>OX155904.1:21271042-21686974 GCA_944588485.1 Phosphuga atrata | reverse complement strand
ACTAGACAGACAAGACTAGACAGACAAGACTAGACAGACAAGACTAGACAGACAAGACTAGACAGACAAGACTAGACAGACAAGACTAGACAGACAAGACTAGACAGACAAGACTAGACAGACAAGACTAGACAGACAAGACTAGACAGACAAGACTAGACAGACAAGACTAGACAGACAAGACTAGACAGACAAGACTAGACAGACAAGACTAGACAGACAAGACTAGACAGACAAGACTAGACAGACAAGACTAGACAGACAAGACTAGACAGACAAGACTAGACAGACAAGACTAGACAGACAAGACTAGACAGACAAGACTAGACAGACAAGACTAGACAGACAAGACTAGACAGACAAGACTAGACAGACAAGACTAGACAGACAAGACTAGACAGACAAGACTAGACAGACAAGACTAGACAGACAAGACTAGACAGACAAGACTAGACAGACAAGACTAGACAGACAAGACTAGACAGACAAGACTAGACAGACAAGACTAGACAGACAAGACTAGACAGACAAGACTAGACAGACAAGACTAGACAGACAAGACTAGACAGACTAACAGACAGACAGAAAAGACTAGACAGACAAGACTAGACAGACAAGACTAGACAGACAAGACTAGACAGACAAGACTAGACAGACAAGACTAGACAGACAAGACTAGACAGACAAGACTAGACAGACAAGACTAGACAGACAAGACTAGACAGACAAGACTAGACAGACAAGACTAGACAGACAAGACTAGACAGACAAGACTAGACAGACAAGACTAGACAGACAAGACTAGACAGACAAGACTAGACAGACAAGACTAGACAGACAAGACTAGACAGACAAGACTAGACAGACAAGACTAGACAGACAAGACTAGACAGACAAGACTAGACAGACAAGACTAGACAGACAAGACTAGACAGACAAGACTAGACAGACAAGACTAGACAGACAAGACTAGACAGACAAGACTAGACAGACAAGACTAGACAGACAAGACTAGACAGACAAGACTAGACAGACAAGACTAGACAGACAAGACTAGACAGACAAGACTAGACAGACAAGACTAGACAGACAAGACTAGACAGACAAGACTAGACAGACAAGACTAGACAGACAAGACTAGACAGACAAGACTAGACAGACAAGACTAGACAGACAAGACTAGACAGACAAGACTAGACAGACAAGACTAGACAGACAAGACTAGACAGACAAGACTAGACAGACAAGACTAGACAGACAAGACTAGACAGACAAGACTAGACAGACAAGACTAGACAGACAAGACTAGACAGACAAGACTAGACAGACAAGACTAGACAGACAAGACTAGACAGACAAGACTAGACAGACAAGACTAGACAGACAAGACTAGACAGACAAGACTAGACAGACAAGACTAGACAGACAAGACTAGACAGACAAGACTAGACAGACAAGACTAGACAGACAAGACTAGACAGACAAGACTAGACAGACAAGACTAGACAGACAAGACTAGACAGACAAGACTAGACAGACAAGACTAGACAGACAAGACTAGACAGACAAGACTAGACAGACAAGACTAGACAGACAAGACTAGACAGACAAGACTAGACAGACAAGACTAGACAGACAAGACTAGACAGACAAGACTAGACAGACAAGACTAGACAGACAAGACTAGACAGACAAGACTAGACAGACAAGACTAGACAGACAAGACTAGACAGACAAGACTAGACAGACAAGACTAGACAGACAAGACTAGACAGACAAGACTAGACAGACAAGACTAGACAAGACAAGACTAGGGACTAGACAAGACTAGACAAGACTAGACAAGACTAGACAAGACTAGACAAGACTAGACAGACAAGACTAGACAGACAAGACTAGACAGACAAGACTAGACAGACAAGACTAGACAGACAAGACTAGACAGACAAGACTAGACAGACAAGACTAGACAGACAAGACTAGACAGACAAGACTAGACAGACAAGACTAGACAGACAAGACTAGACAGACAAGACTAGACAGACAAGACTAGACAGACAAGACTAGACAGACAAGACTAGACAGACAAGACTAGACAGACAAGACTAGACAGACAAGACTAGACAGACAAGACTAGACAGACAAGACTAGACAGACAAGACTAGACAGACAAGACATAGACAGACAAGACTAGACAGACAAGACTAGACAGACAAGACTAGACAGACAAGACTAGACAGACAAGACTAGACAGACAAGACTAGACAGACAAGACTAGACAGACAAGACTAGACAGACAAGACTAGACAGACAAGACTAGACAGACAAGACTAGACAGACAAGACTAGACAGACAAGACTAGACAGACAAGACTAGACAGACAAGACTAGACAGACAAGACTAGACAGACAAGACTAGACAGACAAGACTAGACAGACAAGACTAGACAGACAAGACTAGACAGACAAGACTAGACAGACAAGACTAGACAGACAAGACTAGACAGACAAGACTAGACAGACAAGACTAGACAGACAAGACTAGACAGACAAGACTAGACAGACAAGACTAGACAGACAAGACTAGACAGACAAGACTAGACAGACAAGACTAGACAGACAAGACTAGACAGACAAGACTAGACAGACAAGACTAGACAGACAAGACTAGACAGACAAGACTAGACAGACAAGACTAGACAGACAAGACTAGACAGACAAGACTAGACAGACAAGACTAGACAGACAAGACTAGACAGACAAGACTAGACAGACAAGACTAGACAGACAAGACTAGACAGACAAGACTAGACAGACAAGACTAGACAGACAAGACTAGACAGACAAGACTAGACAGACAAGACTAGACAGACAAGACTAGACAGACAAGACTAGACAGACAAGACTAGACAGACAAGACTAGACAGACAAGACTAGACAGACAAGACTAGACAGACAAGACTAGACAGACAAGACTAGACAGACAAGACTAGACAGACAAGACTAGACAGACAAGACTAGACAGACAAGACTAGACAGACAAGACTAGACAGACAAGACTAGACAGACAAGACTAGACAGACAAGACTAGACAGACAAGACTAGACAGACAAGACTAGACAGACAAGACTAGACAGACAAGACTAGACAGACAAGACTAGACAGACAAGACTAGACAGACAAGACTAGACAGACAAGACTAGACAGACAAGACTAGACAGACAAGACTAGACAGACAAGACTAGACAGACAAGACTAGACAGACAAGACTAGACAGACAAGACTAGACAGACAAGACTAGACAGACAAGACTAGACAGACAAGACTAGACAGACAAGACTAGACAGACAAGACTAGACAGACAAGACTAGACAGACAAGACTAGACAGACAAGACTAGACAGACAAGACTAGACAGACAAGACTAGACAGACAAGACTAGACAGACAAGACTAGACAGACAAGACTAGACAGACAAGACTAGACAGACAAGACTAGACAGACAAGACTAGACAGACAAGACTAGACAGACAAGACTAGACAGACAAGACTAGACAGACAAGACTAGACAGACAAGACTAGACAGACAAGACTAGACAGACAAGACTAGACAGACAAGACTAGACAGACAAGACTAGACAGACAAGACTAGACAGACAAGACTAGACAGACAAGACTAGACAGACAAGACTAGACAGACAAGACTAGACAGACAAGACTAGACAGACAAGACTAGACAGACAAGACTAGACAGACAAGACTAGACAGACAAGACTAGACAGACAAGACTAGACAGACAAGACTAGACAGACAAGACTAGACAGACAAGACTAGACAGACAAGACTAGACAGACAAGACTAGACAGACAAGACTAGACAGACAAGACTAGACAGACAAGACTAGACAGACAAGACTAGACAGACAAGACTAGACAGACAAGACTAGACAGACAAGACTAGACAGACAAGACTAGACAGACAAGACTAGACAGACAAGACTAGACAGACAAGACTAGACAGACAAGACTAGACAGACAAGACTAGACAGACAAGACTAGACAGACAAGACTAGACAGACAAGACTAGACAGACAAGACTAGACAGACAAGACTAGACAGACAAGACTAGACAGACAAGACTAGACAGACAAGACTAGACAGACAAGACTAGACAGACAAGACTAGACAGACAAGACTAGACAGACAAGACTAGACAGACAAGACTAGACAGACAAGACTAGACAGACAAGACTAGACAGACAAGACTAGACAGACAAGACTAGACAGACAAGACTAGACAGACAAGACTAGACAGACAAGACTAGACAGACAAGACTAGACAGACAAGACTAGACAGACAAGACTAGACAGACAAGACTAGACAGACAAGACTAGACAGACAAGACTAGACAGACAAGACTAGACAGACAAGACTAGACAGACAAGACTAGACAGACAAGACTAGACAGACAAGACTAGACAGACAAGACTAGACAGACAAGACTAGACAGACAAGACTAGACAGACAAGACTAGACAGACAAGACTAGACAGACAAGACTAGACAGACAAGACTAGACAGACAAGACTAGACAGACAAGACTAGACAGACAAGACTAGACAGACAAGACTAGACAGACAAGACTAGACAGACAAGACTAGACAGACAAGACTAGACAGACAAGACTAGACAGACAAGACTAGACAGACAAGACTAGACAGACAAGACTAGACAGACAAGACTAGACAGACAAGACTAGACAGACAAGACTAGACAGACAAGACTAGACAGACAAGACTAGACAGACAAGACTAGACAGACAAGACTAGACAGACAAGACTAGACAGACAAGACTAGACAGACAAGACTAGACAGACAAGACTAGACAGACAAGACTAGACAGACAAGACTAGACAGACAAGACTAGACAGACAAGACTAGACAGACAAGACTAGACAGACAAGACTAGACAGACAAGACTAGACAGACAAGACTAGACAGACAAGACTAGACAGACAAGACTAGACAGACAAGACTAGACAGACAAGACTAGACAGACAAGACTAGACAGACAAGACTAGACAGACAAGACTAGACAGACAAGACTAGACAGACAAGACTAGACAGACAAGACTAGACAGACAAGACTAGACAGACAAGACTAGACAGACAAGACTAGACAGACAAGACTAGACAGACAAGACTAGACAGACAAGACTAGACAGACAAGACTAGACAGACAAGACTAGACAGACAAGACTAGACAGACAAGACTAGACAGACAAGACTAGACAGACAAGACTAGACAGACAAGACTAGACAGACAAGACTAGACAGACAAGACTAGACAGACAAGACTAGACAGACAAGACTAGACAGACAAGACTAGACAGACAAGACTAGACAGACAAGACTAGACAGACAAGACTAGACAGACAAGACTAGACAGACAAGACTAGACAGACAAGACTAGACAGACAAGACTAGACAGACAAGACTAGACAGACAAGACTAGACAGACAAGACTAGACAGACAAGACTAGACAGACAAGACTAGACAGACAAGACTAGACAGACAAGACTAGACAGACAAGACTAGACAGACAAGACTAGACAGACAAGACTAGACAGACAAGACTAGACAGACAAGACTAGACAGACAAGACTAGACAGACAAGACTAGACAGACAAGACTAGACAGACAAGACTAGACAGACAAGACTAGACAGACAAGACTAGACAGACAAGACTAGACAGACAAGACTAGACAGACAAGACTAGACAGACAAGACTAGACAGACAAGACTAGACAGACAAGACTAGACAGACAAGACTAGACAGACAAGACTAGACAGACAAGACTAGACAGACAAGACTAGACAGACAAGACTAGACAGACAAGACTAGACAGACAAGACTAGACAGACAAGACTAGACAGACAAGACTAGACAGACAAGACTAGACAGACAAGACTAGACAGACAAGACTAGACAGACAAGACTAGACAGACAAGACTAGACAGACAAGACTAGACAGACAAGACTAGACAGACAAGACTAGACAGACAAGACTAGACAGACAAGACTAGACAGACAAGACTAGACAGACAAGACTAGACAGACAAGACTAGACAGACAAGACTAGACAGACAAGACTAGACAGACAAGACTAGACAGACAAGACTAGACAGACAAGACTAGACAGACAAGACTAGACAGACAAGACTAGACAGACAAGACTAGACAGACAAGACTAGACAGACAAGACTAGACAGACAAGACTAGACAGACAAGACTAGACAGACAAGACTAGACAGACAAGACTAGACAGACAAGACTAGACAGACAAGACTAGACAGACAAGACTAGACAGACAAGACTAGACAGACAAGACTAGACAGACAAGACTAGACAGACAAGACTAGACAGACAAGACTAGACAGACAAGACTAGACAGACAAGACTAGACAGACAAGACTAGACAGACAAGACTAGACAGACAAGACTAGACAGACAAGACTAGACAGACAAGACTAGACAGACAAGACTAGACAGACAAGACTAGACAGACAAGACTAGACAGACAAGACTAGACAGACAAGACTAGACAGACAAGACTAATTTCTGGTGGTTACGGAACATTGGAAAAGCACAACTCAAATAGAAGCGTATAAAATAATAAATTTTGATTTAATTTCTTGTTTTTGTAGAAAAGAAGGCAGACATGGAGGAGTGGCAATTTATTGTGACAAAAGTATTGCCAGCAGACCCAGAAATGACATTAATGAACTGGCAGAAGCCACGGTTTTTGAATGTGCCGCCGTGGAAACTACGTTAAATACAGAGTCAGTAGTAATAATTGGAATCTATAGAGCACCACTTTCATGCGTAAAGACATTTATGGATAAACTCCACAAAATACTATCCAAAATCACACAAGAGGACAAAAAGGTAATAATAGCAGGTGATTTTAACATAAACATATTAAAAAGAACAAAAAAGAGTCAAGAACTAGAGCACTTGCTGCAAACTTTTAATACAAGGCTAACCATGAACACTGAAAGCAATCCATCATCAGGAACGTGTATAGACAACATCGCAACAAATATTCCATGGAAATACGCAGTAAATACAGCAAACTACCACATATCTGATCACTGCGCTCAGCAAATCACAATGCAAATAAAAAAACCTAAAACACACTGTAATTTTCAAAGGTTTTTCTCAGAAGAAAATAGGAAACATTTTAGAGAATACCTCCAGACACAAACGTGGGACGTCCTATACAGAAACAAGGAGATGGAAGTAAATAACCAATGGAACAGTTTTATGGAAATATTTATGACTGGATATAATGAGCATTTCCGTCGGACATCAAAACAAAATAAAGAAAAGAAAACACTCATTTTTTCGAGTCCACGTATTGGGAAATCAAAAACGGAACTTGAGATAATGCAGATATTAGTAAAGTTCCACCCAAACTTAAAACAACAATTTAACAGAGCACATAGAAAATATAAGGCATCATTAAAAACCGAAAAAAGAAAATATTTTGAAAAAAGAATAAGGAATAGCAAGAACATAATGAAAACTACATGGGATGTTATAAAAGAAATAACAAAAATAAACGAAAAAAATCATGATCAACCCACGTCACTCGAGAAACTCGATCATGATAAATCAGTGGAAAATATCAACAAATTCTATGCCGAAAGAGCTTCTTTATTACTAAAACAAATCCCTAACAGGGAAAACAAGGATAATATAACAAACGAACCAAACACGATGTTTCTACGACCAACATCAAGAGAAGAAGTTTTAGACACTATAAAACAACTTAAAAATAGTAAAAGTTCGGGGTATGATGAAATTACCATGGATATCATAAAAGAAGTGGGAGAGGAAATAGCCAACCCATTAAAATATATAATAAACAATGTCTTTCTATACGGAATCTTTCCAGAAAGCCTGAAGATATCTATAATAACACCGATTTATAAGAATGGAGACAAGCAAGACATAGAAAATTACAGACCGATAAGTTTACAACCATCTTTCTCAAAACTATTGGAAAAACTAATTACAGTTAGAATATCATCATTCCTTGGGAAAAACAAAATCGTTAATGATCATCAACACGGCTTTGTCAAAGGACGTTCTGTGGAAACAGCTTGCTTCCATTTTTTGAAACATATACTGGAGAACATCGAGAAAAATAAGCCAAGCGGAATTTTCCTTGACCTGTCCAAGGCCTACGACACGGTAAATCACGAGATTCTTCTAAATAAACTAAATAAATACGGAATGAGGGGACAAGTAGCCGAACTTATAACATCGTATCTAAACAAGAGAAGACAAATAGCGCAAATAAACACGGAACAAGGCAAAATCAAATCAAGCACTAGAACAGTCACCATCGGAATACCACAAGGAAGTATCCTCGGACCGATACTATTTACATTATACGTAAACGACCTACCGAACCAAATACATTTGACACCGCATAAAATGGTAAACTACGCAGACGATACCAGTTTATTAACAATAAACAGAAAGATAGAGGACATACCAAATAACTTAAACGACACAATGAACATTTTAATAGACTGGTTCACGGAAAACAAACTAATTCTGAATAAAGAGAAAACCAAAATAATTATTTTTAAAACGAAAAGGTCCAACGAGATATACCCAATGGAGGCAACTATTAACAACGAGACTATACAGTACCAGAAACAAGTGAGACTGTTAGGGCTGAATTTAGATGAACACCTAGACTGGACATATCACATGAATAAACTGGCTACAAAACTTAACAAAACAATATACGCCCTAAGAATATTAAAACGCTACATAACAACGGATAGTCTCAAGAACGTATATTTCGCGACCTTCCATAGCAACTTAAAATTTGGAATAATGTTTTGGGGCGGAGGAAAGAATATTTCTACAATATTTAAAATACAAAAGATTGCAATTAGAATAATACAAGACCTAAAATACAAAGAAACTTGTAGAGGCAGTTTTACTGAAGCAGAAATTTTAACAGCGACGGGAACGTATATATATGAAACGCTAATATTCACATTTAAAAACAAACACTTATTTGAGGCCTACGAAAATAAGACAAACAGAGAGACAAGAAACAAAAACGTAAGCTACAACTTACCAATACATAGGTTAACCATGACAGAAAGAGGACCTCCATATTCCAATATGAAATTGTACAACACTCTTCCAAAAGCAATAAGGCTTTCAACAAGTGTCAAAACTTTTAAAAAACAAGTTCGCAGATTAATTTTAGACATTGAACCCTACAATATGGAGGAATACCATGAGAGGGTAAAGAGGATAACATAGGCAAGAGACACCTTGGACACATTTCACTTAGTTATATATATATATATATATATATATATATTGGTACTGTACCTATTATCATATGCTTTGTATAACTTAGATAGTGAAATATATTAATTTTGATTTTGATTTTTTGATTTTTGACTAGACAGACAAGACTAGACAGACAAGACTAGACAGACAAGACTAGACAGACAAGACTAGACAGACAAGACTAGACAGACAAGACTAGACAGACAAGACTAGACAGACAAGACTAGACAGACAAGACTAGACAGACAAGACTAGACAGACAAGACTAGACAGACAAGACTAGACAGACAAGACTAGACAGACAAGACTAGACAGACAAGACTAGACAGACAAGACTAGACAGACAAGACTAGACAGACAAGACTAGACAGACAAGACTAGACAGACAAGACTAGACAGACAAGACTAGACAGACAAGACTAGACAGACAAGACTAGACAGACAAGACTAGACAGACAAGACTAGACAGACAAGACTAGACAGACAAGACTAGACAGACAAGACTAGACAGACAAGACTAGACAGACAAGACTAGACAGACAAGACTAGACAGACAAGACTAGACAGACAAGACTAGACAGACAAGACTAGACAGACAAGACTAGACAGACAAGACTAGACAGACAAGACTAGACAGACAAGACTAGACAGACAAGACTAGACAGACAAGACTAGACAGACAAGACTAGACAGACAAGACTAGACAGACAAGACTAGACAGACAAGACTAGACAGACAAGACTAGACAGACAAGACTAGACAGACAAGACTAGACAGACAAGACTAGACAGACAAGACTAGACAGACAAGACTAGACAGACAAGACTAGACAGACAAGACTAGACAGACAAGACTAGACAGACAAGACTAGACAGACAAGACTAGACAGACAAGACTAGACAGACAAGACTAGACAGACAAGACTAGACAGACAAGACTAGACAGACAAGACTAGACAGACAAGACTAGACAGACAAGACTAGACAGACAAGACTAGACAGACAAGACTAGACAGACAAGACTAGACAGACAAGACTAGACAGACAAGACTAGACAGACAAGACTAGACAGACAAGACTAGACAGACAAGACTAGACAGACAAGACTAGACAGACAAGACTAGACAGACAAGACTAGACAGACAAGACTAGACAGACAAGACTAGACAGACAAGACTAGACAGACAAGACTAGACAGACAAGACTAGACAGACAAGACTAGACAGACAAGACTAGACAGACAAGACTAGACAGACAAGACTAGACAGACAAGACTAGACAGACAAGATTAGACAGATAAGACTAGACAGACAAGACTAGACAGACAAGATTAGACAGACAAGACTAGACAGACAAGACTAGACAGACAAGACTAGACAGACAAGACTAGACAGACAAAACTAGACAGACAAGTCTAGACAGACAAGACTGACGTGACTCGACAGACAAGACTAGATAGACAAGGCTAGACAGACAAAACTAGACAGACAAGACTATACAGACTAGACAAACAAGTCCAGACAAACAAGACTAGACCGACAAGACTAGACAGACATGACTCGACAGACCGGAATAGACAGACAAAACTGGACATACACTACTAGACAGACGGACTCTACAGACAAGACTAAACAGACAAGACTGGACATACAATACCAGACTAAACAGATAAGACTAGACAGGTAAGACTAGGTAGACGAGACTAGACAGATAATACTAGACAGACAAGTCTTAGACAGATAAGACGAGACAGATAATACTAGGACAAAACTAGACCAACAAGGCAAGAGAGACAAGACTGTAACTGACATAACTTACAAAGTCCACAAAGGTAGGATTAGACAAGTCTTGTGCATCCTGACAAATAAAACAAGACTAGTCTTGAGTCTCTAGAATCGATTAACTAGTTCTGTTGTTGTTTGTCTATTCCAAATTAGTCTAGATTTGTATGTCTAGTATTGTCTATGTAGCCTAGTATATCTAATATTTACTACGTAGTCTCAATGTAATCTTGTTTGTCTATTTTTAGCCGCGGTGATTTCGTTAATGTAACCTTATCTGTTTGTTGTATCCCTCTGGGTAGGTTTTTCAATGCTTGTTTGTCCAGTTTTGTCTGCAGTAAACAGTTTTCGATTAAATATAATTATTACAAAGCAATTTGCAAGCATTAAAACTAAACATGAAAAATACGCAACTTCTGGTTGGAGTAGTTTTTCAAGAATGTTGTCAAGTAAGACTAGTTCTGGGGTGTCAATAATCTTGTCAAGTGAGTCTAGTTTGTCAACGCGACTTGACGTCTAGTTTTCAGTATACTTTTAAGCAACAAATAAAATATAATATTGAAACATCAATGGACCTAGTTAAGTTTGTCTAATAGAGCGACTTGACTGTTAAGTTATTTATATGCAGCTCAAAAAATATTTAAAGAAATATGTATATGTGAGCAATTAAATAAGAAACTTGAAGTAGTTTTTCCGGATTGTTACAAAGTGAGACGAGTTTTGAAGCGTCAATAATGTTGTTTAGTTTCAGGATATTGAGCAAGTTTTCAGTGGATTAAACTTATTTTCACAGAGCGGAATAAGGTGATTTGGAACAAGGAAAGGAAGAACTAAATGTCGTTAGCTAATGAGAAGATGTTTGTCTTAAAAAAATAAATATGAAGTAGAACGCCTATAGGCGACTATCTGTCTCAGGTTGTGTGGTGAACGTCATCGGTATATAAAAGCTCATTCCGTCTGTTCTTTCCGCCGTTTCACGTCATTAGTATAAAAATATTCGTTAATTTAGTCGAGTTTGATTGATTCCAAAATAGCTCAGGAACGCATAAGTTGAAAAATAAAAAAATAATTTAAAAAAAATAAAGTGAAAAAAATCAACACAGATTCGTCCGCTTTTAAAACGCGTATATATTCCGTCGATTTCGTTTTGTAGATAAATTCTACAAGTATTTTCAATAAAATCGATTTTAATGACCTGAAAGTAAGTCAGGAATCTATCTCGCTCCGCGCTGTCTTCGTCTCGCTCGCACGCCGCGCGGTCTCGATCTTAAATTGCGCATTTGTCAAAATGCCTAACTCGAAGACCGGCCAATTTGTCATTAGTTTATCGCTAATTGGACAGAAAAAGAAAAACAAAAATAAGGTACGATGAAACGAAGTACAAAAATGCGCGGAGAAGGAGAAACTGCGTTATTAAAACCATTTACGTTCCAATCGGATTTCGAGTCGTTACCGATTCCCGGTGTTTATTTAGAGATCGTAAAACACCCTTAAAATATATAATGAACCATGCTGTTCAAGAAAACGAAGAATAAATGAGAGAGAAGGAGGAGGCGAGAAGAGGACGAAAAGGTAAAGAGAGTAGAGGAGGAGAAGAAAATAAAAATAAAAAACTGTACAATAACTACCTATCAGTTTGTCATGGAGCGCGGTGGAACGATATGCATCTATCTCAGTCTGGGACACGGAAAATGCCATAATCACAATAAAACATACCTGCCGAGAGACCGTCGCGTCCGTACTGCTCCCATCTCTCTCTCGCCCGCACCGAATTCCACTAATAAATCCATACTAACTATTCCCGAAACTCTCCTTCCTTCTCCCACCGACACGATCCCACCATATCCCCCATCCTTCTCGCACGAAATATGCCAACTATTCCAAAAACCCATCTCTCTCTCTCTTCGGATCATTGTTAAGTTCAACCACTACTCCTCCTCGAGCTCAGTCTCGCAGCAAACGCGCAACCGAACGGACACGCGAGAATTAATAAAACTCAAAAAAATAAAACACTACGTCTTAGGTGATGGAAAACTCAAATTAAAATATTTAAAACATAATAAAAAATTTGAATTTAATCAAAAATGGTGAATTACAATAATATGTGCGAGAAACCTAAGGGTTTGATACCGATTTGGGATAAAGAATTGAAACCGTTGAAGAAGACAAATTATTGTTTGTTGAGCGTGTTTTTTGCGTTCGTGATCGGTTTGTCCGTCGGCGTGTTCCTTCCTCTCCTTCACAAGAAAACAGAGCCGCCGAAACCCCAGGAGAACGCAACGGCCGCCCTAAACGAGTACCCCACAGTTTCGTTCGTCGATGAAGTCGGTACGGGGAACGTTAAAGGGGGGATTTATTGGAGCGACGCCGTCGAAGCGGCTCTGCCTTCCGGTTATTCCGACGAAGCCCACGATCTATGGGCTAGTTACGTCAGGAATGGAATAGGTGTTAAGTTGAATAAAGGCTGTGGAAGGATGCAAAACCGGATGGTAACATTTAAAGACGGGAGTAAGGGATGTGTGAGGTATCGCCAAAACACCGACCAAATCCAAGGAGAACTCTTCTCCTTCTATCTAGCTCAAATCTTAGGAATTCCGAACTTGGCTCCCTCAACTGTCAGTTTAGTAGATCTCAAAAACCCTTTATGGTCGAATTTGGCTGTTGAAATAGCTGCGGCCCAATGGAACACTAATCGACCCATAGTCTTAACCAAGTTCATCCCGAATTTAGACACCTCCAACATTCCAAACATCTTCCGCCCAACGGAAAGACACCTAAATAAAAACGACGTGTTCAACATCTCAACCCACGACAATCTCAAAAGCTTAGTAGAACTAGCCCAATGGTCGGATCTGATAATCTTCGACTACCTCACGGCGAATTTAGACCGCATAGTCAACAACCTCTACAACTACCAATGGAACAGCAATATAATGGAAGCGCCAGCCCACAATCTAGCCAAAAATGTAGACACGAACCTTTTAATCTTCTTAGATAACGAGTCGGGACTTTTACATGGCTATCGCCTATTAGAAAAATACGAAATCTACCACACGATTTTGTTAGATAACTTGTGCATGTTCAGGAAAAAGACTGCCGATGGCATAAAGCTGCTGAAGAGGGATGGGAACGTGGGTGTTTTGTTGAGGGAAATGTTCGAGAAACAGAGCGCGGCGACGGTGCGCGACGTCCTGCCGACGCTGCCGGACAAGAGTGTGAAGATTCTTAATGCGCGTATAGACAAAGTTTACAATCAGATTACCAAATGCGAGGCGATTTTTAACAGCACGTAGTAGTTAAGTTTCTTCTCTTCTTGTGATGACGAGAGGATTAAGTATTATCTCTTTATTTTTCTATTTATTTTCTTATTTATTTGGGTTATTTTTTATGTCGTTGAGCGATAGCGGAGGCTGTGAAAATATCGAGATTTTTTATTTTAATTTGTGCAGATAAATTGCAATCACAAAGATTACAAATTGAATCTGTAAACGTCGTTGAAGGTTTGTGAAAATGTCGGATAAATATTCAAATAATTTTGAAAAATATTTTTTGAAAAAGTAAAAACAAAAATCTTTGAATTTGGTCGCAATGTGTGACAATGTTAAGAAAAAACTGAAAAATTTAAATTTTCTTGGTTTCATGAAAATTCCAATTTTTTAAGAAAAGTTTTGCAATTAGACTGAATATTTTTTTGCACATTAAGTCAAATATTGAATCGAATTGAAACTGAATTTATGAATAAATCATGAATAACTGTTTTTCACATAAAGTGAAAATATTAGAAAAAATATTTAAATTGTATAACAAAATAGTATATTTTGCAACTAGGGCGGTAAGTTGGTCAATTGTAGTCAATTGGTCACGAAAGCGTGCAAATTTTGTGCACGATCGTAGTGAGTGCGCACATTTGCTCGGGAGGGCAATTGACAATACCGCCCGTGTTCCAAATAATAATTTTTACTACTCATGCGAGGGGATGTGTCATCAAAAAAAAATAGAATAAAAAATTAAGAATTTGCTTTTTCAATTGTCTTCGGTGGTGGATTCGTCATAAGAACTCTCATCAGTCTCCGGTATCACCATAGAATTTACACTAATTTTAAAACGTTTTCTTTAATTTTAATTTTTATTTTGTAATGAAACAAAATTTCTGTCATTGTCACGTCACTTTTTTAATATTGAGGTCTTGATTTTGTTTATTTTATCTATTTAATTTTTTTAATGCAACTTATTGTTAGCGATATTGAATATTTGCGTGCGTTACCCAAGTTATGTGGTAATACAACCAAACGTGGCATTTTTCGCACTAAAAAACGTACGCCAAGATAGTACTTTTAACGCATGAGTAATAAAAATACTTTGTGTTGTATCGACAAAAATATATTTCATAGAGAATACGATTTTTCTAAAATGTTTCCAAATGTTTCAAAAAGTTTTCCAACAGCTAAAGTCGTGAAAATGTTTTGTTCAACATTTCAGAATTTCTAAATTTAAGTTTACGTTTTACCTGAGAAACTGTTCTGTGTATTAAAGAAGAGAGCTACAAGAATTTATTATGTTTAACAAATAATTTACTAATCAATGAAATTTAATACAAAAAATATGTTTTCAAAATGCATAAAAAATAAAATATTTTTTTTAAAGTGTCAAGAAAAGTATTTGGGAGTATGTCGAGACAAGATCAACAAAAACAAAACGTGTGTGTCTGTGTAATTATAAGATTTGTTTGTGATTTTATCTCCGGATTTTTATACTCGAAATTTCCTTTATCTTAATCTTAATCGCGGCTTTTATACAGATGTCTCTCGGAATATCTCAAATTTATAAACCCAACACAAATCTGAACCAAAATTTTCTAATATCCACGAAACTAAAAATTAATTTCACCAAAAGAAAACAATAAAAAACAAATGAATTTTGTTTTCAATAAAAAAAAATGTATATCCAAAAATCTTGGATTTCTCAAAAACTATTCAAGCTTTTTACATTAAACCAGAGACAAATATTCCAAATTATTAAAAAATAAGATGAATACTAAGCAAAAAAAACTAAAGCTCAAACTTACATGTATATGAACATAACTATATAGTCTTTAATTTTGAACCTAAAATGTCTTTTGAACCTAAAATCAAGTTATATTTAGCTAAATTATTTAGTTTTAATTTGATATAAATTTCGATTTTGTAAGATGTTTAGTTTTTGATTCAAGAAGAAATTTATGAATACCTTGTTGAATCCGAACTTAATATTTCGGGAATCCAAAATGGTACCGAAACGAAATTAGCCTGATTATGTTAAGAAAACTATTCAGTTTTTAAAAATATTTTTAGTTTTGCAGAAAATTCAATGAAATGCTTAACTTTTTGAGTTTGAATTTGGGGTTAGAAATGCTATGAAATGCTTAATTTTTTGGTTTGAAATGTTAGATTAAAATTTAAAGCCTTAGAGAAAATATTGGGAACCCAAAATTGAATTAAAACAAAATTATTTTTGCTTTTATTAACAAATTTGTCTAGTGTTTGAAAATGTTTTAGTTTCATACAAGAGGTTATTGAATTTCTGGTTTTTTTCGTTTGGAATAATGGAAATGTTTATTTTACTTCGAAGACAACCTAATGCGGCATATTCTTGATAATGATTCAATCTTGCTTTGCTGTAGTTAAATCAAATATTTAGCTTTTGTTTAAAATAGTCTTTATATTTCTATCGTGTTTAGTTTTCGAGATTTAAACGTTTTACTAAACGTCTACCTGCCCCGGTTCAAATTGCAGAGAAACATCAATAATTAGAGTACCCAAAATGGTACCAACAAAAATTTTCTATTATCTCGTTAAGAAATATTTGAAATTTGGTTATATAACTTGTTTTTTTATAAAAAACTATTTTTTTCAACATTTTGATCATGTTTAAACTTCATGTAATATAACTTTTAAATTATATTTTTAATTTATAAATCTCAAAAAACTCGTCGATTTAATAAAATTAAAGATAATTTAAGGAGTATATATTTTAATTAAAAGTTTATTCATCAAGAAATTAAACTGAAATCAATTAGCAAGATACAAAGCAAATTATGGATAGACAGATCTACTATTGGTGAAACCATACTAATTATAGTTAATCATATAAACTTATTTTAAACGAAATATAGCATGCATATAAAAATGTATTCAACCTATTCATAGCTCTATAATATTAAGACTACAAAACAAATCTCATGTTGAAACAACTGCTCCGGATATTGAATTGCGTAAGAGATATTTGATATTGCTAAAACCATACTACATTATAGATAATCATATAAACTTAATCAAGTCGGAACACAGCCTGAATATATAAATATATTCAACCTTCCCGGAGCTCTATAATATTACTGAGCCGTAGACTTAAAAGGACTCAGTAATATTATGGTGCTCCGGAAAGTTTGAATATTTTTTGTATAAAAAAAATGTTTGAATATTTGAAAGTATGAATTAATTCAGGCTGTGTTCTTACTTTATTAAGTTTTAAGAGATGTTTGCATGTTATTACTAGTCTCAGTCCACTTTTGTGTCATTAAACGAGTACTAGATAAATAACATTGTTTTTATGATCTTAGCAGAATAATCAGAATATATAAATATATTCAACCTTTCCGGACCTCTATAATATTACTGAGCCGTGGTCTTAAAAAGACTGAGTAATATTATGGAGCTCCGGAAAGGTTGAATATATTTATTCAGGCTGTTTTTCGACTTAATTAAGTTTTAAGAGAAGTTTGCATGTTATTACTAGCCCCAGTCTACTTTCGTGGCACTAAACAAGTACTAGATAACGTTGTTTTTATAATCTTAAAAACAATGGTATTTTCTAGTACTCGTTTAGTGCCATGAAAGTGGTATGGTGCTAGTAATAACATGCTAATATCTGTTGTATAATTCAATATTTTGCGTGGTATTAGCAAGGGCAGTAGTTGTTTCAACATGGGTTTTGTTTTAATAAGACTTAATATTATAGAGCTACGAACAGGTGGAATATATTTTTATATATTCAGGCTATATTTCGCTTTAAATAAGTTGATAGATTATTAAATATTTTCAAAACTGAAAATAGTACAAAAACAAAATTTATATTATTTTATTAAGAAATATCTTTCTGTATTTGCCGCTAATTAAATCCCTTAATTTTCTCTATCAAGATGATTATGATGATTGATTTAAAAATTTTGGCTGTCAAACGAAATAAGATAACTTAGTGATATGAATTACTTTTGTCTTTAGCTAACCTATTTTATTTAAATCAATTATTTAGTTTTAACTTGCTATAATTATTATTTTCCTACCGCGTTTAGTTTTCGAGATTTAAACGTTTTACTAAACGTGTCTACCTGCTACGGTTTAAATTGCAGAAAAACCTCAATAATTTGGGAACCCACAATGGCACCAACACGAATTTTCTTTTATCTCGTTAAGAAATATTTGAAATTTAGAAATGTAACATTTTTTTTACCAAAAGAATTTTTTTCAACATTCTGACCACGTTTGAACTTTATAACTTATTAAAATCGACTAAATTTATAACAAATTCAGAGAAACTTGTCAATTTAGTAAAATAATAAATGACGATATAAATGATTTAAGGGCAAATTTGAAAGAATTTGAGGATTTCAGTTTGAAATTAGTGAATGAAATAAATCTTGAAATCAATTAGCGAAATACAAGACACTTTAAATAAAGTTTTACGACTTAAGCTTGAAACATCCGACAGAATTTCGAATCGATTTAAATTTAAGAATCAATAAAAAAAAATCTCCTGATTTAATCTCGCATTAAAACTCGATCTAATCCGAAACGAACTGTTTCGGGAGAGACGCGCGCATCTGCTCCGACTTAATTCTTCCCGTTCGATATTCCCAAAATATTTTAGAAATTACAACCATTTTTTACTTTGGAGGAGAATTGAAAGTTTATAAATAATTATTATTAACGGGACATAGATCAGATTACGATCGGGGCAGAGCACAAATATGTTAAGTACATAATGGCCGTCTTCTAGCATTTTTTTATTGGAGAATAAATTAATATAATGTTCGGGTAATATATTTGGAAAAGTTGCTAATTAAATTTAATATATTTTTTATTACCAGAAAAAATAGCCATGAAAATCTATCTATTCGTATATATCAGTGATGTATCAGTGCCGTATCGGCTTTGTTCCGTGAAATTGAATGCGTGTCATTGTTAACTCGAATAGATTTCTTATTGGATAACAAGAAAACAAGACAAAGCTACAGTCTATTCATTTACGGCAATTTCAGTGTCATATTCGTTAGTGTCGTATCAGTGCTGTATCCGCTCAGTTTTATGAAATTGTATCCGTATCAGTGATAAATCAATATTTTACTTAATATACAAATATATTATATAATCAAAATTTCATTTTGTTCCAACAACAAAATATTTCAAAAGGATGGTTGCGAGTGTTACTACGTGGTAATCCATACTTACTCTGAATTGAAAAATTCACTGCTTTTAGCACTGTTTGGGAAAATATTATATAACTAGTGATGTAACATCACAAGTTATACAAGTTATATAAACCTCGTGGTCGAAGGAAAAGTTGAGGGAAAAAGACCTAGACGACGGCCTCCAATGAGATGGACCGACAGATTAAAATAAATGACGGGACACTCAATGCACGAGGCAATACACCTAGCACAAGATAGAAACGTAATACGCATACCTAAAGTAGTATCACTACATTCTCCAAAGGGCAAAAAGACTAAGATGACGATGATCATATAAATCTACACACTTAACACGACTCGAGTTTTGACTGTTGACGTTCATTTTCAAGTGGAAGTTCGAGTAAAGTGTGTAGATTTATATAACTTCACAAGTTATATAATATTTTCACAAAAACTAAAACTTAGAATTAGTGAGTTTTTCAATTTAGAGAAACAAAATAGTTATATAATATATTATGTCATTAATTGTTTGTCAAATTTTAATTTAGAAGTCTAGTTTGACTTGAGTAAAATGAAACTAAAATGCAGAATTGTTTTTTTCTAAAAATTGACAATTAGGGCGAGGCCGCACTACGTTTTTTTCTGCAAGCGGTAACTGCTATTACCGCGAAACCGCTCAAGAAACGCACAATACGCTATGGGAGAAATCAATCGCGGGAAAAAACCGCAAGTGAGGCCGCTTGCATTAGCTTACTTGAGTCACTAAATCGCGCAATTAATAATCGCGGCGGTTTAGCCGTAGTGCGACCTAGGTCTTAAATGTTTATTTTGTTGTTTTTAATTAACTGCAAGATGTAGAAAAAACAAACATTTCTATATTGAAAAATAATGAAAGTCAAATTTGACAGATTGATTGATTAAATTTGACCGATTGATTGATTAAATTTGACATATATGCCGTACAAAAGTATTGAAAATATTTTGAAAGTATTAAGATTTTTTTATAAATTAAGACAAGAAATATTGCGTCAGTCTGTCAAATTTGTTTGTTGTTTAAAAATTAAAGATGAGGCATTAAATTAAAATGCGGTGACATGAGTTTGAACTATGACAAGTCTGTGTCAAATTTGACAATCTATTCAAATTTATGGTTTGTTTTAATTATCATGTGGATTTCATAAAACCAAATGTAAGTCTTTCTTAACAACAATAAAATGTCAATAATTAGACGTTAAATATGACATTTTTTGTTAGGTTAAAATACAATTCAGTCAATTGTTTTTTCAACAATAAATTATGTTATTGTCACATTTGATAGATTTTCCTTTAATTTTTTTGAGGTTTGATGGAATATTTTTATAAATATGATCAAAACTTCAACCAAAACAGGAAATTTTGAAATTACTTCAAACAAAAAGCTTTCACAAACTATTTTTCTGAAAAAACGTTTTCCTGAAAAACAGTGTCAATTTGGAGCAGAGTTAAATCAGATTACGGAAACAACATAAAAGCTAGTTAAGATAAAGAAAGAAAAAGCAAGTTAAGACATAGTCAAATATATCAAAAATGATTTATTTGACTTTAAAATTACTGTGACATTTTCTTTCTAAATGCGAAGGTTTTTTTATCTAGAATTGTCAAATTTGACATCTATTCGATGACACAATATTTGAGATTGATGCAACAGAAGTTACTTACTCATAATGTCAAAACAGTAAATTCATTCGTTAATGTTTACATCAAATTATTTTCGACAATTAAATGACAGTTTTATATTGAATTATTTAATGACAAAACGCAAATTTCAGCAAAGAAATTCATTTAACAAAGTTTCATAAAAGATATTTTTAATACTAATTATAATATTTATTTAGTATTTTGCACATTTTTCATACAATAGACCAATGGTGGAGAACCTATGGCACGCGTGTCACAACTGGCACGTAAGAAAATTGTATTGGCACGCGAACTATTTCTCAAGCGTGCCTTCTAAACTTCTTAAACCTAAACATTCTACTTTTCAAAAAGAAATTTAATTTTCTCAATCTAGTTTTGTACAACATCAAAGGTGTAAAATATAAGACATGTTGTATTCAGGCTAATACGTTAACTGATTTTCAAAATCATTAGAAATATTCATTCTTTGTGAAAGTTACTTGGCACGTCAGCATTTCAAAATAAGAAAACCACCCCTGCAATAGACAATTTCCTTAAAAAAAAGGAAATGAACAAATGTTACATAGATCAATAGAATAGTTCAGTAATTCTTCCATGTTATAAAAAGTACAGGCTATGAAGTATTCAAGAGCTTTATTTTTAAACTCCTTTTCTGACGATGAATTTGTATTAGTAATACATTCGGAGATCTTATATCATTTTACACCAATATGTAAGGGGTTCAGTTTACCGCTTTCTAATCTTCAAAATGGCACAATGAGTTTGTGCTTGTTTGTGCTTGAAGACATGACTATGTAGTTCATAATTGTTAGGTAAGTCGGAATAGCGTTGCTTTATAAGTGTGACTAATCGAAATATATATATATATATATATATATATATATATATATATATATATATATATATATAAAGAGGGTAGCGTTAAAATGCTGTGCTTGGTGAACAAAGAGCGATAGGATTGAATAGGATGTACATTAAACATCGCTTGTAATATCTTTTTCTGCTTTTTAAATACCGCATCAACATTTGTTGCTGATCCCCAAAATAACAGACCGTATGATAACCTAGACTGAACGACGGCGTGGTATTTCGGCATTAGCGAAATATCAACTGACGCTCCGTTTTGCACAACCTTTTGTCTGCGCAGTTCAACGCGTTGCAGATAAAACGTTGCGTGTAGATAAGAAAACTGCGCGGAAACGGTACAGTTGCAGCGATAACTGAGCTAAAGAGCATAGATATCCATGAACTGTGCAGACAAGTGGGCGCATGTAGACGGTAGCTCCGTTTTGCGATTCATTTTGTTCAAAAATGACCAGACTAGTACGTTTTACATGACAATTGCACTAAAACTGTGCAAAATATACAGATATATCTGCACCGTGTAGACACTACAAATTGCAACGTTTTCATTCCGTCTTAAGATTGCGCAGACAAAAGGTTGTGCAAAACGGAGCATCTGGACCGGCCTTTAGGCTTGTCGCACACTGGATCCGCTCGTCTCCGTTCAGATCAGCCTTTCAGCCAAGAAAAATATAAAACACGTGTATTTAAATAGAGACGCACATACTGCGTCCACTCAGCTGAGCTCAGGTCCGCTTCGCTCCGTATCCTCTATTTATCTATTATTTGAATTCTAGTCCAGAGGTCGGATGCTGGCGGATGATTCAAGCATGCGCAACACTTATGCGCTAAGGCAAATATGCAACCAGGATAGCAGCACATATTTAGCCCTACACATTAACTAACAAGTTGACAAAGGGTTCGGTGGGAGGGGATTGAGTTTATGGAAAAGTGACGGAGCTGAGCGGATGCAATATGTGGAAAAATGACGGAGCTGAGAGGAGCGAACCCGATTGGGCCTGAGGTGAGCCGAGAGGAGCGGATCCAGTGTTACACATTTTCTTATGCCCGCCATACACACAACGGTCCACATGACAGGCAAACCTGCACAGGTAGACCGGAGCGTGTGTGGGAATAGACCTGTGCAGTTTCTTGTGTACGGTTGACCTGCGCAGGCAAACCTGCGCATGTAACCTGTACGGTAGACCGTAACGTGTATGGCGGGCATTACATTTCGAAACAGATAACACACAGTACTTAAAATCGAACATGTTAGTTCAATATGAGCGTCCCATTTTAGTTTGTGATTTGTAACCCCACGTGAACTGTAACCCCACAAATTTTATAGGCTCGGCCCCTTTGATTGATTTTCGATCAAGTCTTCGCAATAAAGTATATTCGGCTCATACGTATTAACGCCATCACTGCTACATTTTGAAATGCCACCACTCTACACCTAAATTTTTTATGATAAATCATAAAATAAAACATTTTATTTAAAATTAAAACATTTTTAAAATCCAAAATACTTTATTTTTTAACCCTGATTAGATTAGGTTGCCTGCCGCGAAGCAGACAGATAAATCAAGACATTAAACGCGCGGCAGCGCGAACTCTGGATCGAATATATAGCAGTGGTGGCGTTAATACGTAAGTACCGTATATTCATTGACTATATATACAATATATAGCCATTGGACAGATTTTTTGGAAGAAATCTCATGAAGTATGTTTTGCCTATTTTTAAAGTCAATCCATTTTTATACATCATCCTCTTAACGTTTCTGATTTTAAATTGCTATTTTTAATTAAATCGTGTGTCTATGGGTTAAATAATATAATGTTGATATCGTCAGCGTCCAAAATATACTTGCTTTGCACTTTATTTGTTTGCGCCAGATCATTAACAAATATCAAGCATAGAATTGGTTCCAATAGGGAGCCCTGGGGTAACCCACACTTCATTAACTTGACAATTTAGAACCGTTTACGAACACTTAATTAATTACAAATTTTGAAAATAATATAATCCTGTTTGCCAACTATTCACAAACATTTTAAACATTTTCAAGTACTGACTGAAGTTTTAGAACGTAAGGGTCTATTCATACAAACTAGTGTAGCATCTGTGCCGTATAACTTCGGTGCTAGTGAAAATCTTCTCGCTTCAGTGACTCCCAATCAAACATCTGTAAAAATTCATTTGACAATTCATTTTTCTCACTCATTTTTGCCTTCAAAACCTATCCGTGAAATATGATATATCACTAAACGAATAGGTAACGGACACTGAGGGTTAAAATACGACAGTAGTGCTAGATAGGTTGATTAAAAATCATGGAAATAATACGTTATCAGAGACACGAATGCACTGGCGGAAACGCTACTAATGTTAGTGAACAAGACTAATGGGACGTCCACACGTTTGCAGCAAACTCCAAACCTTGAATAAACACAAGCGTATGGATAAAGCAACCAACGCTCGATTAAACAACACTCCAACGAATCGGTCGCAAGCGCTTGTAAGCCAAGGCAAATGTTTTCCAAACGTTTACATTTGTGGTTTGGATTTGTGAGTTTGCCAAGCGTGTGGACGCAGCATAAGAAGTTTTTTTAAGACATTTTGAAATTCCTTTTAAAATTTTTGAAAGCAATATAATTTATTTTGTATACATTACATAAGCATTATTAAATCATTATTAGTTTAATTTGAGAGATTACTTTTACAAATCTTGGCTTTCTGCAAATCAAATTTGAAATTTGCTTTTATATAAACAGGAAAACAATATTCCAAACCGGAATATTTAAATGCAAACAAGCAGGAAATTGTTATCAACAATAGGATCAAGATGATTTTTTGAAACAAAATTAAATTTTAAATTTAGTTAAATAAAGGCAAAACAAATTTTGAAAGAGTTTGATTGATAAAGTAGTTTTCTTCTTGAATTAAATGTCCAAATCGAGCATTGGCCTCCCGGATGCCTTGCCTCTAACGTTCTCGGTCATTAGCTGTCCTTCTCCAGCTTCTTGTTTGTATGAGTCCCAGGGCATTTTGGCAACGTTATCGGTCCACATTGCGCGTTTCCTGCCAGATCGTTGTTTTCTTCTTGGTTCCAAGAACACTTTCTTTGCGCTTCGTGTTTCTGACATTGGACATGTTCAGGTCACCGGAGTCGCTTTAGTTTAATGTGCGCCGTAATGGGGGATCTCTATATAGTTGATACAATTCATGATTGTACCTAATCCGCCAATCCCCAGTTTCATGCGTCGCACCAAATATTCTTCTGAGGGTCTTCCACTCGAAACGGTCCAGTAATTCTGATGACTTTTTGGTCCTTGTCCACGTGTCGCTACCGTAGCAAACTACAGTGCGGATGAGAGTTTATACATACGAAGTTTGATGTCTCAATGTACATCCTTGGACTTTACAATTGAAGGGCATAGGCGAAAAACCACACATGTTCACCTATATTCGTTTTAAGTAAAATGCAATTTAAAGTTAGAGCTTACGTTGTTTTCCCTTGTATATCTATTTTATAATGTCAGTTTTATAGGGACTAACGTGCCTTTTCCCTAATCTTATACAGTGGAACGTAAAGCACACTTCTAATACAAACACATGGTAGCATCAGTTTCATATTTACAAAAAATGGGTTGATGGAACCAATTTTTCCCCTGTGCCCTTCAATTGGTAGTAAGTAGAAGAGCGCCCTGCTCCCACTCGCTATTCGTTTTTTTTATTTTCACCGTATTGGGTGTTTACGCTGTTGCCAAGATAGGTGAAGTTCTTGACCCTTTTGAAGTTGTAATTTCCTAGGGCCATGCTTTCTTGGAAACCTGCTTTCTAGTATTGTCTTTTGCTTTGAAGCATACATTTGGTTTCATCTTTAGCCCTTCGTCTCCGTTTCGAGATTTACAAATGTTTCCTTAACTGATACCAGTAATCTGTTCGGGATGTTGAGGTCGTCTGTGTAACCTGCGATTTGAGTGGACTTGGTCATGATGGTGGCTTTCAGATAGGTTCCTATAGTTCTCATCACATTTTCGAGTGGTAAGTTGAAGAGCATGTGGGATAGTCCGTCGCCCTGTTTTAATACCGTATGCGAGTCGAGTTCGTCCATCAATTCGCCTTCTACTCTCACCCGGCATTTGGTGTCCTAGCATTGTGCTTCACGCTTCCACAAGCCTCACTAGCCTAAGGCGTGCGTCGGCAACTGGTTTTAAGAAAATAGCTATTTTCTTTAAACAATGTTAACAAACCCCGTGGAAGATCCGAATACATGATTAAAGCACTGTAGATAATTTCTATTCACAAATTTTATATATTTAATAGCAATTTAAGAAAATTGCTGTGATGTTACGTTCTCTGTCTTTTAGGTGTTCTATCACGAATCATCTTTGGAGATCAAATTTGCAGAATCTTTACCTTAATAAATGAAATTTTAATTAATTTTAATAAACTTAAATATTCATTTTGGACGAGCTGAAGAACCATACAACTTGGTTAAAAGCGAGTTGCCGATCCTTGGCTTAGGGGGCTATGTTAAAATCAAGTAGAATTGTATAGAGATTATTTCTATCTACACTGTCATATGCCTGTTTCAAATCTATGAATATGTTGGTGTACGTCTATGTCAAGCTCCCAGCATTTTTCTTATAGCTGTCTGGCAGTGTATAGCTGGTCTATCTGAACCTTCCAGGTCTAAAGCCTGCCTGATATCCCCCTATGATGTTTTCAGTACACTGTTCTTGTATGTTTTTGATAGTTTCTATACTTTCTATGCGGTGCTTGGAGTTGGTTGAGGACTTTTTACCTGGTGTAACTGTTGTTAATCGTCTTTGGCACTCTTTAACTAATTGTAAGTTCCGAAACCAAAAATTAAGAATCTACGTTGTCTACGTTGGTTCAATAAATATTCGTGTTTTTGTTGAAAATAATTGTTGACATTTTCAAGATGACAGATAGTAAATGCGAACACAACTAACTCGACGTTGCCACGTTTATTATTTTTCGTTGATTCAACGGTCCTTGCCACATTGTCCTATATTGGATCGAGAGTTCGAGCTGCCGCACGTATGTTGTCTTGATGCATCTGCCCGTTTCGCGGCGGGCAACCTAATCTAACGTTAAACCAACAGTCCTTGCCACATTGTCCTATATTGGATCGAGAGTTAGCGATTCCGCACATATGTTGTCTCGATTTATCTAACCGGGGTTAAACCATCGGTCCTCGTCACATTGTCGTATATTGAATCGAGAGTTCGCGCTGCCGCGCGTATGTTGTCTTGATTTATCAGCCCGCTTCGCGGCGGGCAACCTAATCTAACGTAATACCAACAGTCTTTGCCACATTGTCCTATATTGGATCGAGAGCTCGCGCTGCCGCGCGTATGTTATCTTGATTTATCTGCCCGCTTCGCGGCGGGCAACCTAATCCAACCGGGGTTAAATCAACGGTCCTTGCCACATTGTCCTATATTGGATCGAGAGTTCGTGCGGAAGAGTTTAGAGGACAATGTGGTAAGGACCGTTAGGTTCATCCCGGTAAATTAGATAAATCAAGACCAAATACGCGCAGCAGCGCGAGCTCTCGATCTAATACAGGACAATGTAGCAAGGACCGTTGGTTTAACCAACTCGGCTGGTATCAATTTACATTCAAGTAGTTTTTAAATTGTTTAGTCTTGATCTCTTAAAATATTCTGAATATTCATAATAAACAAATATTATAATCTCTGGTAGCCAATTTTGTATATACTTTACACAAACATGTCAAACATTGTCAAAATTAATTTTGGCAACGTTGACCCAATTCTCAGTTATGTGTATCTCAATTATGTGACCAGTCATACACGTCAGTTATTTGCTTTAAGATACAATTTTTTTTACTACAAAAGTAAAAAGTAAAAAAAGGATCTGGTGGATATACAGCACACTTAAATAATTAACTCGAGACATTGTAGCTGTTTGAGGCGTGGCTTTTTGTTGCTATAAGAATGCAACTTCAATACGACGCTTAAGATTGTATATATGTTGCCAACATTATAGTTTTTCATATAAACGGATATTTAATCAAAAATAAACGTGGCAACGTCGAGTTAGTTGCGTTCTCATCTACTTTGTGTCATCTTGTTACTTAACTTAAATGCACTAAAATGTCAACAATTATTTTCAACAAAAATACGAATATTCATTGAATCAACATAAAAGCTTAATTTTTGCTTTCGGATCTTAGTTAAAGAGTGCCGACGATTAACAGCAGTTGCTTAGCAGTGATATTCTCCTATAATATTTGCACATGTGATTGTCGCCCTTTTTATGTATGGGGTGGATAAGGCTAGTGTTCCACTCCTGTGGCAGTTTTTTCGTATTTCAATTTTTTTTATTAATTAGTGGATAGTGGACGGTAGTTGTTCTCTGCTATTTCTAAAGAGTTCTCCTGGAGTATACAGTAGTTATAACAAAGTAAAATTAGGATAAAAAATGTTTGTGAAACATATGGAAATTTGTAAAAGTAGATTTTTTAAATACTTTTTTGGACTTTATTTGGCGTTTTTCACAGGCGAAAGACTTCATGTCAATGTCAAGCAATGCTTTAGTACCCAAAATACTACAAATTCTTATGAAAATTTTTCAAAATCTTATCAAAATTTTACAAAATCTAATCAACATTTTACAAAATCTCATTAAAAATATTTACAGTCATAAATCAAAATCAAAAGTCTTAACAAAATTTTACTAAATATCGGGTTTTGAAAAAATGCAGACAAATAAAAAAATGTTGACTACAAAATAAACCTCATACTAAATTATAACACAAAATTTATACGAAAGTTCATAAAGAAAAAATATTAAAAGTCGAGTTTTATTAAAACTAAGATTTATACGACCGTAATTAAGATATAAAGATAATCCTTACACCAAAGCCAATAAAAAGCATTACAGAATTTTATCATAAAAAAACTTGATATTCTTAATTCAAAATTTAGTATGGAAAACACTGAATAAAAGTCAAATTTAGTCACAAATGATAGCACTTAACAGCCTTAAAACAAATATGAATAATTTTCAGTTTACTGAATTGTCTAGCTTTAATTTAATGTAAATTTTATTGTTGCAGCATATTTAGTTTTGAGTTATGAGGAATTCAGTGAATGCTTGTCCGCGGTGGTCGAGAACCCGAAACGTTACGAGAACCCAATATGGGAACCCAAACAAAAAATAATATTTTATTTAAAAAAAAAAAAAAAGTTTTTCTTCTATGGTCGTTCTCATTATATATAAAAAAATTAAAATAAAATTAAAAGCAGCAACTTTTAAACAATTGTGTTTTTATCTAACAATAAGTAATCTTTCTTTTTTTGCCAACAACTAGAAGTAGAAATTCCTAGTAAAACTTATTAAAGCGACCGAGGAATTTTTACTAGTTCCATGAAATTGCTCCTTTTTTCCTCTCGCGAAAACCACTTAACTGGGAAACGTTTCCCCCGTTGCTTTGCCGGGGAATTATTTTTATTCTCCCCGCAAATTCACACTCTGTCGCAATTATAAAAATCTCTTGAGCCACAGAAGATCGTAAATTCACTGCGAGCAATAACTCATGTTTATTATGATTATATTGCGACATTCATTTAATATTACTTGTGCAAAGTATTATAGAATTTTATGGTTTAATAGGATTAAAGGAACGTTAAAACCACCAACAACGTAGGACAGCTTTGTCTCTGTCTCTCCCGAAAATAAGGCAGACGGAGATGTTCTGTGTTAATGTTTGACTGACCTGGATATGTTCAACGCAGACGAATTTATTGTCGAAAATTTGAAAGTTATTTTTTTTTTATAACAAATTAATGAATTTGTAATAATCTTTATGGTTTGATTGAGTGTTCCTTTTAGTTAGTTGTAATTTCTTATTACATTTGAGTTTTAATAAGTTACAATGCGAATTTGTTATTTTTAAAAATTTAAAGTTGAAGAATAATTTGCGAAAGCTTAAAACAAATTGAAGAAAAATTTTTAGATTTCTTAAAAGAAAATGTTTGCGGGTTTTGTTTTGCAAGATGCCATTTGGTGTTAATATATTGCTGGAATTTGTCAAAATTTTTAAATTTAAATAATAAAAATTTGGCAAATTTGCAATAAATAAACAAAAAATTATTATTATTTACAGATTTAAGGGTTTGAAGTGTCTGTTTGTATGGCTGATATAAAAAATGAAAAGCATAAATATCTCAAAGCGATGACTTAAAATGAATTTAATTGTTTCTTACAATTAAATTTTTCGAAAAAACAAACAAAATTAATGATTTGTTTATTTTATTTTGGTTTTTTAATAAAAATGTATGAATAGGATGGTTGCGACTGTTACTACGTGGTAATTCACACTTACATTGAATTGCAATTGAACATTGAATTCAATTCAATGTAATAAAAATGTAGTTTTTGGTCAACATTTTGTAATAATAACACACAGATATTTCGGAAATAAAATATTAAAATTGGTGATATTTTTGTAAACTTGATTTTGGTTTTCAAGCAGCTTTCGAAAATCCACTATCTTTTTCAATGAAAACATTTTGAATAATATTTCAAAAAGTCGTTTAAATTTTTTTGCAAAATTTATAATTATTTTAAAAAACATTTAAACAAAAGATCAATTTTGTCATTTTAAACTTCAAATTCGTTCTTTTATACTTCAATTTTCTCTCAAATTAATTCTTTTCTCTGATTTCATTCTTTTAAACTGCAATTCTGTCCTATTAATCATTGATTTCGTCCTTTTAAAGTTCAATTTCCTTATTTTAAAATACAATTTCGTCCTTAAAAATAACTATAAAATGAATCAAAGTAACGTAACTAATTTTATGTAATTGAGTTTTATAAAAGCTGCATGAAGATAGCCTCCAAAATTGAAAAATAAAAAATTTAAATGAGATACGTTTGAGCAAGATTTGACCATGATTTACCAACAATTTGTATTGTTTTCCCACATTTTGTTCGAAAGATATTATAAGAAAATAATTAGGGACCAGCCCTACAAAATGCGTTTTCTATATTAGTGTTTATTAATACTAAAATCAATACAAAAAGGATAAATTTGAACTTTGAGAGACGAATTTCAATTTTGACAGGACAAATTTGAACGATGATAGGATGAAAATTGCTTAAAATTGAATTTGACAAAATTTGAAATTTTTACAAGACCATTTTAATATTAACAGGACGATCTTAAACTTTCGTGGGACGCATTCATGTACGTTAGGACGATTTTGCGATTTAACAGGAAAAATTTGAGCTTTGACAAGACCAAATTAAACTTTGACAGGACGAGTTTATGTTTGATAGAACGAATTTGAAGTTTGCCAGGATAAATTTGAAGTATGGCAAGAAAATTTTAATCTTTGACATGACGAATTTGAATTTGAGACTTGACAGGAGAAATTTCAGCTTTTACAAGACCAAATTAAACTTTGACTGGACGAGTTAACGTTTGATAGAACGAATTTGATATTTGGCAGGACAAATTTGAATTATGAGAAAACAATTTTAATCTTTGTTGCAAAGATTTTGGTTTTGAGATTTGTTAAGGCAAATTTGAACTTGCCTTTTGGCAGGACGAATTTGTGTTTGATAGAACTAATTTGAATTTTGACAAAGTTTAAAGTTTGGCTTCCAGATCGAATTTGAAGGATAAATTTAAATTTTGTCGAGACCAATTTAATCTTTGTTAGGACGAATTTAATCTTTTGGAGGACGAATTAGAGCGAAGCTTTGACAAGACCAAATTAAACTTTGACACGACGAGTTTATGTTTAATCGAACGAATTTGAAGTTTCCCAGAACAAATTTGAAGTATAACAAGATAATTTTAATCTTTGACAGGACGAATTTGAATTCGAGACTTGACTTGAGAAATTTTATCTTTAACAAGACCAAATTAAACTTTGACAGCACGTGTTTATGTTTGATAGAACTAATTTGAAATTTGACAAGCGCAATTTAGACTTTGCCACGTCGAATTTGAACTTTGGAAGGAGTAATTCATGTTTACTTGGTGACCAGACCAGTTTTGTCCTTTTAAACATTAATTAAAATTAGAATTTAGAATATTAAGATTAGTCTATTTAAAGTTCAATTTCGTTCTTTTAGAATTCAATTTCGTCCTTAAAAATAATTTTAAAATGATTAAAAGTGGTAGAACTGGACTGAATTTAAAAAGGACAAATTTGAATTTTGACACGACAAATTTGAACGTCTACAAGATAATTTTTTCCCCTTCGTAATTCCCTTCATCAGTATAAATTTGAAATTTATGTGCATTTATGTGCATATATTATATACATATATGCACATAAATGCACATAAATTTCAAATTTATCCTGATGAAAATTGCTTAAAATCAAGGGAAATTAAAATATCCTGTAGACGTTCAAATTTGTGCAAATGTGCAAATTTGAGATCTGACAGGAAAAATTTGAGCTTTGACATTACCAAATTAAACTTTGATATTACGAGTTTATGTTTGATAAAACGAATTTGATGTTTGACAGGACAAATTTGAACTATGACAAGACAATTTTAATCTTTCACATTACGAATTTGACTGGAGACATTTGAACTTTGACAAGAACAATTCATTCTTTGACAGGACGAATTTGAACCTCGGCAGAACAAATTCATGTTTGATAGAACGAATTTTAAATTTGATAAGACCAACGTGAATTTGGACGAGCCCAATTCAATCTTTGACAGAACGAATTTAAACTTTGGCAGGACAAATTCGTGTTAGATATAAATAATATTAAATTTGACAGGACCACTTTGAGCTTTGACAAGACGAATTTGGACTTTGGCAGGACCAAATTAAACTTCCACAGGACGAGTTTATGTTTGACGTGACAAGACAATTTTAATCTTTGACAGGACGAATCTGAATTTGAGATTTGACAGGACAAATTTGAGCTTTGATAAGACCAAATTAAACTTTGACAAGACGAGATTATGTTTGATAGAACGACTTTGAGATTTGACGGGACACATTTGAACTTTGACAAAAACTATTCATTCTTTGACAGGACGAATTTAAATTTTGGCCGGACGATTTCGTGTTTAATAGAACTAATTTGAATTTTGACAGGATTTTAATATTGGCGGGACTAATTTATGTTTGTTAGAACGGATTTGAAATTTGATAGAACAAACTTGAATTTGGACGAGTCCAATTCAAGCTTTGACAGGACGAATTTAAACTTTGGCAGGACAAATTCGTGTTGGATAGAACCAATATTAAATTTGACAGGACCACTTTGAACCTTGACAAGAGCAATTTCGAACTTTGACAAGAGCAACTTAGACTTTGACAAGACGAATTTGAACTTTGGCAGGACCAAATTAAACTTCCTCAGGACGAGTTTATATTTGATATGACAATACAATTTTAATATTTGACAGGACGAATTTGAATTTGAGATTTGACAAGACAAATTTGAGCTTTGATAAGACCAAATGAAACTTTGACACGACGAGTATATGTTTGATGGAACGAATTTGAAATTTGATGGGACACATTTAAATTTTGTCAAGAACAATTCATTCTTTGACATGACGAATTTAAATTTTGGCCGGACGAATTCGTGTTTGATAGAACTGATTTGAATTTTGACAGGACGAATTTGAACCTGGGCAGGACTAATTCATGTTTGAAAGAACGAATTTTAAATTTGATAGGAACTTAAAACTTGAATTTAGACGAGCCCAATTTAAGAACTAATTAAGTACTAATTTGAATTTTAACAGGACGAATTTGAACCATGGCAGGACGAATTCATGTTTGATAGAACGAATTTGAAATTTGACGGCACAAACTTGACTTTGGACGAGTCCAATTCAAGCTTTGACAGAACGAGTTTAAACTATGAACGAATTAAACTTCCACAGGACCAGTTTATGTTTATTGCAAGACAATTTTAATCTTTGACAGAGCGAACATGAATTTGATATTTGACAGGACAAATTTGAGCTGTGATAAGACCAAATTAAACTTTGACACTGCAAGTTTATGTTTGATAGAACGAATTTGAGATTTGAAGGGACACATGTGAACTTTGACAAGAACAATTCATTCTTTGGCAGGACGAATTTAAATTTAAGCACGATGAATTCGTGTTTGATAAAACTAATTTGAATTTTAACAGGACGAATTTGAACCTTGGCAGGACGAATTCATTTTTGTTAGAACGAATTTGAAATTTGACGGCACAAACTTGAATTTGGACGAGTTCAATTCAAGCTTTGACAGAACGATTTTAAACTCTGACAGGACAAATTCGTGTTGGATAGAACTAATATCAAATTTGACAGCACAATTTTGAACTTTGACAAGTGCAATTTCGAACTTTGACAAGAGCAATTTAAACTTTGCCGAAATTGAACTTTGACAGGACAAATTCATGTTTGATGGGAGGAAATTGAATTTTACAGCACAGTATTTTGACAGGACCAATTTAAACTTCGCCAAGACTTTAAATGTAACTTTGAAAGGATGCATTTATGTTTATAGGACGAATTTGAAATTTGGCAGGACAGATTTGAACTTTGACAAGACTAGTTTAAACTTTGACTTTGAATTTGAACATTGTCCGGATGAATTTGAAGTTAAAACCAGTTGAATGTTGATTAATTTAGCTTAAAAATTACTTTTTTCTTATTAAACAATATGTTCGATTGTTTATCTGTCTGCTTTTGTACCAAATTTTCAAAAATAACGAACGAATGATGAGTTAATAATATTAAATATTAATTAAATAATATTTTGTTAAGAAGAGCAAATTTTAATATTTATGAAATCGTTAAATTATTTGTTGATTATAAATTGATTTGATAGATTATTGTAAAATGTATTGATTCGCAAAATACTATCGATTTTTTCGTAATCTTATACCTTTTTTGTCGCGATTTGTTAATAGATAATGAAAATTTGATTTACCGTCGTTTTAAATAACGCAAATTTTGAAAGATATTAAATTTGGCAATGTTTTTATTACCGATTTTGGGTTTTTTGAATATGACTTGGCTTAATAAAACCACCGTTTATTTTAGTAAATTTTGGAAAAAAGTTAATTAAATTGGTGTTGGTCATATGATTGGAACTTTTTCCTATTTGTTTGAAAATTTTGAAAAATTAAAAAATATGTTACCAATCTCAAAATTGAAAACTTGAAACTACTTTCTTTATCTGTGAAAACTATTTTTTTTTGCGGTTGAAACATAACTTTGGTAAGAATTTAAGGAATTTTTTTGACAATTTCTTTGTAATTTGAAATCAAATTTTAGTATTTATCCATTTCTTGAAATTTAAAATCACAAACAAATAAAATTAGCGATTTCATTAGTTAGTGTTAACAAAAGTTAGTGTCAAAAAACAAGTTTCATTGTCTGTGATGTGTTTCATTGTCTGTGCCAATTTTTCCTAATTTACAAATTGATTTTAAATTGACAACAGATAGACAAACAGAAGTATCTGTCGAAGGTAAACTTGACACGGCGACTTTATGTTTGATAGAACGAATTTGAGATTTGAAGGGACACATTTGAACTACACACATTTGAAATCTGTTCTGTCTAAATTGGCTAGATTTTACAAACTTTTTAACATTGACAGAAATCTCTTTTTTTCATTTGCAAACTTTGGTTTTGTAAAAATGCAATAAATATCAAAATAACTTTATCAATTAATTGAAATCATTTTTTAGGCAACAAGAATATTGAAAAATGTTTCTAAAATTTTTGCAAAGCAAGAAACGATATTGTTTGTTTTCTTTTAAATTGATCTTCTGTCTTTCTATCTGTTTACAAATTTTGAACAAAATCTAAATTGGCAAAATTTTGACAAATTTTTTGAGAGGAATCTCAATCTTTGCTACACGAATTTTTACATTTCAAAATTTTTGAAAACTTAAGAAACAATACAAATGTAATAACTTTCAAAATATATTCAATAATTCAAAATATATTCAAAAATGTTTATAAATTTCTTGTGAATGCAAAAAACGACATTGTTTGTTTTCTTTTAAATTGATCTTCTATCTTCATTTTTTGACAGAAATCTCAAACTTTGATAGACCATTTTTTTCATTTGAAAATTTTGTGAAACTTGAGAAGCAATAAAAATGTAATAAATTTTAAAATCCATTCAAGAATCCTTAATTAAAACCATTTGTTTAGCAAACAAGAACATTCAAATATAGTTCTATTTTTTGCAAATGCAATAAAAACGACATAAAAATAAGAATTATGAATTTTGCATTTCTTTTGTCGGTTAAATAAATAAAGATTTTTAATAAATTTTATTAGTTGCATGAAAAAACAAGAATCTGTCCGTCGAAAACTTAATTATTAATTTTTTGCTAATATTTTGCGTAAAAAGCGAATTCAAGCTGAATAGATTTTTTCCTCTGCTGAAACTAAAAAGTTTAACGAAATTTCAACATTTTTTGTAAATTTTTTTAATCCCATAATAAATTTGTCTATTAAACTCAAGCTCAAAACCAAGAAAACATAACTAATTTCCAAACATTAACATTCTGATTGGAACCTAGCCAAACTAATTAGTTACAGAAAAGAGACCTTGGTTTTAACAGCCTTAAACCAAAAATTGTTTAACATTGCCATTAAAATAAAATAAAAAACTTGAAAAATATTTGTGTTATAATTGATTCTAAAATGAGCCAATTTAAAAGAAATCTACGTTTATAAATAAACTCATATATCTAGCAAACTGGACGTTTTAAATTATAGCATTTTTTAATCAAACTACGCCCATAAATCAACAATTAGTAAACTAAATTAAAAATGTAGAAAGAAAATTAATTTATTCTATTAGCCAACTGCGAAGCCATTACGGACTGGATACGTTAAGATTAAGAAATAAAATTGTTTTGGAAATGTTGATAAATTGAAAATTTTTGTTTTCATAAATTTAGATAAATTTAAATCTTTTTTTATTTATATTCAAAGATTGAATGCCCTTCAATCTTTTTCATTTTGCCCAAATGTTTCAAGTAAAATTTGTAAATTTTGGTTCTGTTAAAATATGAAAAAAAGTTTTGGAAATTGTGATACATTGGGCCGAGGCCGCACTACGGTTTTTTCCCCCGAGCGGTAACTGCTATTACCACGAAACCGCCCGAGAAACTCACAGTACGCTATAGAAAAATCAGTCGCGAAAAAAAACGCAAGTAAGGCTTGTATTAGCTTACTTGAGTCACAAAATCACGCGATTAATAACCGCGGCGGTTTAGCCGTGCGGTTAATAGTGCGGCCTAGGTCTTAGATATTTTTGGTTGTTTTTTTTCAAGAATTAAATTATTATTTAATTATTGATTAATACACAAGAAAATATTTCAAGGAAAATGTATAAATTTTGGTCGGTCTGAAAAATATTTGCAGAAAAATGAATTTTTGTAAAAAGTTTGAAACTAAAAAATAGACAAATTTGATGTTAATAAATTTGAACAAACTCTCTCGAAATATAATAAAGCGGAATATAGCTTGAGTATATAAATATCTCCAATCTTTCCGTAGCTCTATAATATTATCTCTCATCAGTGCAGCTTTCGAGATAGATCTGCGTCTACAGATGGCTATTTACTTGGGTTAAATAGAATATGCGATCTTAAAAATAATGTTATTTATCTAGTTCTTCTTTAGTGCCACGAAAGTGGACTAGGGGCTAGTAAAGAGCATACAAATATATGTTGTGTTTCTACAGGAGATTTGTTTTGTAGTCTCAAAAAACGTAATAATATTATAGAGCCACGCAAAGGTTGAATATGTTTATATATACAAGCTATATTCCGCTTGTTTGTATGATTGCATCTATTCAGCTTTCGAGATAGATCTGCGTCTGCAGATGGCTATTCACTTGGTTTAAATAGCAAGATGTGATCTTAAAAACAATGCTATTTATCTAGTTCTTGTGTAGTGCCGCGAAGGTGGACTGGGGGCTAGTAAATAGCATACTAATATCTGTTTCAACATGAGATTTGTTTTGTAGCTTTAAAAAAGGTAATATTATTATAGAGCCACGGAAAGGTTGAATATATTTATATATTCAAGCTATATTCCGCTTGTTTTATGATTGTATCTATAATTAGTTTGATTTCACCCCAATATTCGAAAATTTCAAAACTTTAAATGCAAAAGCGTTTCAACAAAAATGTTTAGACAAATCTGAAAAATAAACAAATTTGGAAAAACTCTGTTGGTTTGTTGGAAAACTTTAAAAACAAAAATGTTTTAACACAACATGATACAAAATTATAGAAATTTGAAACTTGAAATCGTTTTCATTTTGACAAAATTTGTTAGAAATTCTTAGAAAATTTTCAAAAACAAGAAAATTTGACCAATACAGACATTGATATTTAGAGACTTAGGTAAATATTACTTTGTCAAGAATTTGCTCGTTTGACATACAACAATGTTTCAACAAAAAGATGTTAAAAATTTAGACAAATTTGAAATGTAAATAAATTTAGACAAACTTTTTCGATAATTTTGTTAGTTTGTTTAAAACTTCGAAATTACATATTTCAACTAAAAATATTTTTATTTTATAAATTTTGGTTTAATACGTTTAGATTGTAATCTATATCGGAGGAATTAAAACATTGTAAAGATATTTAGAGGATTCATAAAAATTCATTTCGTTTTTGATTCAGATAAGATGTTCCATTATTTTTTTCAACAACGCCATAAAAGTGATTAAAGCCAAACTTTATCTTAAAAAATTTGTACAACGAGAGAAAAAAAAAAGCGCTTCGGAGATGCTTTTTCGAAATATTTTTTTCTTCACGAATTTTTACCCAATATGCAGATGAATTTTTTCCTCGTTGAAAGAAAACATTAACATAATTAATAAACGGAGCATAATTTACAAAAAAATCTCCTACTAAGATAATCTTTGAACGACGACGACGACGAAGAAAAAAAATATTTTTAATTTTTTTTCGAAAATAAAAATATTATAATAATAAGCCGGTGGCGGTTATGGCCTGCCCGATAGAGATCTCGATATTTTCACAACCCGGCCGGTGCATTCCATCGAATTAATAATAATAATGATAATAAAAAAGTAAGAAAAAATAATAAAATTATAAAAGGAATAAAAAAATAAGAAGAAAACGCGTGCGCAAGTTGCGGTGCGTTTTCGTGCCTCCGGACAAACACACACGCATTTTTTTTTCTTCTTTCTTCTTCATCCATTCTGTTTCAGACCAGCAACATTACAATGTAATATGTGAATATATTAATATTTAAATTTTGATTTAATAACCGATATATTCGAGAGTTATTTGACCTCAAGTAACTTTCTAAAAAAATATTTGAAAAGGAAATTAACAAAAAAATTCCTTAAAAATTGGTTGTTTGAAGAAAAGCCAGGTTATGAAAACGCACCGCAACTGCTCAATGTCCTCTTGCTCTGTGTAGAAAACTCTCTTCCTTCTTGTTTTTATAAATTATTATTTATTTGCCCCATCCACAGATTTCCCCCCAAACTCTCAATTGTGATATTAGATAATAGAATTCTTATTATTATTGTACTATGATTATGTGAATTTTTTTCTTTGTAAATTTCTTTGCCTGATTAAATGTTTTTTTTTTGTTTGTAATTATTTGTTTATAGCACTGTGTTTTGTATAAATTTTAAACATTTATTTTATTGTAAAACTGGTTTAGTTTGTTTTTTTTTTTAAATTGAATTTGATTTCTGCAAACTTTCAGATTCATACAAGAGTTTTTCGATCCAAATTGTTAGTTTCGTTTTATTTTTTAACTGAAATTAATTTTTGCCAATTTGAGTCTTATTCTAGATAGGGAAACTCTTTGGATCTTCTTACAAGATCCAAAAGATCCATAATCAAAAAAATCCATAATAATAAAAAAAGAGCAATAATACATATATAATCTTATTCAAGAGTTTTTCACTTTAAAATTGATTACAAATTGGAAAAAATAAAATTGCATTCGCCTGAACACAAATTCACAGAAAAGTTTCTTAAATTCCGTTTGTTTTATTCAGATTACAATTGACATCAATAAATTGAAAACTTAATCTAACATAAGCTTCTTAAAAAACATTTTGTCTAAATCGATAAATAAACTCAGCAAATTTATAAAACCTGAAGCCTATGTTAGAAAATTTAAATCATTCGGATAATTTTTTTGTTTTATTCATATTACAAAACGATTTTTATTCAGATTATAAAAAAATGTGATTGTAGAAATGATTACAGAAAGATGCGTTATAGATAAATATTGAATTATCTGTTTAACTATTTATTTATAGTCAGAATAGAAAGATTTTGTGAAAATGTTTGTATATTTTTAATTAAACAGTTTTTCATATTTAAAAAATTACTACATTATAGATAATCACATAAACTTAATAATGTCGGAAGACAGCCTGAATATATAAATACATTCAACCTTTCCGTAGCTCTATAATATTATTGAGTCTCCTTAGAACTACCAGAACAAATCTCGTGTAAAATTTGTAACTTATTCCTATAGCAGCCATAAGTCCACTTTTGTGGCACTAGACAAGAACTAGAAAAAGAACAATGTTTTAAAGTTCATATCATTCTATTAATTTAGGTGATGATTTAACAGATGGCTATTTATCTGCAGACGCGTAATGTTATAGAGCTACGGAAAGGTTGGATATATTAATATATTCAGGCTGTGTTCCGACTTTATTAAGATTAAATTATTTGTTTTATTGAGATAATAAATAAATTTTGAAAAAGTCCTTTTTAAACTTTTGATTTCAAATTACTAGCAATTGCTAAATCAAGTTTTGTATCGAGTCTGAAATTTAATAGGATTTCAAGAAACATCTGTCCTGAATCTAAAACTATGTAACTTCCGATTTTTAGAATCTTTTAGTAATCTGATTAAAAGACACGAGTTTTCAAATTTGGAATAAAATTTTAAAATTGAAAAAACCAATTCTGAACACAAAGATTCTCAAAAATTTCAGAAAATTTTGGATACAGATTAGCAGAAAATGATATATCAAATTTTTGTCTCGAGTCTGAATCTGAAAACTAATTTGATTTCAAAAATTATCTCATTCTTGTTGTTAACAATTAGATTCGGATATCAAATCTATCTTTAATCTAAAACAGTATTATGCTGCCACCACACGTTTGCCAAACGTTTGCCGCAAACTCCAAACTCTCAAGCTTGAATAAACCTAATGATGCGTCCACATGCTTGGCAAACTCACAAATCCAAACATTTGCCTTGGTTTGCAAGAGCTTGCGATCGAGTGTTGTTTAATCGAGCGTTTGTTGCCTCATTCACATACTTGTGTTTATTCAAAGGTGGGAGTTTGCGGCAAACGTTTGGCAACCATGTGGACGCACCATAAGCGTGTGGCTAACGCAACACACGCTTTCCGCAAACATTTGCATTTGCTGCATTTGCTTCTTTGATTTGGGTTCAAAGCCGACACTCGATAGAATCGGTCGCAAGCGCTTGCAAATCAACGCAAATATTTACCAAATATATGGATTTGTGGTTTGGATTTTTGGATTTGGAATCTAAAAGTTTGATAAACATTTGCCTTGGTTTTGCAAGCGCTTGCGACCGATTCGATCGACTGTTGTTATATCGAGCGTTTGTTGCCTTATCCACACGCTTGTGTTTATTCAAAGGTTGAAGTTTGGAGTTTGCGGCAAACGTTCTGATTTGTCTGGATCTGAAAACTAATATGTTTTCAAGGAACATCTCATTCATGTTTTTAACAATTAGATTCTGATATTAAATCTGTCTTTAATCTAAAACAGTATTATGCTGCGTCCACACGTTTGCCAAACGTTTGCCGCAAACTCCAAACTCTAAACCTTGAATAAACCCAATGCTGCGTCTACACGCTTGGCAAACTCACAAATCCAAACGTTTGGTAAACATTTGCTTTTTTTTCGAATTTTCTAAATTCGGAATTTTTATTTGGAAAAAAACTGAATTTTTAAAATATTTATTTCGTCTAATTTTGAAAACCGAATGAAATTAAGAAGCGAAATTTACAGTTTCAAATGCAGATTACAAGCAAAGTTTCAGTTTCAAGTTCTATCTTATGCAATTTAATTACATTTCAAAAGTATATTTCTAAATCTAAGAATATTCTGTCCTGTCTGAAATGTAAATCTGAAAACCAAATGAAATTGAAGAAATAAGCTTGAAAGCATTTGATACAGATTTTAAGTAAATGTAGAACTTCAAGATCTATTTAAAGACTAAATCTAATAGGATTTTAAAACATAAAATTTTCAAATTTTCGAACATGAATTCATGTTATAAATGTAATCTATAGTTGTCTGGTCTTTAGTGAAAATCGAGAAAATCAAATTGAAGAAACAGGTTTAGCAGATTTAAATTTAGTTTTTAAGCAAATCTAGAACTCCAAGTACCGTTTGAAAATGTAATCTAACATACAGTTGATTGATAGTTAAAATCTGAAAACTAAATGAAATTGAAGTAACAAACTAGAAAGATTCAGATTATAAGTAAATCTACAACTTCAAGATCTATATAACATCTAAATCCAATTAGATTTATTTCTAAACATCAAATTTCCAAAATTTACAGATATGCATTCATATTACAAATGTAATTAATATTTGACCTGTCACCTGTCTTCAATAAAAATCGAGAATACAATATGGAATTGAAGACGCAAGTTTGAAAGATTTAGTTTTAATTTTCAAGTAAATCTAGAACTAGCAAGTTCCGTTTAAAATGCAAACCAACAAAGAGTTTTAAAAATTTGCAAAAATGTTTACAAAAAGATTTGTTCAGATTTCAATCCATCTGAACAAATCTTTTTGCGCATTTTTATAACTTTTTGATAGTTTGCATTATGTTGCTTGTTTTGTCCATTTCAAGAAAATCTGAGCTAATATTAAACTATATTTGGTGGATTCTATTGAAGTCCAAAATGCATGTTTTGATTATTAAGACAATAAAATTTATGGAAACCCGAAGAAAAACCTAATTAAACCAGTTTACTCCAAATTCAATTAATACGAGAAATATGCAACAAATTTTTTTGTAAATTTTGCTTCTGTGAGAGAAACAATTAATTTTCAAATCTATGTGATTTAATTAATTATCATTGTTTTGTATGCGTCAAGGGATCAAATATGTGTGCGACTACACGATGTTGATAATTCTAGGTTTTAGGAAATGTTTTGCCCGAAAGACCAAATAATCCTGTACATAGTCGACGATGTAATTTAAATGCGAGATGAAACCTTGTAGATATTTGTAATATATTATTATTTTTTTGTAGATTTTAATATAATAATAATAAATCAATTTTTTTTTTTCTCAAATAACAAACTTTGTTTTATTTCATTTATATTTTAAGATTTAACCCAAAACGTATCAGGTGATGTTAATCTGAAGAAACAAAAATCTGATCTTAGGTCCAATATTTAAGACCTATTCAAGAACAATTTAAACCTGACATAACCCATAAGACCTACCTAATATTTATTCTAGACTAGAACGCTAAACAAAATATAAGATTTAAGAAATGAGCTGGATATACTTACGATAACAAATACTACCGAAACGGTTTAGTTTGCTAAACAAAAATTCCGAAAATGTTGGATACAGATTAGCAGAAAATGATAAATCAAATTTTTTTCTCGAGTCTGAATCTGAAAACTAATTTGATTTCAAGAAACATCGCATTCTTAACAATCGATTCGGATATCAAATCTGTCTTGAGTCTAAAACAGTATTATGCTGCGTCCACACGTTTGCCAAACGTTTGCCGCAAACTCCAAACTCTAAACCTTGAATAAACCCAATGCTGTGTCCACACGATTGGCAAACTCACAAATCCAAACGTTTGGTAAACATTTGCTTTGCTTTGCAAGAGCTTCGATCGAGTGTTGTTTAATCGAGCGTATGTTGCCTCATCCACACGTTTGTGTTTATTCAAAGGTTGAAGTTTGGAGTTTGCGGCAAACGTTTGGCAAACGTGTTAACGCACCATAAGCGTGTGGCTAAGGCAACAAACGCTTGCCGCAAACGTTTGCAATTTGCTGCATTTGCTTCTTTGATTTGGGTCAAAAGCCGACACTCGATCGAATGCAAATGTTTAGCAAAAGTTTGGATTTGTGAGTTTGCGTGTGGATACAGCATTATGACTTCTATATCTAAAGCAGTAGAATAACAGTATGAGAATTGTAGTTTCTTATTTTAGTCGAATTCAAACATGTTTTCAGATTGAGATTGAGAAAATCGGATAAATTATTTATTTTGATCAGATTACAGATTATGAAAAAGTGTATGTTTTGGACTCAGCTTACCAGCAAAGATTCCCAAATTTGGATTCAGATTACCAGCAGATGGTAAATTGAGATTATCATTTCGTTTGAATCTGAAATCTAATTGGATTTCAAAAAACATTTTTATTTGTTAAATGGTTTGATGTATTTAATTTACAAATACAATCTGATAAATCTAAAATCCAGATTTTGATTCAGATTACCAGCAATTTTTAAAATCAAGTCTTTTTAATCAAGTCTTGTCTTCTGTTTCAATTTGAAACCTAAATGGATTTCAATATAATATGTTGTTAATGTTTTAAATACAGTATAATCTTGATAATCCGACACATATGGGACCAGACAACCGCCGGATTATCAGGATTAAACAAAACAATAACAATTTTACATATTTTATGTATACAATAGTATTTCAGAAAGAATGTATCTATATAGGTAAATGTAGTAGTGGAAATATAATACATGTGGAGTGGAATTAGCTTGGTCAGAATCGTCAATCAAGCTTTCTGTGTTAAAAGCAGGGTGTGATGGCCAGACCTATTTCCAATAACACTGGAAGGTGTTGTTTTTTGACTTTATTTCTTCTGTGCACGATGTTTATATGCGGCTCGGGGCAGCGTAAAGAAAAGACACGTGTGTCCCGGATGTCCCGGAGAGCGCCGGATTACGTAACGGGCCTAGTTAACCAACCGCCGGATTAACAAATTATACTGTACAGATTTAGATATCAAATTTAGCATTGTTCTGTTTAGCTTAAGCTTAAATCTGAAAAATCTGATAACTTGTCTGTTTTATTCTGTTATATTTTAACAAATTCTTAGTTTTCCAGGTTTTAAATTCAGACTACAAGAAAATTGAGTCAAGTCTAAATCTCAAATATAATTCTGAAAGCTAATTGTTATATTTAGAAAACAAGCCCCTTGCCCCGTTTAGGGATAACCTGCACTCTGCTTATAAAACTTCAGAGAAAACAATTTTCTGTTTTGCAATGTTTTAAATTTTCTGTTCTGTCTTTACTTCAATATTGAAAACTGAATCCAAAACTTCTAATTTGTGTTTGACATGGTAACTTCAAAATTGAATAAGATTTCAGATTTCGACACGAAATTCTAGATTATCTATCATGTGGTTTGAAACTAAAACGTGTTCTAATTTGTGTTAAAATAGACTACCAAAATGTGACTTTTATTAAAAAAAAAAAAAATCTTGAATTTCGTGTCGAAATCGTAAATCTTACTGAACATTTGAAAGTTCTTCCTGAATCAAAAATCTGAAAACAAGAAAAAATCTGGAACAAAATATTTTCTAAATTCGGAATTTTTATTTGGAAAAGAATCCGAATTTTGAAAATATTTATTTTGAAAATATATATTTCGTCTAATTTTGAAAACCGAATGAAATTAAGAAGCGAAATTTACAGTTTCAAATTCAGATTACAAGCAAAGTTTGGGTTTCAAGTTCTATCTTATGCAATTAAATTACATTTCAAAAAGTATATTTCTAAATCTATTGAAGAAATTTGAATTAAATTTTAAAACTAAAGAAGAATATTCTGTCCTGTCTGAAATGTAAATCTGAAAACCAAATGAAATTGAAGAAATAAGCTTGAAAGCATCTGATACAGATTTTAAGTAAATCTAGAACTTCAAGATCTATTTTAAGATTAAATCTAATAGGATTTCCAAACATAAAATTTCCAAATTTTCGAACATGAATTCATGTTATAAATGTAATCTATAGTTGTCTGGCCTTTAGTGAAAATCGAGAAAGTAAAATTGAAGAAACAAGTTTAGAAGATTTAAATTTAGTTTTCAAGCAAATCTAGAACTCCAAGTACCGTTTGAAAATGTAATCAAACAAAAAGTTGATTGAAGGTTGAAATCTGAAAACTAAATGAAACTGAAGTAACTTGCATGATTTCTGAAAAACTAAATGAAATTGAAGTAACTTGAAAGATTAAGTAAATCTACAACTTCAAGATCTATCTATATAACATCTAAATCTGAAATCCCATTAGATTTATTTCTAAACATCAAATTTCGAAATTTACAGACATGTATTCATGTTACAAATGTAATTTATATTTTTCCTGTATTCAGTTAAAATCGAGAAAATAAAATGGAAATCAAGAAACAAGTTTGAAAAATTTAGATTTAGTTTTGAAGCAAATCTAGAACTAATAAGTTCCGTTTGAAAATTCAAACTAACAAAGAGTTTTAAAAATGGGCAAAAATGTTAAAAAAAGATTTGTTCAGATTCCTATCCATCTTAACAAATATTTTTGCGCACTTTGAAATCTTTTTGATGGTTTGTATTCTGTTGCTTGTTTTGTCCGCTTGATGAAAATCTGAGCTACTATTAAACTAAATTTGGTGGATTGCATTGAAATCCAATATAGTTTTTCAATCAAATTAATTAATAATCAAGTTTTGATTATTAATTAAATAAAATTTATGGAAACCCAAAGAAAAACATACTTAAACCAGTTCACCTTGAATTCAATTAATAAGAAAATCATGCAAACAAATTTTGTAAATTTTGCTTCTGTGAGAGAAACAACTAATTTTCAAATCTATGTGATTTAATTAATTATCATTGTTTTGTATGCGTCAAGGGATGAAATATGTGTGCGACTACACCATGTTGATAATTTTAGGTTTTAGGAAATGTTTTGCCCGAAAGACCAAATAATCCTGTACATAGTCGACGATGTAATTTAAATGCGAGATGAAACCTTGTAGATATTTGTAATATATTATTATTTTTTGTAGATTTTAATATAATAATAATAAATCAATGGTTTTTTTTTTCTCAAATAACAAACTTTGTTTTATTTCATTTCTATTTTAAGATTAAACCCAAAAAGTATCATGTGATGTTAATCTGAAGAAAAAAATATCTGATCTTAGGTTCAATATTTATGAGCTATTCAAGAACAATTTAAACCTGACATAACCCATTAGACCTACCTAATATTTATTCTAGACTAGAAGACTAAACAAAATATATGATTTAGTTTCTAGATTAGATTCAATTGTGAAATAAGCTGGTTATAGTTTCGATAACAAACATTACCGAAACGGTTTAGTTTACTGCCATAAGACGTGGGACCCTGGGGGTGCGGGAGGGTATTTTTGGGGGTGCGGGAGCGGCGCCTAGCAATATAAATTATTAAATATCATTTATTACATTTTCGATAATAAAGTATTTGAAAAGAATAGTAATTTCCCAATAATGCGAAAGTCGGGAAAGTATTTGGAAAAGTATGATAACTTTTGCTTGTGTACGATTATTTTCAGTCCCTGGTTTTTATATAATTCGATATCGATATTGAATCGATTCTTTTGTGAAGAAATCGGTTCTGCTTATACTGTACTTCTATATCGCACCGAAATACGATGGCTATCTAAGGGCTGCATGCTTAACAGGGTTTTTTAATTGCGTGAAAAAATTATTCAGTTATTGACTAGTCAAAACTGTGAATTAGTAAAAGATTTAATTTTTAAGTAAAGATGCAATTCTGAGACTAGCCTACTTAGCAGATATATTAACCACTTGAATGAATTGAACATATCAATCCAAGAATTTTGTTAAAAAATATAATTATAGCTAGTGAAATTATCTTCGTTTATTGGAAAACTAGAAATTTGCATAAGTCGAATTGGAAATGGAAATTTTCCCTTGCTTGATTCAATTGTCGTGGAAATGAAAAAAAAACAATTATACCCGAATTGGATGGTTGCGACTGTTACTACGTGGTAATTCATACTTACATTGAATTGTAATGAATTCAATGTAATTATACCCGGCATTGCAATATATTTGGAAAGATTTATTATGCACGAATTATTCAATGAATATTTTTCTATAGGAAATAAAACTCGTATATGGATACTGGATCCATTGCTATATAATTTAAATTCGATAGATGATAGTGATTTAAAAAAGACGATCTTATTGAAATGCGAGACAGTGAACATATTCAAATGGAATTCGAACAATTAGAACTACAAAAATTCTGGTGTACACAGTTTGAACGTTATCCAGAGTTGGCGAAAGAAGCATTGCAATTACTTTTACCATTTGCCACCACCTATCGTTGTGAAATAGGATTTCATCATTTAAGAACTACAGCAAGAAATCGCTTAAATGCAAGTCTTATACGTGCCTCTTTAAAAAAAGGAGCCTCGCTTCACAAGTATTATAATGAAGAAGCGACAATAGCCTAGCCCTTAATAAAAAATAATATTGTTTTGTATTTAATATATAAAATGTACAATTTTTTGAAATAAACAATAAATTTTGCAAAAAATGTATACTTTCTAAAACTGACACAAAAGGGTTCCTAAACTCCAAATCTACCATGCTCTCTTGAAGATAGTCGTATCTACTCGCCCCTTTTGTTTTGAATATAATACTTATGTTATGTTTTGCATATTTCGGGGGGGGGGGGGGAGGGGTGAACCCCCAAAACCTCCGGCTACGCCCATGGGTGCAACCACACTAATTATACTATACGTCTCATTCTCGATGATAATTTGTAGTAATGCTCGCCACTGCTAACATTTCACACTTTTTAGACTTTGAAATTTGGCGCCTAGGCTAGGCCGGCCGTGCGCCGTCCACAGTCATATTTGTTCGTTATGTTTGACGTTTCATACGTGCTGATTACTCTAAGTGCAAAAAATCACCAAATCTAAATAAGAATAAAAGGTAAACCCAGCCCTGGTACCCGCTCTTCAAATCACTACTTACCGAACCGCTTTTAGTTTTAAACCTCACAAAAATTTATTATTGTCTCCTTCCAAGCAAGAAATACATCCACTGGCACACAAACTTTCATTGGTGGCAGGGAACTTGTCCGCAAAGCATTACTAAGTATAGGAATAAATGAAGCATTAACAGAAATCATGATTAAGTCTAAAACATCATCAACACTCAAACAATGCCAAGGTTCCTTAAAGCTATGGTGGAAATTTTCTACATCGAGCAATATTCCCATATTTAATGCAAGTACAGTAGATATACTACGTTTTCTAACGGAAAGGTTCGAAAACAGAGCAAGCTATGGGGACTTCCAACTGCATCAGATCAGCTATAACACTCATCTCTACTCAAGATCTAGGTAAGGATAAACAGCTGTCCTGATTCTTCAGGGGAATGTTTTAGGAAAGACCTACAAGGTTTAAATATACAAGTACAGGGGACACAACACCAGTCTTACAGTACCTACATAGAAGACTTGACCCGATCGAATCAGTAAAAAGTGGCTAAAAGCAGCTTAAGGGTGCAGCAGAAAAAGTATCAACGATGCTTATTTTATCTACTGCACATCAAACTATCGCACTAATTAATATGAAAAACATATCCATGGACAAATAGAAAATAACAATAAAAATACCAGTCGTGATAAAAACGTCCAAGCCAGAAAGAAATCAGGCAGAGCTTATACTAACTTTTTATAAAGAAAAAACCTGGGCTATGTGTCGCTACAGCTATAATTTACTACTTGAATAAGACAAAAGACCTAAGAAATGAGCAAAACACCAAATTACTCATATCAAACATCAACCCATCAGAAATGTAACTTCTCAAACTATTGGTCAAGGGAAAAAATCTTTGCTGTCTAAAGTAGGCATTGATACAAATCAGTTCACAGCACATAGTACAAAATATGTTGCAGTATCAGTTGCTTGTATTAGTAATGGTGTGGATATAGACACAACCATCCGTACTGCTGGTTGGCCTTGACGGTCACAGACCTCCACGAAATTTTACAATCGCCCGATCTAAGATAATAACGATAGGTTCGTAAAATCTGTATTATCTAACGCAAGTTAACTCTTTCTTTATGATTTCCAGTCATGTAACATGATAAATGAAAGAGTTTACTTATACGCTTAAAGTCAAATTATCATCGAGAACGAGACATGTAGTACAATTGAACGATCAAACGAGCCCGCCGATGGCGGGCGACGTTCGATCGTGATTTTACGAAACGTCTGGTTCGAAGATGATCAATCTCCATCCCTACATGTACCCGTTAATAAATATACCCAAGATCATATTGCAGAGAAAACTCAACTACCAAAATCGCTAAAAATATGACTGTGGAAAGCGCACGGTCGGCCACACCAGCCTAGGCGCCAAATTTCAAACCCAAAAAAGTGTGAAATGTTAGCAATGACATTACTACAAATTATTATCTTAGAACGAGACATTTCGTATAATCACGTTCGTAAATCAGAGATCTCGAAACACGTTTTTTTCTCGAATGTATTCGATTTTATAAGCAAGTTAAGTTTTTTTGACCGAAGACCTGAATTTCATGCAGTTCCGCTATCAAAATTCAGAATTTCCAAAAGACGGTTAATCGTTAGATACAGTTAATTTTATTTCTTCGTTGGCAAATCGGAATATGTAAGAAATTATTTATCCTTAATATTTTTTAAAACTCAAATAAGTATACATTTGAAGGGTACAGGGGAAAACATATTTTCAGAACTATTTTCTTCCTGGAAATAAAATTTTTAAAGTGCAATGGCTGCATCCGATTACGTGTCCCAACGAGAGATGAAGCAGTATGCTCACGATGGGTTTATGTACGTTCGCGACAAGCCTAGCAAAGACGGCACAAAAATGTTTTGGCGTTTGCAGAAGAAGTGTGGTAGAAAGGATAATGTGGTCAAAAATTACTGCAATGGACGTATTTGGACGACAATTGATGGAGAATTTCATTCGTTGTGTGTTCCACATCTTCTTCTTCTTCTTCTTTAATCCATAGCCGGCGCATGGAGAGGTGGTCGACCTCGTAGCCAGTACGCTGCTGTTGGTGCCGCTAGATTCCGTGCTCCATTCACTATACGCTTCCATGCTAATCGATCAGTTGCAACGGTTCTTGCCTCAGCTGTTGTTATTCGCTGGTTTTTTAAATCGTTCTCTACGTGTTTCAACCATGTGGTCTTCGGTGCTTGTTTTTGTGTTCTCCAATCAAGAGGTCGTTTTTTCCATAGGAGTTTGTGCGGTACTCGATTGTCGCCCATCCTACAGATGTGGCCGAACCATCGTAATCGGCGTTTTTGAATTTCCTCAACAATCGGTGTCTGTTGGTCGCACCTTTCTCTGATTGTCTCATTTCGGAGGTGGTTGAGGAGTGAGACGCAGAGAATCTGTCTCAGGCATCGCATTTGGAAGGCCTCGAGCTTGTTAAGGTCTGGTTTGAGTAATGTCCATGTTTCCGATCCATAAAGAAGAATTGGGAGGATCAGCGTCCGGTATAGGCGTATTTTGGTTTTGATGGTAATATTCGTCCGCTTCCATATGCACCACTTGAGTGAAGCAAACGTTGCTGTTGCCTGGCCTATCCGGCTGTGAACTGCGGCTGTCGAAGCTACTTTCTTCTCCACAACCAGTGATCCCAAATATTTGAACTGTGGTACCTGCTCGATTGTGGTTCCATCGAGGTAAACTCTGGCTTCAGATCCATCCGTTGTAAGCACTTTGGTCTTATCCGCATTGATTCTCAGTCCGTATGACTGGGCAATGCGGGAAATGTCATACAAGGTGTCTGTTGCTTCGGCATCTGTGTTGGCGAAAACCGCACTGTCATCGGCGAACATCAGATCGGTTAGGAAGTTTTTGTCATCATATCGAACTCCGCGTCGCCCATCAAACGCTTTTCGCATAATCGTGTCGATCACAATGTTAAAAAGGAGCGGCGAGGCCACGTCTCCTTGCCGGACTCCGGTTCGAATCGGGAATTCCTCAGACATGTCGTTTCGGATACGAACATTGCTGGTTGAGCCGTCATACGATGCTTGAAGAAGTTGAATGATTTTCAGTGGCACGTGTTCGATCTTCAGGGCTTCCCACAAGCTTGTCCAATCGATGCAATCAAAAGCAGATTTGAAATCGATGAAGACGATGACAGTTCGTTTGCCACATCGAATTCTTTCTTCCATTAGCTGACGGAGAGCAAATATCTGATCGATGCATCCTCGATGTGGTCGAAATCCAGCTTGTTCTTCCCGGCTTGATTGCTCTCGATGTTTCTGTGGTCTTGATTGTATGATTTTCATAAATACTTTGCCGACGATCGAGAGGAGGCTTATACCACGGTAATTCTGGCATTCCCGACTGTCGCCTTTCTTCAAAATAGGCACAACAATCGCTTTCTTCCACACGGATGGATGTGTTCCACATACATACAAGAACACAGCGAGTGCTGTTTTTGTGGAAATCGCGAAAGTTACGACTGCAGTTAAACGAAAAGCCAAGGAGACTATGAAAAGACCACAAGAAATCCGCATGACAGTATCCGAAAATAGTTCCGGATCGGTACTAGGTCAACTTGCATCTCGCGAGACAATGAGTAGGATGATAAATAGAACTCGCGCCAAAAACAATGACCATAATATGCCACCAATTCCGCAAAGGCAACAGGATTTAATCATTCCTGATAATTATAATGAATACGAAAATAACCCCCGAGTTTTTGAAAAAATTCTATTGGAAGATTCTGGATACGGCGATGAACAACGAATATTAATATTCGGCCGGGAATATCATAAAACATGTGCTCAAGTGCTCAACATGTGCTTGAGTGCTCAGATAGAAGAAATTTTTATGGATGGCACCTTTCAATTAACACCACCTCTTATCAGTCCAATATTTGTATTGCTGGATCGACGTGGAAATGAAGACGGGTTAGTATTTCCTATTTTATTTTGTCTGCTTCCTAACAAAATGGAAAGAACGTATTCAAAGTTGTTCCGAATGATTAAGGAAGTATGGGCAGAATTTTCTCCGGCTACCATTAACGTGGATTTTGAAATAGGGATCCACCAAGCATTACGAGATAAATTTACTGGTGTAAAATCCAAGGATACTTTTTTCATTCAATTCAAAATCTAAGAAAACATCTTTGTGATGTGCATCTAATTGGTCGATACATGAATGATTCCGAGTTCGTATTGCAAGCGCGAATGATAACATCAGTGGCATTTGTACCATGATGTGGACCATGCACTTGCATTTTGGAAGAATTCCTGCCGCCACGATTAGAGCCTATTATTGGTTGGTTCTCAAACACTTATATAGGCCGGTTGGGAATTAATGGCACAAGAGGACCACCACTCTTTCCATATGAACTTTGGTCGGTGCACCAACGAACACTTTCAGGGTCTCATAGAACGAATAACTTTGCGGAAGCTTGCCACAAAAAGGTACAACAAGGGTATGGCGTGGCACATCCAAATCTTTGGAAATTTGTTGCACAGCTAAGAAAAATGCAAAAAAACTTTTGGCGCCGATTACAAGCGCTTCGTCGCGGGCTATGGAGCACCCCGAAAGAGAAGACGCTACGAAGAGGCGTATGCGCGAATACTGCAAAAAGTGAATTCATACAACAGGGACAACATGTTGGAGTACCTGAGAGGATTATCTCACAATTAGGAAATGTAATTTCTAAACTTTAATAAAGTTATTTATTTTTTATTATTAGTTTTTAATTTAATGCTGTTTTCACATGAATTCTACTGTTGGATAAAAGGTGACTAAATACATAGTTTACAATTTCCTTCATCCTTCAAGGGGCGTGCCTTACTTTTTTTAATTATAAAAAGATTTCTTTTGTTTTTGATATTACCAAACCCTATTTTATACTACAAAATTTATATATTGATGACTGGTGCCGATTTGCCTGGTGCCGACTTATTCGGTGCCGAGTTGGAAGTGCCGAGTCGTCCGGTGCCGATATATCAAGTGCCGATTTATCATGTACCGATTCAAACTAACTAAAAGTTTTCAAAATGCGCAAAAATATTTGAAAAAGGTTTGTTTAGATTCCTATCCATCTGCACAAATCCTTTCCCAAACATTTCGCTCATTTTTTAAACTTTTTGTTAGTTTGCATACTGTTGCTTGTTTTGTCCGTTTGATGAAAATCTGAGCTAATATTAAAATAAATTAGGTGGATTCCATCGAAGTCCAAAATAAATGTTTTGATTATTAATACAATAAAATTTATGGAAACACTAAGAAAAATTTAACTAAACCAGTTTACTTTGAATTCAATTAATAAGAAAATTATGCAAACAAATTTTGTAAATTTTGCTTCTGTGAGAGAAACAACTAATTTTCAAATATATGTGATTTTATTAATTACCATTATTTTGTATGCGTCAACGGATGAAATATGTGTGCGACTACACGATGTTGATAATTTTAGGTTTTAGGAAATGTTTTGCCCGAAAGACCAAATAATCTTGTACATAGTCGACGATGTAATTTAAATGCGAGATGAAACCTTGTAGATATTTGTAATATATTATTATTTTTTTGTAGATTTTAATATAATAATAATAAATCAATGGTTTTTTTTCTCAAATAACAAACGTTGTTTTATTTCATTTCTATTTTCAAATTTAACCCCAAAATTATCATGTGATGTTACTCTGAAGAAACAAAAATCTGATCTTAGGTCCAATATTTAAGACCTATTCAAGAACAATTTAAACCTGACATAACCCATAAGACCTACCTAATATTTATTCTAGACTAAAAGGCTAAACAAAATATAAGATTTAGTCTCTACATTAGAATTAATTGTGAAATGAGCTGGATATACTTACGATAACAAACATTAACGAAAGGGTTTAGTTTAAAGACACAAGACGTAATATAGTCAACAAATATAGTCTAGACATTATCTAGACTGAATGGAGTAATTAAGGTATCATCTAATCTAATTTAGATTTTTAGTATATCTATAAAATATCTCATAAAATTTGACCTATCCACAAATGTATTAGGATTAATATCAATTAAATATTGGTGAAACCATACTAATTATACTATAGGTCTCATTCCCGATGAATATTTGTAGCAATGCTCGCCATTGCTAACATTTCACACTTTTTAGAGTTTGAAGTTTGGCGCCTAGGCTGGAGTGGCCGGCCGTGCGCCGTCCAAAGTCATATTTGTTCGTGGTGTTTCACACTTACTGATTACTCTAAGTGCAAAAAATTGCCTAATCTAAATAAGAATACAAGGTAAACCCAGCTGTGGTACCAGCTATTCAAATCACTACTTACCGAACCGCTTTTAGTTTTAAACCTCACAAAAATTTATTATTGTCTCCTTCCAAGCAAGAAATACATCCACTCGCACACAAACTTTCATTGGTGGCAGGGAACTTGTCCGCAACGCGTTCCTAAGTAAAGGAATAAATGAAGCATCAACAGAAATCATGATTGTATCAATAACATCATCAACACTCAAACAATACCAAGGTGCCTTAAAGCTACGTTGGAAATTTTCTACCTCAAACAATATTCCCATATTTAATGCAAGTACAGTAGATATACTACGTTTTCTAACGGAAAGGTTCGAAAACGGAGCACGCTATGGGGACTTTGAACTGCATCTATTTACCTATATCACTCATCTCTACTCAAGATCTCTGTAAGGATAAACTGTTGTCCCGATTCTTCAGGGGATTGTTTAAGGAACGACCTACAAGGTTTAAATATACGAGTACAGGGGACACAACACCAGTCTTACAGTACCTACATAGAAGGACTTGACCCGATCGAATCAGCTAAAAGTAGCTAAAAGCAGTTTAAGGGTGCAGCAGAAAAAGTATCAACGATGCTTATTTTATCTACTGCACATCAAACTATGGCACTAATTTATATGAAAAACATATCAATGGACAAATATAAATTAACAATAAAAATACCAGACCTGATAAAAACGTCCAAGCCAGGAAGAAATCAGCCAGAGCTTATACTAACTTTTTATAAAGAAAAACCTGGGCTATGTGTCGCTACAGTTAAAATTCACTACTTGAATAAGACAAAAGACCTAAGAAATGGGCAAAATACCAAATTACTCATATCAAACATCAACCCATGAAAAATGTAACTTCTCAAACTATTGGTCAAGGGGAAAAATCCTTGCTGTCTAAAGTAGGCATTGATACCAATCCATTCAAAGCACATAGTACAAAATATGTTGCAGTATCAGTTGCTTGTATTAGTAATGGTGTGGATATAGACACAACCATCCGTAATGCTGGTTGGCCTTGACGGTCACAGACCTTCACAAAATTTTACAATCGCCCGATCTAAGATAATAACGATAGGTTCGTAAAATCTGTATTATCTAACGCACGGTAACTCTTTCTTTATGATTTCCAGTCAAGTAACATGATAAATGAAAGAGTTTACTTATACGCTTAAAGTCAAATTATCATCGAGAACGAGACATGTAGTACAATTGAACGATGAAACGAGCCCGCTGATGGCGAGCGACGTTCGATCGTGATTATACGAAAAGTCTGGTTCGAAGATGAGCAATCCCCCTCCTTACATGTACCCGTTAATAAATATACCCAAGATCATATTGCAGAGAAAACTCATCTACAAAAATCGCTAAAAGTATGACTGTGGACGGCGCACGGCCGGCCAAATTTCAAAAAAACTCTAAAAAGTGTGAAAATGTTAGCAATGACGAGCATTACTACAAATTATTATCTTAGAACGAGACGTTTCGTATAATCACGATCGAACGTCGCCCGCCTTCGGCGGGCTCGTTTGATAATTCAATTATAGATACAATCATACAAACTTATTATATGTTTGTAAACTTGCTATATCTCGTCTATAATAAGTTTATAAAATCAATTAAGGTGTATTTAACATTCCTTATCTTCAAAGAATATTTACCAAAGTTTTGTTTTACAAAGATTTATTTAACAAACTTTTATATCTCAAGTTCGATCCGTCAAAGTTTCTTTTAACCTTTTTATCTCCAAAGTTTATTTAACAGTTTTCTATATTAAGGTTCATCTGACATTTTATCTAACAAGTTTTGTCTCTCAAGATTTATTTAATAGATTTAGATTTAAGGTTTATTTTACAGTTTTGTCCATCAAGGCTTGTTTAACAAACTTTTATATCCTAAGTACTGTTTATTAAAGTTGTTTGTTGTTTTTAGAGTCAAAGTTTAATTTACATAACGTCTCGCGAGCATCGCATACCAAGTATTATATATCTATCAAGGATTATAAAGGGTGGGCCATTTAACGTGACGACCTTAAATTTCTTCGTCGTTTATAGAGTGATGCAAAAATGTTGTTGTTTCAAGTTCTGTTCTGTTCTGTTCAAGTTCTGTTTCATCTTATGTAATTCGAGTAAATTTCGAGATATAAATTTCTAAATCCAAAAATATTCTGGCTTGTCTGAAATTTAAAACTGAAAACCTAAACAAATTAAAGAAACGAACTTGAAAGCTTCATATTAAGATAAGTAAATCTAGAACCTCAAGATCTATATAACGTCTAAACCTGGATTCTAATTCGATTTCAAAACAAAGAAAATTCCAAATTTACTGACATGGATTCATGTTATGGATGTAATCTTCATTTTTCTTGTCCTCAGTAAACATCGAGAAAATGAAATGAAATTGAAGAGACAAGTTTAAAAGTTTTATATTTACTTTTCAAGCAAATCTAGAACTAGCAAATTCCGTCGCAAAAATGCACACTAACAAGTTAAAAAAATACGAAAAAATGTTATAAATTCGGATTACAAGCTAAATTTAGTTTCAAGTTCTATCTTATGTAATTCGATTAAATTTCGAGAAGTAAATTTCTAAATCCAGAAATATTCTGGCTTGTCTGAAATTTAAAACTGAAAACCTAACGAAATTAAAGAAACGAATTTGAAAGCTTCAGATTATAAGTAATTCTAGAACTTCAAGATCTATATAACGTCTAAATCTGATATCTAATTAGATTTCAAAACAAAAAAAATCCAAATTTACAGACATGGATTGATGTTACAAATGTATTCTACATTTGTCTTGTCTTCAGTAAAAATCGAAAAAATTAAATGGAATTAAGGAAACAAGTTTGAAAGATTTAGATTTAGTTTTCAAGCAAATTTAGAACTAGCTAGTTCTCTTTGAAAATTCAAACTGGACCCGGACGACTCGGCCCTTCAAAATCGGCACCGGACAACTCGGCGCCAGATAAGTCGGCACCGGACCACTCGGTACCGGGAAAATTCGGCACGGGATAAGGCGGCACCGGGAAAATCGGCACCGAGACATCTCGGCATTCGTATTTTCAATTACCTTTACTTAAATACACTTTTTTATGATATTAAAGAAAATTGAACTATTTATTTCTCAATAAATCAGAGATCAGGAAACACGTTTTTTCTGAGTATATTCTATTTTATAAGCGAGTTAAGTTTTTTGACCGAAGACCTGAAACTCATGCAGTTCCACTATCAAAATCCAGAATTTCCAAAAGACGGTTAATCGTTGGATAGAGTTAATTTTGTTTCTTCGTAGGCAAATCGGAGTATGGAAGAAATTATTTATTCTTAATATGTTTTAAAACTCAAATAGGTATACATTTGAGGGTACAGGGGAAAACATATTTTCAGAACTATTATTTTCCTGGAAATAAAATTTTGAAAGTGCAATGGCTGCATCCGATTACGTGTCCCAAAGAGAGATGAAGCAGTATGCTCACGATGGGCTTATGTACGTTCGGGACAAGCCTTGCAAAGACGGCACAAAAATGTTTTGGCGTTGTCAGAAGAAGTGTGGTAGAAAGGATAATGTGGTCAGAGATTACTGCAGTGGACGTATTTGGACGACAATTGATGGAGAATTTCATATGTTGCCTGTTCCACATATATGCAAGAACATAAGGAGTGCTGTTTTAGTGGAAATCGCAAAAGTTACGACTGCAGTCAAACTTAAAGCCAAGGAGACTATGGAAAGATCGCAAGAAATCCGCATGACAGTATCCGAAATTGTTCCGGATCAGTACTAGGGCAACTGGCATCTCGCGAGACAATGAGGAGGATGATAAATAGAACTCGCGTCAAAAACAATGACTAAATCCGCAAAGGCGACAAGATTTAATCATTCCTGATAATTATAATGAATACGAAAATAACCCCGGAGTTTTTGAAAAATTTCTATTGGAAGATTCTGGTTACGGCGATGAACAACGAATATTAATATTCGGCCGAGAATATCATAAAACATGGAGTGCTCAGATCGAAGAAATTTTTATGGATGGCACCTTTAAATTAACACCGCCTCTTTTCTGGCAAATATTTGTATTGCTGGCTCGAAGTGGAAATGAAAGCGGGTTTGTATTTCCTATTTTATTTTGTCTGCTTCCTAACAAAATGGAAAGAACGATTCCAAGTTGTAACGAATGGTTAAGGAAATATGGCCAGAATTTTCTCCAACTACCATTAACGTTGATTTTGAAATAGGGATTCATCAAGCATTACGAGGTGAATTTACTGGTGTAAATATCCAAGGATACTTTTTTCATCTAATTCAAAATCTAAGAAAACATCTTAGTGATGTGCATCTTCTTGGTCGATACATGAATGATTCCGAGTTCGCATTGCAAGCGCGAATGATAACATCAGTGGCATTTGTACCAGCAAATGATGTGGGCCATGCACTTGCCATTTTGGAAGAATTCCTGCCGCCAGAATTAGAGCCTACTATTGGTTCTCAAACACGTATATAGGCCGATTGGGGATTAATGGCACAAGAGGACCACCACTCTTTCCATATGAACTTTGGTCGGTGTACCAACGAACATTTGCAGAGTCTGATAGAACGAATAACTTTGCGGAAGCTTGCCACAAAAAGGTACAACAAGCGTATGACATGGCACATCCAAATCTTTGGAAATTTGTTGTACATTTAAGAAAAATGCAAAAAACGTTTGTCGCCGATTACGAGCGCTTCGTCGCGGGCTACGAAGCACCCCGAAAGAGAAAACGCTACGAAGAGGCGGTTGCGCGAGTACTGCAAAAAGTAATACAACAGGGACAACATGTTGGAGTACCTGAAAGTATTATCTCACAATTATGAAATGTAATTTCTAAACTTTAATAAAGTTATTTATGTTTTATTATTAGTTTTTAATTTAACGCTGTTTTCGCATGAATTCTACTGTTATCTAGAAGGTGACTAAATACATAGTTTACAATTTCCTTCATGCTTCAAGGGACGTGCGTTACTTTCTTTAATTATAAAAAGATTTCTTTTGTTTTTGATATTACCGAAACCTATTTTATGCTAGAAAATTTATATATTGATGACTGGTGCCGATTTGCCCGCTGCCGACTTATCCGGTGCCGAGTTGGAAGTGCCGAGTCGTCCGGTGCCGATATATCAAGTGCCGATTTATCATGTACCGATTCAAACTAACAATACGTTTTCAAAATGCGCAAAAATATTTGAAAAAGGTTTGTTTAGATTCCTATCCATCTGCACAAATCCTTTCCCAAACATTTCGCTCATTTTTTAAACTTTTTGTTAGTTTGCCTACTGTTGCTTGTTTTGTCCGTTTGATGAAAATCTGAGCTAATATTAAACATTTGCTGGATAGCATTGAAGTCCAAAATAAAAGTCTTGATTATTAATTCAATAAAATTTATGGAAACCCAAAGAAAAACTTAATTAATCCAGTTCACCTTGAATTCAATTAATAAGAAAATTATGCAAACAAATTTTGTAAATTTTGCTTCTGAGAGAGAAACAACTAATTTTCAAATTTATGTGATTTAATTAATTATCATTGTTTTGTATGCGTCAAGGGATATGTGCGACTACACGATGTTGATAATTCTAGGTTTTAGGAAATGTTTTGCCCGAAAGACCAAATAATCCTGTAGATAGTCGATGGTGTAATTTAAATGCGAGATGAAACCTTGTAGATATAATATATTATTATTTTTTTGTAGATTTTAATATAATAATAATAAATCAATGTTTTTTTTTCTCAAATAACAAACTTTGTTTTATTTCATTCCTATTTTAAAATTAAACCCAAAAAGTATCATGTGATGTTAATCTGAAGAAATTGATCTGATCTTAGGTCCAATATTTATGAGCTATTCATGAACAATTTAATCCTGACATAACCCATAAGACCTACCTAATATTTATTCTAGACTAGAAGACTAAACAAAATATAAGATTTAGTCTGTAGATTAGATTCAATTGTGAAATGAGCTGGTTATAGTTTCGATAACAAACATTACCGAAATGGTTTAGTTTACTGACATTAGACGTAATATAGTCAACAGATATAGTCTAGACATTATCTAGTCTGAATGGAGTAATGAAGGTCTCATCTAATCCAATTTAGATTTTTAGTATATCTATCTCATTAAATTTGATCTATCCATAAGCGTATTAGGATTTAGATAAAAAAATATTGGTGAAACCATACTAATTACATATACCATCATTCAAACATTTTATATGTTTGTAAACATGCCATATTTCGTCTTTAATAAATTTGTAAGATGTATTAAGGTTTATTTAACATTCTTTATCTTCCAAGAATATTTACCAAAGTTTTGTCTATCAAAGGTTTATTTAACAAACTTTTATATCTCAAGTACGATCCATCAAAGTTTATTTTAACCTTTTTATAGTCAAGGTTTATTTAATAGTCTTCTCTATCAATGTTCATCTGACATTTTATGTAACAAGTTTTGTCTCTCAAAATTTATTTAATATATTTATATTTAAGGTTTATTTAACAGTTTTGTATATCAAGGCTTGTTTGTCAATGAAACTGTTATATTCTGTCTATTAAGTTCTGTCTATTAAAGTTGTGTGTTATTTCTCTTAGTTTATTTAACAATTAGTCAAAAATTATTTAACAGGGATTGTATATCAAGATAGATTATAAATCAATCAATGATTATACGGTAATGTTCTAGTAGTCAAGGTGTCGGATTACTAAGCTATAAGTCCCAGGTACAATTCCCGGGGGCACGAGTATGGAAATAAGCCACCGTCCTCCTGTGCATAGCTCGAGTAAAGCCATCACAGTAATGTGCCAAGAAAAAAACCTCCCCTAAAATTTTGGGTCGCTACCCACGTTAAAAACTGTAAGGGCTCCCTATACTTGTGTCTAAGATCTGGACCAGTGGTGCGCAAACTATTATCCTTCGCGACCCCCAATTTAACGTAAAAAAATTGTTGCGACACGCGGATTGACAGCAGTAGTATTTTTAGTAGGCATTGCTATATTTTACTGTGGGACGTAAATCTGCATTTAGTTTGAAAGAAATTGGGGACCCACAACAATTCTCTCGAGACCCCTCGAAGGGTCAACCCATGGTTTGTGCACCACTGATCTAGACACCAACCAGGAAGAAGAAGGATTATACGGGGCCTTAAGGATTATGCGACCACCCCAAATGTCTCCATTGGTTTTAGGCTCACGAAAAAAATGTCGAGTGGCTGAAAAATTGTCAGGCTTTTTGCCGGGTCATAGCTTTCGCGTTCGCAAGATCATAAATAGTTAAAAATGGGCACATGTTCTTTTTTTTTTATTAAGACGTTGTAGCTGATATTCAGACGATTGCAACGACCTATGATATGTTTTGACAAGTCAAATCGAAAATGGTATTGTATAGTCAAACAGCGAGGGTGCAAATTATTCTGATGTATTGTGAGACCAGCAGACACTCTTTGCAAGCGCAGGAATATTATGCACAACGTTATGCTGTCAGAAATCATCCTTCCTGTCGTTGTTTCGATCGAATTATTAATTTATTCCGTGAAAGGGGCAGCGTCAATCCAATCAAATAGAAAACGTCGCAAGACTAAAACGAATAAGTAGAGATTGCCGTGCTGGCTTTAGTAGTTTATGATCTACAATTAAGTAGTCGGCAAATTTTGCGGTTTTTCGGAATTTCCAAGTCGAGTGTTTTAAGCAATATGAAGAAGGTTCTTACATCCCCAGACTTGTCAATACCTCTGCGTATTCGATTACTACGGTGCTATTTATTTCCAATTTTGTACTATGGAATGGAAGGATGGACTTTAACAAAGGCAATGAGTGACGGACTGGAAGGGTTCCAGATGTGGTGCTACCGCCGCCTGTTTCGAATATCATGGGTAGACAGAGTCCGAAACAACGAGGTGCTTGTCCGTCTCCAGAAGCAACTAGAAGTCATGTTTACCATCAAAAAACTCAAGCTAGAATATTTTGGACACGTTATGAGAGGGGAAAAGTACTGTATCTTGCAGAATATCATTCAAAGCAAAATCCAAGGTAGAAGAGGTCCAGGAAGAAGACGCACGTCCTGGCTGAAAAACCTGAGAGAGTGGTATGGTGTCAGTTCTACTAGCTTGTTTCGTGCCGCTGCTGATAAAATAAAAATCATTATGATGATCGCCGGCACGTAAAGAAGAAGAATAAGTGTTTTAAGAGATCTTAATTTCATCCGTACAATATTTCCTTACATCAGGACCATCATGTTCAGGATATTCATCAGGTGCCGATTTTGGAATTAGTTCAGATATGTTCTTTAATTGGCTCTGCATCAGTTACAAATGAATCCGATTTTTTTCGACGACGTTTTGTTTATTGACGAATCAACTTGACTAATCATGGACAGTTGAATTTGCTACATGCACTATTGGTAAATCGAAAACCCGAAGTTGGTGCGGCAAATTGTGCATCAGTGCCCTTGGAGTGTTAATATGTGCTGTGGCATAATTGAGGACCGGATTATTAGACCTTTTTCATAGACGGAAATAGTTATTCTACTTCTTGAGCAACACTTTGGTACAATTGCTGCAAGATGTCCAGTTAGCTAAGCAATGGTAAATGTGATATCAACATAATAGCTGTCCAGATCATTGGGCAGTTATAGCTCGCAAAGTGTTTAAGCGAAAATTTGTAGGACGCTGTATAGGGAGAGGTGCAGTATTTATCAAGGTTTTCTCGTTCGCCGAATTTAACGCCAATTCATTTGTTCATATGCTGAGCTATAAATATGGGATGTTCCGCCGACGCCTGCGAACATACAAGTAAAAATTATAAGAGCCTGCCTGCACCGCTATCACACTATAAAATATTGGAAGCTCAAGAGAATTATTCATCTGACGTCTTCAAAAATGTGTCGCAATTAATGGCCAACACTTCGAACATTTGTTACAATGAATTTCTTGCACAAAAAGTTTCATTACATTACTTGGATATTCTTATTGTCAATACCATCACGATTTCCCGTTTTTACACGTGTATTTTAGTGAAAAATCATATCAAGGTCACGATATCATAGGTTGTTGCATTCGTCTGAGTATCAGTTACAACATCTCATCAAAAAAAAACATGTTCCCATTTGAAAAACAATTGATGACCTTCAGGAAGCAAAAGTGTGACCTTGACAAAAATGATTTTATCACTGCTGTATCAGCCTCTTGATATCAATACAATTACCTTTTGACATTTTTTTGTCACTCTATAGGTCACAGCGGAGATATTTGGGGTTGTAAAATTGTCCACCCTGTAAATCTGTCTAGGATTATATATTTATCAAGGATTATATATACATCAAGTTTTATACATCTATCAAGGATTATATAATTATCAAGGATTATAAATTCATCAAGGATTATACATAAACCAAGGATTATCTATATATCAATGATTATATAACAAAATTTCATCTGTCGAAGTTTTGTCGATCAAGAATTATAACAAAATTTTATCTGTCAAGCGTTGTCTATTAAAGATTATATAATAAAACTTTTTGTCATATTTTGCCTATCAAGAAAAATATTATTATTATATAATTAAACCTATATCACACAACAAAATGTTAAGTGAAATTTCAAAACAAAGTCCAAAAGACGAAATGGTATGTAAAGATGTCGAGCAAAAATACACAGCAATGTAAAGCATTATAGTCGAATGGAACGACGAACTATCGGCATGCCGTATTGAGCCAAGTGCTAGCAAGTAATTATACAGATGGTTCGAAGACGAAGTACATGCAATCGAAAATCGAAAGATGTGCACAATTTAACCTCGACATAAACAATTGCAAAAAATGTATTGCTATCCTATATCAGATAGTCAAACAATCACCAAGGCTATTAGCTCATACACCATTAGATTTAAACTGGTATGTGACTGTGTGTTTTCAGATGCTTTCGCTAAGCAAGCTTGACAGAGAAAATAAAGTAACGCTATATTGGTTGCCAGGGACACACTGGTATAGAGGGAAATGAAGAAGCCGATCACAAGGCAAAGAAGGGATCTAGTTATCTTTTATAAGTCTTTTAAAGTCTTGGGACCGATTCGTATAGTAGCTGAAGGCTTAAGGCGACGAGATAAAAAATTATTAACAAGTGAAGGTATACTTGAATTTCTGTAAAATGATCTAAAAAATTAAGCACTGAAATAAATTTGAAATTATTATTTGCTTTGAAAAAACGAATTCAAGAAAGAAGACAAAATTAGTAGAATTAGCAACTTTTTTTGCTGTATTTACAAAATCCACAAAATATTTCCAATTCAGCAAGGAAATCTAGTGTACTTTCTTTAGCTTCAAAAACAGAAATGATTAAGTTATCTGGAAAGATATTGTCTAGAATATTTCCAAATTATTATGTGGAAACAGATTCTGATGAAGAGCAAATCAAAGAAACTGTTTATCAGTGTAATGCTTTTTTAAACAAAGCCATGGAAAAATCAATTCATAAGTTTCGTGAAGACCCTGAAGAATACTTACAAATCCAAAGACACTGAAAGCTGAATTTTCATTATTTGAGTTAACGAATAAAAAAACCAATGACTTACATTTCTTAACTTATGCCCTGAAAACTATAAAACTAAGCTCAGTAGCTAGTGAACGAGTATTTTCAATTTCAAGCAATATTGTGTCCAAAATAAGAACATGGCTTAGCCACCGTTCAGTGGATATTTTAAGTTTTTCAAAATCCTATTTTCTTGGGAAAAATTAAAGTTAGTGAAATAAAGATAAATACTGTTTGAAATTTTTGTTTAAATTTTCGTTATTTTGTAAGTAATGTGTAATCCTAAAATTTTTCTTTTAACTTTGATATTGATATCTTTTTTTGTTATTTTATATAAATTAAATACAACATTTTTCCTTATTTTATTTTTATGACAAAAATTCGAAAAATGGCTAAAACCGTTTTTTTTGCAAAGCTGGAATTCCAAATTCCAGTTTTTTTTTTCGAAATTCGGTTTTTGTATAAACCATACCTTTGTGGTATGAGTATGAACACCATCCAGCAAAGTTTAGATGAAAAAATAAGAAAACAATGGATGAAAACCTGGAAAGAACTTCTAGAAAGGGCTTCTAGAACTTCTAGAAAGACATTCTAAATTATTGCTGCGATCTTTTAACGAGAAAAGGTCAAAGCTTGTCTGAACCTAAACAGGAATAAGCTTCTAACATGAGACCTGACGGGACACTATTAGAAAACACCTCAAGACCCTAGGCTTAGAGGAAGATTGCAATTGCAGATTTTGCAGCTCAGTGGAAGAAACACCCACACAACTGCTCAAGGACTGCGGAGTACGGGTCTGTAAGAGACAGATGTATCTTGTGGCCCCCTGCTTGAACGAAGAGGAGTTGCAATCCTTGAATCCCACCCAAATCCTGAAATTCCTAAAATCGGGACTAGAGGAGCCGCTTTAAATTGGTAAGTACTTTTTAATTGGTAACAATTAGAGGAAGATGGTGGGGTACAATTGATCCATAAAGGTCGCAGTACCGAAAAGTCACCACCGAAATCTACAATCAGTCAAGTTTTGTGTATCAAGGCTTATATAACAAAATGTTATCTGTCAAGCTTTTTCCATCAAGGATTATACAATAATGTAACAAAATTTTATCTGTGAAGTTTTGTCCATCAAGTATTATAAAACAAAATGCTATCTTTCAAGCTTTATCCATCAAGTATTATAATATAACAACATTTTATCTGCCAAGTTTTTTTCCATCAAATATTATATGATCTTTGTAGTTGGGATTATATAACTAAATATTATTTGTCTATAAGTTTTGCCTATCAAGGATTCTATAACATTTTTTTTGTGTCAAGCTTTTTAGCTATTTATGTGTCAAGCTATATGTTTATATTCAAGTATTATTTATTAACAATGTTTTGTATATCGAAGGTTATATTAGAAAGTTTTAGCCATTAACATTTCTTTCCTATCGACATATTTTGTGCCAGAATGTGGTACATTAAAGCTCTCAATTCTTGTATATCAAAAATTTACCTACGAAGAAATCATTAATCACTTCATACAGTTGTCTTAAGTAACTTTGTTTTCCAGTTAAATAAACCTCTTCAGCGTACCATAGTTTTATAATACTTGAACTAGAGCAACTAAACAAAGGTCCAACAAATTATACCACTAGATAATTTTGAAGAAGATCTTTTCCAACATTTACAGATTCATTCTCCAATTTATATTCTCCTCTAACATTTCTTAAACCAAAATCTCTATTGTCTATAATGAAACCCACTATAATAAGAAAATCAAACTTTCTTAAATGTTAGAAAATTAGTGACTAAAAATCTTAAGAGAATCAAAAAAGCTCTAGATTATCACATACTTGCAAATGCAAATTAATGAAGACTTTTGCAGAAACAATGCACGAACTTTTATAAGAATTTTAAGAAGAAATTGAATAAGTACAATCACCCAACTCTACAACACTAGGATAAAGAACGAAATGTTGCCCATAACAACAAAGACAACTGCAAAGTATTAGCAGAATATTTCGAAAATCTACTTAAGTGTGTGCAACCCATAGAAAAGATGGACTTTCATATATCCACACCAACCAAACCTAACTCAGAACCTCCAACCATTGAGGAACTACATTCTTTTTGGCTTTTGGAGAAAATGAAATCACAGCTGAACTTTTAACGAAAATGCTATACAGTCTATAAGAAATATCTTTGAAGAAATTTAGATACATGAAAGAATCTGGAAAGCAGCTCTGAACATACATCCACTTAACAGCAATGAACATCCACGACAACAACATAAGAAAGGATCCAAAACAGATCCTAACAACTACAGAGGGATATCTCTCTTTGACGTAATATACAGGATTTTCTCCACAGTCCTACTGCACAGGGCAGAACCTCAAGTAGACCATCAACTTGGGAATAACAAGCGGGTTTCAGGAAAGGGTGATCCTATCCTGAACAAATTATCAACCTCAAACATATCATGAACTACCAACAATCAGGGGCAAAATCACATTCATTCATCACGTATGTTACCACATTCATTGACTTCCAAAAGGCATAAGACTCTATAAATAGGGAATCCTTATTCTCGGTCCTGAAATAACTAGGCCTCAATAACAAAACTACAAACCTAATCAGCGAAACACTAACAAATACATTCTACAAAATTAAATTTAGATCAAAATTAAACTATCCACCGCTTTGGAAATTGAAACAGGTGTACGGCAAGGAGATAGACTTTCTCCACTGCTATTAAACTGTGCCCTAGAAAAAGTAGTCAGAGAGTGAATGTTTGCAGACCCAGAGTGGAATCAGAATAGGAACTTAAAACAAAGGCATTAAGGTCAATTGTTTAGCTTTTGCTGATGACATGGCCTTAATAGGTGAGACATGGGAAGAATCCAAGGAACAGAACCTCGGACTCCAAAGGCAAGCGTTAAAAATGGGTCTCAAAGTCTCAGTTGAAAAGACAAATTTAATGACGAACATAAAAACCCTGCCAAAAAAGCTTCAAGTGGGCAACCAATACATAGACATCGTCAAAGACTTCAAATATCTTGGGGAATGTATCACCTGGAATGCGTTAGAGAAAAAGGGAATGGAATTGGCTTTCCAATTTAGGAAGGACACTTATAACAAGAATCCACGTTTCGAAAATAACAAGATAATAATAATAATACTCTTTATTAGCAAATTGCTATTACATTTCAAATAGTAATAAATATAAATATAGAAGTGGATAAAACTAAACTACTATTAAAATTTAATTTTACATAACATTTCCTTTTTTTCCATATAGGCTTTTAGATACCTCTTAAAAGCATTTACATTATTGCATTGTTTTATATAATGTGGTAACTTATTATATTCAGACAAGCCTTCATAAAATAAGAATTTAAATGTTCTATTAGTTCTACAATATTTTATGTCAAAGTCTGTTGTGTTCCTTAGAAAGCTAATCTTTTCATTAATATATTCTGGCATCAAATTACATTTTATTTTGTGAATTAGAACTAGGGTGTTGAAAACAATCAGCTGACCAATAGATATTACTTCTAGTATGCGTAATATAGTGGTGATAGGTGTATACATATTGCATTTAAGAATAGCTCTGAAACATCTGTTTTGTACCACTTGAAATTCTTTCATTTTATACGCAGGTAAATTATATAATATAGTGCTGCAAAACATAACTTGTTGAAGAATCAACGATTTATATAACAGCAATTTTGTATACATAGTCAGATTTTTTCCTATTCTATTTAAAAAGTCAATTTTCTAAAACATCTTACGTATTACATAGTTTGCATGTGATTTAAAATTTAACTTATTGTCTAAGATAACACCCAGATACTTGATATCATCTACTTGTTCTAAGATTACATTATGTACACAGACTTTGTCTTTACAACCAATATTTGAAGCAATCTTATTTCCTAAAACCATATATTTACATTTGTTTACATTGATAGCCATATTATTGAGGCATAAGTATGAATATATAGCCTCCAGATCACAAATATTTTTTTCTGTCATTTCGTAGTAATTGGTGCCTGTTATGCATATCATGGTGTCATCCGCAAACAGATGAATGTCACTATTTTGAACACATTTGACTATATCATTAATATATAAAATAAAAAGGAGCGGACCCAGTACAGTTCCCTGCGGGACACAATATTTTACTTGCACGTAATCTGAAAATAAATTTTTAAACTTAACCCTTTGTCGTCTGTTTTCTAGGTAAGACTCGAACCACTTCAAAACTTTGCCGGAGAATCCATATAGATGCAATTTCTTCAAAAGCAACACTCGGTTGATAGTCTCGATAGCTCTTTTAAAGTCTTAGAAGACGGCGATCACAATTTACCTTTTGTCACCTGCATTTATCCACTGGTCACATACATTTAATTAACACCGTTGACTCACAGGAATGATTTTCCACAAAACCCGATTGAACGCTTGTTATTATGTGATGGTTCTTGCAGTACTCCAACAACTTTTTTACCACCGTTTCTAGAAGTTTTTCGTAAACAGGCACTATATTTATGGGACGGAATTCCTCGCACTTTATCGTATATGTTACTTTAGGCACTGGCACCACCGTTGAAGTTTTCCAATCCTCCGGGAATTGTCCTTTCTGCAATGAGCTATTAATGACGTCTAGGAACCTGTTCCCAATTACCTGGAAAGCATCTATTAATATTTTTGTTGTTCTTCCGGAATCATCACCACTGCCTGTATGTTTCATCTGTCTAACTTCTTTCTTCAAGCTTGCCATCTCTAACATCTTGAATATTGCAAAGGAATCGTTACTAGTTTTATTCATGTGATACTCATATCTATTCGTTGGTTGGTTCTGTGTTGTATCGGAAACAATGTTATTAATACTCTCCACAAAATATATGTTAAAGTTGTTGCTGATCTCAATAGGCGTTTCACTATGCTCGTTATTAAATAAAATTTTCTCTGGTAAACTTTGCTTCTCTGATATCATGGCTTTTATGTTTTTCCACATTTCCCTGGGTTTGTTCTTGTTATTGTCAATAACATCACGAAAATACTGATCTTTAGCAGTTCTAATTTAATGTACAACTGTGTTTCTTAAATGTTTGTATTCCTCCCATAAATTTCCATTCCCAGTAATTTTTCATTCTTGGAATTTCTTGTCCCTAAGTTTTATATGTTCAAGAATCTCATTATTGAACCATTTTCTGTCGTGACTGTAGGAAAAGAGTATTTTAGTGACCTTTGGGCAAATCCGATTTATTGACGATGTCATGCAGTTAACGAGTTTTTTTGCTAAATAATCTAGAACAAAGTGAAATATTTTCTCGACTAAAGAATACAATAAATAAGCTTCAATCTATATGCCCGACTAAAGAATACAATAAGCTTCAATCTTGATCTTGAACATCTGAAGAAATTTATCGGTATTTTTATTATAAGTGGGTACCATAAATTACCTCAGGACGACGTGTATTGCAAGAAGGCATCTGATGCCGGTGTACCTATAGTCTTCAATTCAACGTCGTGAAGTAGATTCAGAAAAATTAAACGATATATTCATTTGAATAACAACAGCAAATTGGACAAATATGATCGATTTTACAAACTCAAAAAGGAATTCGTTCTTCTACAGAAAAATTTCTATCGGAATTAGGCTTTTTCCATATCAAACTCTCTATAGATGAGATGGATGGTCCGCTATTATGGAAAACACAATTTTTATGAGGCGTACATGGCACATTACGGTTATCACCTTACGGTTACTATACAAGTGATCCCTTGGGGAAAAAACGAGCACCCTGGGACTGCTATTAGCATTACAACATGATATTTGGTTGACATGTATACTTATACTTCCTCTTATCTACTTCCCCCTTCTGCTCTAGAAACGATTAGGAGTTCGATACATTCACTTGCCTCTCATCCTTTTCTTTTTAGGATATGATTTTTTCTATGACTTTTGTTATGGTGTTATGGTCAAAACGAGGGGTTGTAACCCTACAATCTTGCGATGGATGTAGGCTATGATAGTGAGACCTGACTTCACTTACGGGGCAGTTGCGTGGGGAAGTAGAACCAAGCTGGCCCCTATGAGGAAGCAGCTTGAAAAGATTCAAAGACTGGCGTGTGTCTGCATCACGGGGGTGATGGAGTCGTTCCAGACAGCAGCAATGGAACTATTGCTGAATCTGACTCCGTTGCACCTTGTAGTGGAGAGGGCCGACAGATCGGCGATTGTAAGGTTCAGCAAGGAAGGAATAGGCAGAGGTAAAATAATCGGGAGTAGAGACCGGAACAGCCTCGCTGCCAAAATCCTCTGACTGCAAGTACCAAAATACGAAATGGTATGCAAATACCATTTCGAGAAAAACTAAACAGCAATGTGTAGTAGTAAAGCCGATTGGCGCGACGAATCCTCAGCATATCACATAAAGCAAAATGCTATCAAGTGGTATACAGATGGTTCGAAGACAAAGGAAGGTACTGGTGCAGGAGTGTTTGGACCTCGTACCAAATTCTTCGAATGCATGGGAACATTCCCAAGTATCTTCCAAGCAGAGGTACACGCAATCCAAAGATGTGCACAATTCAACCTAGACAGGAATTATGGCAAAAAACGAATTGCTATCCTGTCAGACAGCCAAGCAGCCATCAAGGCCATTAGCTCTTACACCATCAGATCCAAACTGGCATGGGACTGTGTGGGAAAGCTAAACAAGCTTGGCAGAGAAAATAAAGTAACGCTATACTGGGTACCAGGACACACTGGTATAGACGGAAACGAAGAAGCTGATCACCTAGCAAACAAGGGATCAAGTAATCCCTTTATAGGTCCGGAACCCTTTTGCGGTATGAGTTTCTCAACACCATCCACAAAAGTTTAGATGAAGAAATAAGAGAACAATGGATGAAAAACTGGAAAGGACTTCCAGGGTTGACACAATTCAAAGTTATGCTTGGAACTGTTAACCAGAAAAAAATCTTACCTGAGACTAAACAGGAACATGCTTAGAATTCTGGCAGACGTCCTGATGGGACACTGCAGACTTAGAAAACAACTCAAAACTCTAGGCCTAGAGGAAGATGACAGATGCAGATTCAGTGGTTGGGCAAAGGAAACCCCCATACATCTGCTCAAAGACTGCGGAACACTGCTCCGCAAGAGACAGATGTATATAAACGCACAGGAGTTGCAGTCCTTAAATCCCACCCAGATCCTGAAATTCCTAAAGGAATCAGGACTAGAGGAGGCGCTCTAAATGGGTAAGTATACCAACGTTTAGAGGAAGGGGGTGGGGTACCATAGATCTACGTAGATCGCAGTACAAGTCGTCACCACCAATTCTACAATTTACAATCTATGGTGTCTCAGTCTTTCTTGGACTTGGACAAAAGTAGATCCTTCATATTTTTTGGGTGGAGTTTTATGGTTTTTAGTTCAAGCCGTACATTCGTATATCGTGTGTGACAGTGTGACTCTGTGCGACGCAGTAAACGCAGTCTGGATCGGATGCCCTCCCGCTGTTATGGAGATAATCTCTGAAGGATGCGTCACCCGAGTTAGGTGGTATGAAATATCATGGAAAACACCCTACTTAATTGTACATGCTTGGAAAACCAATCGATTTGGGGACAAAATTTGGTGCATGTGTTGGAACTACACATGTGTTACTAATGTTGTTATTCCATGTGGTGTCTTTTATTAATAATTCTTGATAATTCTTGGTTCTTCTTAGATAAGACATTATAACACGGTAATTAAACAAGCCTTATATACAGCCGAAACATTGTCTCTCACCACCCAGGGTCCGCTTGAAAGGCTGGAGGTCAAGGAAAGAAAGATATTACGCAAAATCTTATGTCCCAAATTTCATAACAACAAATTAATCGATGTCAGGTATGAAACTCTTTACCAGAAGACTGAAAAACTCTCGGACACAATAAAAAGAAAACGGAGAACTGATTTTTATGGGCACATCCTCCGAATTAATCCTTCGACCACTTAAAAAACAGAACCTCTTTGGTTTAAGGAAACTGAGAAAGACCTCATAGAACTCCAAATAACGGACACCATGCTCAAGGACAAAATAGTCAAAACCATCACCAAGGATAAGGAGCAGCGGTTCCAAGTTAAAATCAAACAAAAGCGTATGATCCACATCTCTGCAAAAGAAAGGGCTAAAAAGAAAGCTCAAAACAACAAGAACAACGAAAAGAAGAAGAAACCCACTATGTTCAGAAACGTGCATATTAATCAAATCCAAACTAAATCTATGTTATTGTACTGTCTCTGGAAATGCTTACAGATATTTCTTACACACCAAATCTTATAGTTCCATCGATGCTAATAATGGAAGTGTTAAGAGTTTTCTTCCACATTCTAAAGGGTGATAAATTAAGATTGTCCTGATTTTAAACTGAAATTATCAGAAAACGTAATAAATTGGACAAACTTAAAATAAATTTTTGTTGACCATTGTAGAATCAAATCTAAAGTTTAATAAGAAGTTTAATACTTAATTCTAAATTAACAATTAATACTTAAAAATTACATCGATTAGATGACCGTCGATTGAGAAAGCTTTCAAGGGTTTCAGGTCGGTTCTGATAAACTTTAGATTTAACAAAAACTCATAAGAAATAATACAAATCTCCATGCTGGGAAATCAGACGACCTGGAAAGAATAGACCTTTTTACCGCTAGTTAAGCGCTGCGCAACCGCCAAGTTTGAAAGGCGGGAATATGAAAGTCATACGTCAAAAAGTTCGGGCAACGATTGACGTATAACATGGCGGAAATTGACACATGCGCACAAGAAATTTTCAACTATGAAAAGATCTATTCTCGTAACTCCCATATAAATGTTGGATACGTAAGGCCTTCCACCATCTTGCTGATAGCAGATATCGTTTATTAGTAGTCGGAGTTGAGCGATAGCATCCATTAACAACGTTTCTAGCATTCTCACAACGTTCACTGTTGACAAACTCATACTCCAGCGGACCATATTCCACACCATATAGATTACCCACACCACACAGAAGGAGAATGCAGTTCTCCTTCGATTATGACTTGAGGGATTTCGGCAGACCAGTAACATAAAATTTGTTTATTCCACTCCCTATTCAATTCAAAATGTACTTATTATATAATTATAATTATTTTATTGGAAAATATCCCCTCTGGCCAAAATCTATCGACTGAATTCAAAACGTGAGTGTCGGTCTATTGGAAGAAGTTTTTGGTCTTTTTGCCATTTGTAAGGTCGAAAGAGTAAATCTTTCTTTCAAATTTTAATTACCGACTCACGTGAAATTCCTACTTGTTGCGATAAGCGTAGCACGGATTGGAATTGTCTTCTATTCTGTTCCTAACTTGCAATAGATTCACTTCTGATCTTGCAATTTTTTTCTCTCTGCAAGTTTAATATCCTCAAGAGGACCTGTCCGAGGATATTTTTCGACCCATCTTGCACTTGTCCATTTGGCGGCGCTGGAAAATGAAACTGTTGTCCAAACCACCTCCGAGTTTGAATAATTGAGTTCTAATAAAAAGCTCTACACAAGCAATCCTTTGTTCAATCGGCCACCGCTCCAGTTTCAAAAAAAACTTGAAAGTTCACAGAATATTAAACAGCTAAAATTATGGCAAATAGGTCATTACTCTTTTTGTTTTTATTAAGAAAAAACAAGACACTTTTAATTTGCTATAGATAGTAACAACCCTATAGATTAGTAACAAATGCCGACTGTTATTCTAAAACTAATAACAATATTAAATGCAAAGGAATTTCAATGGATTTGTCTTTCCGTCGGCCAATAAATCACTAAATCAAAATTATTTGTATGAAGAACTGTGTGTACATTTGCAGTGAATATGTGTACAAACTCCAAATGTACAAACATTTTAGTGTTAAATACATAATAGAAAGCTTGCTTTAAAAAATAGTTATAACATTGTTTGTGTTTATAACCCAGTCTAAAGATTAGAATCTAGTTCAAATATTAATCAGCAATGAATTAACTACCTACACATTTCAAGTTATAAGTCAAAATCTAATTGAGATAGTGAAATCTTTTACCAACGTTTATTAATATTATTACAAAACTTGCTTAAAGAAACAGAGATTTCTTTTATGTTACTTTAAACCGAGCCAATACAAACATTACAATTTTGTTTAAATATCAATCAACAATTAATTAACTAATAACACAGTTTAAGTTCATACCTAGTAGATGATCTGAAAATCTAATGCTGAAATTGTCACTTCATTTTCAATTTGCTGATTTACAGATTGAATTTAATTAATTCCTCAAACGACCTCTCAAGTGTCGCTACCAATTTTATAAACCCTGACCTGAAGTTAAATTACAGCAGAGCATTGATGAAATTTAAATTTGAATCAGCAATGAATTATATAGAAAATAAAAACGGAGAAATTCTAAAAGCAGTCTAATTAAGTAGTTTAAGATTACCGAAAAATAATTAAAAGTTTAATTAAACAAACAGATTGTGGGTAAATTAGTCCGAAAATCAATTAAAACAACGTAAGCGATTTCAGTTAGTTTCATCATTCAAACATTATATACTAAATTTATAGAAGAAAATTTAGACGTATTAAAGATAATTATAATAAATTCGTCTGTCCATCTGTCCGTAGTCAATCTGAAAGAGCAAGAGAAGAAGAAAAAAACAAGATTGCCGCTAATGAGTCAGTTAAAAAGGAATCCATGAAAGAAAACCATCACGGATTCAATTGCTTGTAATTAATCTCGAAAATTATTTAAACTTTATTAAATCTATTGAATAATCTGTGGAATAAGTAGTAGCTTCTCATTAAAGTCAAGAGTCCGCCATTAGAGCGAACGCTGTAAATCCCATTAAAATATAAAATAACGCCTCGTTCGTTGCGGAGGATGAGAAACGGCCAATTTGCATGATGGTAATTTTTTTATATATTAATGTCTCTAATATTCCATAAGATTTTATTTTCACGCTGCAAATAAATCACAATGTGTTTTGTACAAAGACATTTTCTACAGACAGAGAAAATTAACAAACTTATCAAGGAAAATATAAGCTTTTTATAAATCATTTTTTAAAAATAATAATTTATTCTTCATGTAAACCTTCTGTTTTTATTATACACAAAACATGTAATACACAACTTCTGTTAAAAGCTCTCCAAAATAAATGTTGATGGATAAATAAATATAAATGAAATTTTCATAATGGGATTCTACCGAAATCCGCCAGTTTGCACAAACTCTAACAACTCAAATTTTAATATTACAAATTTTTTAGTTGAAAAATCTCTGCAGTGCAGCTGTAATTTTTGCAAAAAATCTACTTATTAGCAGCAACGGCCGAAAAACCCAATTATATAGCCCAATATGTCTGCTCGTCTTCTAGAAACTTGATCTCGTTTCCAAATATTCCACAAACTCCACCACAGAAGAAGAGGAAAAAAAAAGAGAAAATTTTAGAGTGAGTCGTGTGGTATTTTGAAGAGGCAAGATAGTAAATCTCGATATTAATTAAAATAAACGAAAATATTGTAATAATTAGCGGTGTAGAACAAGTTTAAAAGGATAGTAATTATGCGTGTAAATAGTCGGGATGTTTGTCGTTTCTCCGTCTCCGTCCGCGCGGAGGCAAGTAGGAAACATCAATAACCGTTTCAATTGGAAAGAGGAGGAAGACGGAGGAAAAAACCGATGAAGAAGAAAAAACGAGACTAACTAGCTTCAAGAGTGGAGTGTAGGTCTGCCTACGAGCCACCTCCTCGGATTTAATTATGGACGATATGTAACCGATCAATAAATCCATATACTAATTAGTAAAATTAATTTCTTAATTATTCTCTATTGCCGTTATAAATTTTCTATTAATTAATCCTGAGATAAGATAAACAAAAATATTTTCCATCGCTTTACCAATACTTTATTTTCCAGCAAAAAATATAATTGCGTTTAATCGCGAATTACAACTCAACTCAAGCGTTAAATCTTTCTAATTAGAAGCTGGAATATTCATTCAAACCGCTCGTTTTTGTTCGGTGTTCTGTGATAAATTCTTGAGGAATTTTAGAAATTAGTTTGGCTACTGCTGATGGGTTGAAATGTTCCGAACTGTTTAGAAATATTTCAAGCATTAAAAATATTAAATTCTTTCGAAAAAATTCGAACAGTAAATTGCCCAAGTAAAACTTACATTTTATGTTTCTGATTGACTCTAACTTCTTAGTTTTTAGATATTTCAAAAATTCCAATTGCTAAATTTTCTACAAGAACTGCAGATTGCCAACAGTAAATACAAGTTAAAAAAAATTTATAATATTTTAATACCCTAATTCCAACATTCCTAATAAGAAATGGATTTACATTTTGAAGTAAAATAAAACTATGGACATCTTGATATATTTCAACTAACGCAATATTTCAAAATAATTGTCTACCTGTTGTCAATGTAGTCTTGTCCTTCTAGGCTTGTCTCTACTCTTGTATGTCTAGTCTAGGATTTCTAGACATGTCTGTCTAATCTTGTCTATCTAGTCTCGTCTTGCCAATTTAGTCTTGTATTTCTAGCCTAATTAGGCTATTCTGTCCAGTCTATCTAGTTTAGTTTCTCAAGTCTTGTCTATCTAGTCTTGTCAGTCTAGTCGTGTCTATATCGTCTTCTCTGTATAGTCCTATCTGTTTAGTATTGCCTCTCTAGTTACGTCTGCCTAGCTTTGCCTGTTTAGTATAGACTAGTTTTGTCTGTCTAAACATATCTAGTCCTGTCTGTCTAGTCTTGCCTATCTAATCTTTTCTGCCTAGTATTCTCTGTCTAGTCTTGTCTTATTACTATTGTTCGCCTAATTTTGCAAGCCTAGTGTGTCTAGTCTTGTTTGTCTAATCCTATCTAGTCTCGTATAACTAGAGTACTATGATCACTGACTCTACAAGAGAAGTATAGAATACCAGCAAAAATTCCAGTTGTCTTGTCTGTCTAGTCTTGTCTCTCTAGTCTTGTCAGTCTAGACTTGTGTGTCTAGTCAAATCAAATCAAATCAACTTTATTGGTCCAAAAAAACATGTAGAGCAAACATTACATATAGGACAAGTCATTCATTGAATCATTTATGGTATAGTAACATTTATGGTATAGTAACATTTATATTATAGTAACATTTATGTATCAGGAGTTGCTTCGGCTCGCGTCTGAAAGATTTGTAGTAGGTTTCCTCTCTTAAAGTTGCAGGAAGCTTGTTGTATATTTGGATTTTGTTTGGTGCTTTGCTACAAAGACAAGTTGGAGATTGGCGTGGGTAATTTATTGTTTTGTCTTGTTGCATTTTCGTGATGGTCCTTATTGTTCGCAAATTTGTGTTTATTCCTGTATATGTAACAAGCCACTTCCCAAATGTAAATAAAGGGTACTGTTAAGGGGGGAAACCACATTAGGAGGCTGTTTTGACACAGATTTTTTAGGATTTTTTTTTGTGGGAAAAATTAATTAGAATTTAATAAAATTTGACATCATTTCATTCATACTTCGAATAATTTTTGTGAATTTTTTTGAATAATTTCACCCAAAAATAACAAAGTTACGGTGTGATTTCCACTGAAGGTTGTAAGTATAATTTTCCAATGGCGTACAGTGTAGCCATTCCGGTTTTCATCTCAAATCAAAAAGATTTTGACTTTACATCAATAACTTATTTTCTCATGATATGAACCTCAATGCAGGCGAAAAAAAATGAAAATTAAAAATTGCTGGTGTTATACGCTTAACATCCTGATATCATATCACAAGTTGGTTTATATAATTCGTAATTTTATAAAGAATCATACTATAAATTTTCATATTGGTTGGTTCTGTACTTTTTGAGTTAGACTGTACGCAAATATGCAGAAAGTCATTTCGAGATAAACGAGGTAATGCTCCACTCGAGCCTGTGGCCTGTACCCGATGTGCACTCGGTTCTATGCTAGTAAAATCTAAACGAATGCGAATTTCGATTTGAAATTTTGACAGCGTATTCTTTGATAGTTAAGCTAACGATTTATGCAATAAAAAAAAACGATTTTTTGAACCTCCTAATGTGGTCTCCCCTTAATAGGTTAAGAGCGATGAAATATCCTTAATCTACGACCACTATTAAAATTGCCCAATATTGTAGAGTTCGTGGATTATGTAAATACATCTTACAACACTCGTATGTAACATTCCGCGCTTAATGTTATTTAATGATTCAATAACACACTAGTGCGTTTCGTTTACGATTCGTTGATTGGTTGAAAGCTGCTACTATCGTTTAATATAGGCAACCCAATGCATTCCGTTATTTGTCAAAAAAATATTAAACGTCAAATTAATACATAAACACTATATTTTTTTTCAATTAAAATAATGTCCAGTGATAGCGAAATAGAAAATGCTACTCCGCCCGAAATTTTTGAAAAAGCGAAACAAGGTGCCCATAATTTGCCACCGATTAAATTTCGGGATCGATACGAGGATGCATATAGAAAATTTATGGACTGGATAATCTGGAGAAGTCTGGAGAAAAGAAAGTATAAAGTTAAATCGTTTTCAGAAAATGTGGTATTATCATACTTTGATGAGTTATCTCAAACAATGAAACCATCTTCTCTTTGGGCAATTTATTCAATGGTTCGGACAACAATTAATATAAAGCACATCGACATTTCAAAACATTCAAAGTTAATAGCTTTACTAAAGAGAAAATCTGATGGATTTAAAAGCAAGAAATCAAAAATGTTATCCATTCAAGAAATTAACAGTTACCTCAATAATTCGCCGGATAACAAATATTTATTGATGAAGCTATTCATTACTTTTTTTGTCTTATTATGCTCTCTAATGGGCATAACGAAATATTTTTTTATTTAATTTTAGGTTATTCTTATCATTGGTATTAGTTGTGCTTGCAGAAAACAAGAACTACGAAATATCAAACCCTGCCATATAGAAGACACCGGAACATCTCTGATCGTTAAAATTCCTGATTCTAAAACAAAACCTCAAAGATCTTTCGTGGTACCGAAAGAATTTTACCAAACCTTTAAAAAATATAATAACCTTCGTCCACAAAAATGGACAATGATCAGCCTATTTTTCTAAATTATCAAAATGAGAAATGCACTAAGCAATGTGTTGGAATAAATAAAATTGGCTCTATTCCTAAACAAATTGCTAATTATCTTCATTTGCCGGAAGCAAATCTTTATACAGGACATTGTTTCAGACGTTCGTCAGCCACCATTCTTGTGGATTCCGGTGGTGATTTATTGTCACTAAAAAGGCATGGTGGCTGGCGTTCGTTTGCAGTAGCAGAAGGCTAAAAATTTCTACTGCGATAAACAGTAATTTAACTTCCACAAATGCAAGTACATCGTGCGACTTACATCATGTCAATATGACTTCAAGTACTCATAATTCAAGCAAACTTATCACTAATGATGTCGATAACAATCCAACACTAATATTCTACAATTGTTCAGTTATTATAAACTATAATAAAAAAAAAACAAATTATAAATATATCTTAAGATCTCATCATTTTTATTATATTGTAGTTCATTCTTGGGAACAGGAATTTATTTTAATAAAACAACTGATGTCGATTTTTGCCAGCGTTTCGGTATTTTTTATTCTGACCTTTAGGGCTTGTATCTATTTAGTAGGTATTAATTAAATTAAACATAGAAAATATAAATTATTAAGTAAATATAAATTATTTCATTTGACATTGACACTGCGTACATTGTGTTGCCTATATCGATGAATCACTATATCCGTTACATCAAACATATTTTTCTTATTAAATATAAAAAAAAATAGTGTGGTCGTAGATAAAGTATAGTACATAATTCGAGTTGTAAGGCAATTACGTACTCGTGGAATTACGCGCTCCCCGCTACGCGGGTCGGGCGTAATTGTTCCGCTCGTACGTAAATTCTTCTTACAACTCTCATTACGTAATATACTATTGCAAGATTTTGTAGGATCTATACCCACGGTGGCTCTTACTATTGATTTTTGTGCCACGGGTTAATCGGCACACACGGGTTAATCATCCAATAACTGTTTTTTTCGTACAAACTATCTTTCAACATATACGCAATTCACCCATAAAAGTTTTTTTATTTTACATAAGAAGTGCAAAATGCAAATTTACGAGTGTATTTAATAATCTTCACTCTTTTATTATATAATATGTGTACATAGGTATACATAGGCGTACATAAAAATACTGAAAGGAAACAACTGTTTACCTTATTGAAGAGTGGATTAGCTCGGAAATAAATTATGTATCAGAGTTAACACTGTAAAATTACTAAAGGCCAAATACAATGACAATAAATAACTGTGAATTATAACAATTGTAAAATCATCCGTTTTCCGTTTCTCTCGGATTTATATCTCACAGTTTTAAGCAAGGCGACAGAAAGAAGAAAGCTTTAAGGCTCCTTCGTATATAGTCGTATATAGTATACGTTATTGTATATATAGTTCGTATATAGTATACGTCGCGAAATTTCCGCAACGAAAAAATTGCAAGCGGCGCGGCAGCAAAATGACAATGCCCACATCAAAAAGCGATTTTTAAGTGTATATAGTAGTCATGATGTCCTCAGTGCAAGAAGCTATGCTTTCTTGGGGTCGTAGTAAGCACCTCACGGTTAACTTAGGTTGTAACCGGAAAGAGTTCCGGAATAACACAAGCATCTTGGGACCGCTTTTCGCATAACTTTCAAGATGTTGCTGCATAGTGTTGCCTTTACATCCCCCATCCACTTACAGTGATTACGGGTTCGGGTACTACTGCAAGCTTCAAATTCTTGATTTCCATCCATTTTTTCACCTGTTCAATGGCCTAGTTTGCTCTCGACAAGTGCCAAGTCATCAGCGAAGCCCACGATGTCCACACCTTCCGGTAGCTTTAGTCTGAGTATTCCGTCGTAAAGGACATTCCATAGTGTCCGTGCCAAAACAGAGCCCTGCGGCACCCGACTACAGACATCACGTTCCACTAATTTGTTGATTTCTTGGAGAACAACTTTCCTATTATGTAGGTAACTTCGTACCAGACGTAGCAGGTATCGTGAGATACCTCTTGCTGAGAGCTCCTCAAGAATGTTTTGCCAGGCAGCTGAGTTGAAAGCATTGCTTACGTCAAGAGTGACAAGGGCACACAGCTCTCTAGTTCTATGTGTGCCCGCTTGCGATTTTTTTGCTACTTCAATGACTTTCGCTATAGCGTCTACTGTTGATTTTCCCTCTCGGAAGCCATATTGTTTTTTTGACAGTTGTTTACCTGACCTATGTTCTAGTTTTAGTCTGCAAAGTATCAGGTGTTCCAAGAGTTTGCCCCAAACATCTAAGAGGCAGAGGGGCCTATATGAGGAAGGTTCCTGTGGTGCTTTATCACCTTTCTTAATTAGCACCAGCTTGGCTTTTTTTCAGTCGTCGGAAAAGGTGCCATAGCTAACTATATGGTTCATTACGTTTAGGACATATGTTAGGAACTTATCCACTGCGGCTTTTAGAGCCTCAGGTGGTAGTCCGTCTAGTCCTGGCGCTCTACGATTACGAATACGTTGGTTGGCTCTTAGCAATTCATTTTCCGTGAATGGGACTACCTCCGTCACGTTGGGTTGCTCCAAGCTCGGCTCTTCATGAGTGGGGAACAGTGCGTCTAAAACCTCCAACATCTTTTCCATCAGAACCTATAAAATTGGGTGCCTTGTTTTAAGCCCTCGCATTGCGATTTTATACCCATCCCCCCAGGTATCTTCGTTAATTTTTTCGCATAGGTTTTGCCAGTGAAGACGTTTAGAAACATTTATTTTTTGTCTGAGAGACTTTTTGGCAGTTACATATTCTTTTCTGTATTTTTCCCTGAGAGCTAGGTCTGAATTATTTCTTCCTTTGCGCAGATATATGCGTCTAAACGCAGTGCAAGCTGCCCTTGAAGAGGCGATTTCATCGTTCCACCAATAGGTACGCTCAGGTTTTACGAACCGCTTTTTTGTGGGAATGTTGCCATTCATATGCCTCATATGCTTTGCTTAGTGTTATTGTAAACGACTCTGCTGTACGGTATTGTGGCTTTTAATTTGTTCCTCAAGATTAAGGCCGAAGTTTTGTAATATTGCGGGCGTTGTTCTGGTGAGCCATCTCCTATTTCCCATGTACCTGGGGGAGATGCACGTTTGACAATCGTGTCTTTAATCGTGTAGAAGATATAATTGTGGTCACTTAAGGATTCCCTCTGTAGGACTTTTCAGTTTCCTATTTTGTTCGCTAAATTATCAGTTGTGAGTGTGAGGTCAATAATCGACTCGGACTTCCTGCGCTGGAAAGTTGGTTCATTACCTTGCAAGAAGCTATGCTATTTTAAGCATTGATTGGATAAGATTAAATATGTTATTTTGTATTTATTTTGAATTTCTAGAACACATAAAACTCATTTCAGAATTAAACAAGGGTTCCTAAAATCAGTTTGATTACAGAGATCAGCATTTCAAAATTTAGCGGCAGCGAAACTATCCGTGCAGTCAGCGTCCTTGTCGTGCAACGCTGCACTACCGAGACTATGACGGAAATCGTGCTTTTTGATCTGAACATGTACACAAGCCGCCGTGTCAGTCGGTCCGACGCGATATCGTACCGGTTGCGGCAGCGAAACTTCCGTAACTTTCTATTTTTGGAACGAAGATCCTTAAGGGAAGTCTCGATATGAGTGATTCGGCAGAAAACTTTATACGCCGCGTTAGTTTCTTTCTCTTTCTCTCAGTGTATATTTATAGAGAGCTTTCTTCTTCTTCTTTCGAATAATCCTACTTTGGACTCACAATAGTCCTACTTTAGCTCCTTTCTCTCTTCCAGGGGGTACCTTTCCTTCGGGTCCTTTCCTGAAATCCACGGACTTCCTTCAGAGTTTTTCCTGAAATCCACGGACTGCCTTCAGCTTGCGTCTCACAGACTGTCTGTTTTGGAGATCAGTTAATCCCAGTTCTTTAATATCATTCTCCGTTTCTGTCAACTAACTAGTACGAACCTTCTTGTTTTGTCAGAAGGTGAACATACGGTTGGTTAGTCGGTTTGAAGGCAATCTTGCAACATGGCCATAGAAAGCTACCTTTCTTTTCCTTGCATAGTCTCTCAATATGTTCGTAGAACTCAGAGTTATGTCGTTTTCGGAAATCCCCATCTTCCTTTATCGGGCCTAGGATCTTCCTGAGGATTCTCCTCTCTGTCTGATTTCCAATTTCTCTACCAGACCTCTTCGGTTCAAGGAAAGACACTCCATGCCATATAGGGCTTCTAGTCGTAAGACTGATGCGTTTGCGCTCTCTCTTTCGTTACGCCGCGTTAGTTAGAAATAAAATTTGAAGGAATCAAATCGTTGTTTGTAAAATTCGTTTATTTGGAAGAAATAATTATATTTGTATCAAATTTTTTTTTGTAAAGAACAATCAAATTTTGGATGGATCAACCTTTTTTGTACAGTTAAATTTTTTTTGGGTGAATTGATTTTATTTTGTACAAATCCATCAATTATTGTACTAAACCATTATTATCTGTAAGAATAAATCGATTATTGGGTGTTCAAATTTTATTTTGGACGAAGTAACCTTTTTTGGATAAAGTAATCGATTTTTGTATGAATAAACCGAATGTTGTATTTTTTCAGCTATCATTTGTAAAAAAACGTCTATGTATTGTACGCACAAAATCCAAGCCTTTGATTTTGGACGAGGTAACCTTTTTATGGATGAAGTAATCGCTTTTTGTATGAATAAACCGAACTTTGTATTTTCCAGCTATTTTTTGTAAAAAAACATCTATTTATTGTACGCAAAAAATCCAAGCCTATAATAAAGCTGGAGTCATCAGCGTAGGGTATGGATTGTATTTTAGGCGATATGGATTTAGTAAAGTCTGCAGTGTATATAGAAAAGAGTACAGGCGCCAAAACACTCCCCTGCGGGTCACCAGTATTTGTATTCAACGAGGTAGATGTAATAGTTTTACTTTATTGCCAAATCTCATTTTCTGTTGTATGTATTCTTCTTTGTCCGAGAGATATGATCGGAACCATTGCTAACATTTGCCTCTAATACCGTATGTATAGTACAGTCTTTTATGGCACACGCAGTCGAAAGCTTTAGAGATGTCACAGAAGATTCTGATTGGGCATTTTCCGTCATCTACTCCGTAGGGTATTATATGCATACATTATTCGATTGCCGTTGGGGTCGATTCATTTCTTCTAAAACCGTGTTGCTCCTTCGGTAAGACATTGATTTTATCGACTAATGACAGGAATCTATTTAGCGTAGCGTATTCAACGATTTTAGCTACAGAAATCCAGGCAATTGGTCTGAAATTGTTTGATTCATGTTTGTTTCCATTTTTAAATGCTGGTGTAATTACGGTTTTTTTTTAGTGATGCTGGAAATTCTTCTGTGTTAAATCAGCAGTTGATAATGTCCGATAAATGTGTAACCATTTGATGCTGGTACTCTTTCATTAGCTTGCATGATAGTAAATCGTGATAAGAGCGGTTTGTGTTTTTTAAATTGCCTAAGATCATTAAGGTCTCTTCTTAGGTGTAGTATTGAAGATAAGCTACATGTATGATAACTGTCAGTAGATTGGGGATATTTATGAAGAAGCTCGATAAAGCCGTCACTATTTTAGAAGGGATAGTTATGATTTCGCTGTTGTTTATAATCTCTAATGGAGTTTGCTAAGGAGCTCCGGAATTATTTGGTACCCTATTTATGATCTCCCATAGAGTTTTCTGATAATTAACTCCTTTTAGGCTTTTTTTAGCTTTAGGCTTTAACTCTTTTTTGTAAAAGGATTTCTTGATGCTTGTTATGTATTTTTGATATTGTTTCCTTCGTACTGAATAAGTTACTTTCAAGTAATAAGTTTTGTCTGTCTAGTCTTGTCTGTCTAGTTTTGTTCGTCTAGTCTTGTCTAAAAGAATTAGAAAGCGAAATAAAACTATCTGAAAGACAATTCCGATTTAGGGAAGGTAGATCTACAATAAATGCCGTAAAATACGTCATAAATATAGCCGAAAAAGAATGTACAAAACGTACTAGGAAAATATGTGCGCTTATAACGCTATATATCAGGAATGCCTATACATTAGGAATGCCTTTAACTCGGCTGCCTCGCAGCACATCATGGTTGAATTAGCGGAAAGAAATATACCTCCATATTTACTAAGAACGATACGTAACCTCTGCGACCGTCGCATCATACTCCGTACTGAAAACGAAGTTAAAAGTTGAGACGTCAGTAACGGTGTTCCACAGGGCTTCGTAATGGGACCAACCCTGTGGAACGTACTCTATGATGATGTCCTCAAGCTACTCGATGGAGTTATCATAATCGGTTTTGATGACGACCTGGCGCTCATTGTAGTGGGAAAGAATGAAAGAGATACTATGCTCAGAGATAACTTGACCATTGAACAAATTGCTAAATGGATGTCATCAGAATTCCACCAGCTAACGCCGGAAAAGTCCGAAGTGGTGCTAAAGGGATATATAAAGTTGGCTTATGTCTTTCAAAGTGATGGGTGCATTAAACATGGGGAACATTAAAAACATGTCAACTTGGTAAAATAAAATACCTAGGCATCACAATAGACAAGAGACAGTCATTTATAGATCACATCAAAAAAGCAGCGGAAACCAGCATGAAAACTAGTGCGGCACTGGAAAAACTAATGCCCAATGTGGGGGGAACTAGATGCAGTAAACGCACGCTCCTAAGCACTGCGCTAAGCTTTATGGAGCTCCCATATGGATACAGGCCCTTAACGAAGCAATACAAAACGAATTAGCTGCACGCACGCTCCTAAGCACTGTGCTAAGCTCTATGGAGCTCCCATATGGATACGTGCCCTTAACGAAGCAAGACAAAACGAATTAGCTGCATTTCAGAGGAGAATGACCCTGTGCCTACTGTACAGTTTCGTGCCAGACAGTTTTGATGTTATTGCATGTATCGATACCATCGAACTGCAGGCAAAGTATAGAAATTATCGATATGAGGCAGGCAAAAACAAAACATCAAAAAATGAGGCTGATACCAAATTCACTCAGGAGTGGCAGGAATAGTGTAGAAACTCCACAAAAGGTCAGTGGATGTAGATCCTCATCGCGGACATTGACACTTGGACTACTCGACGATACGGGTAAGTTTCATACTACCTCACACAGGTCCTCACACTTTGTATAAACCACCGTTGTATCCGAGATTACCTCCACAACGTCGGGAGAGCATCCGACGTAGTGTTGCGTATACTGTGGGTTTTCCGATAGTGTCACCCATACTATATTTGTATCCAGTGCTGGATAGAGTGTCCGAGCTGGGACAACGAGAGGGAAATGTTTAAGAACGACAAACTCAATCCCCAAAATATTATTTCTCACCTATTAGGATCGCCTGAAGAATGGAAGAATATCCAGAAAATGGTCAAAAAAATATTATCGAAAAAAGGAAATAACAAGAAAAAATAAAAATTGAACCCCATATCGCACACAATGTCGAAGGGGCAAGTAGTTAGTACATGTGTAAGAAAAGGTCATCCAAAACACTGAAGAAATGAAACAAGCGGTTCCGTAGTGTTCGGGTTAACTTCAGGGGGCACACTTGCATGGTTAACCGAAAGGTGCCATCTATACCCCATTAAAAAAAATAGTACGGTGTGTCTAATCTTGTCTACCTAGTCTTGTATGAATACATTGTCTTGTCCGTACACAAATCTTGTCTCTTTCGTCTTATCTGTTTGGCACAGTATATCGGGTATAGTCTATCAGGTCGTGTCAGTCTGGTTTTGCCTTTCTAGTATTTCCTGTCTAGTCTTGTCTGTATAGACTTGCCTGTCTAGCCTAGTCTATTTAATGTTATCTGTCTAGTCTTGTCCATCTAGAAATGTCCGTCTAGTCTTGTCTGTCTACTGTCTTCATGTCATATCTTGTCTGTCTAGTCTTGTTCGCCTTGTCTTCCCCGTTTAATCTTGTTCGTCCATTCTCGTCGATCTAGTCTTGTCTGTTCTCCTCGGTAGTGTAGTTTATACAACATATCCGCCTGGCAAGCGGGAGACCCGGATTTGAATCCCGATCGGGGTGATAACAACTAGTATAGTTTTCACTAACCGTCTGGACGGTCCACCCTGAATGAATTAAAAATATGCGATAAGGGGTCAGCGCATACTAAAAGCCAAAGTGGAATAGGGGTTTAGTGGAAGCTTCCCCAAACCACAAAAAAAATTGTCTTTTCTAGTCTTATTTGCCTAGTCTTGTCTGTCTAGTCTTTTTTCCCTAGACTTGTCTGTCTAAGCACGTCTGTCTAGTCTTGTCTGTCGAGTCTTGTCTGTCTAGTCTTGCCTGTATAGTCTTGTCTGTCTAGTCTTGTCTGTCTAGTCTTTTCAATTTAGTCTTGTCTCTAGAGTCTACTCTGCCTGGTCTAGTCAGTCTGTCCTTGTCTGTCTAGTCTTGTCTGTCTAATCTTAACTGTCTACTGTTGTCTTGCTGTTCTCTTGATGTCTAGTTTTTGTTCCCTAGTCTTTTCTGTCTACTCTTGTGTGTCTCGTCTTATCTGTTTACTCTTGTCTGTTTTGTCTGGTCTGTCTATTCTTATATGTCTAGACCAGTGATTTTCAACATTTTATCTCTCGCGGTACACTTCCAACAACATCAAAATTTGACGGCATACTGACAATAAAATAAGTTTAATAGTCATTTATTATGAAAGAGTATAAAATTAAGGATAAATTCAATTTAAATTCGCGAGTTAAATCTTAACTTTATCCGCGAGTGAAATACAAACTTTTATTCAATTTTGCTTTTGTTTAAACTTGAAACAATTCAAGCAAAAGTTGGTCATGATTGTGGTGTTCTCATGGCATCGTTAAAATTGTTGTTTTATGCGTCAAAATTTGAGTATTTATTGTGTTTAATTAATTTGTGTTTTATTAATCGTAACTGGATACATCCGAAGAATTATTGTTAGATGGTGACGCGGAAAGATTACTCCGGAAAAAATCATGATTTGTAAAAGTTGTGTAATTGGCGATCAAAATGAAAAACTGCGAACTTTTAGGATTATGTTTACGGAGCACGTAAGTGAGTTATTTTGATGCGTTGCCATGGAGACTTTTATTGCACTAGTGAATAAATCACTGTTTTATTAATCCGTATGCAAGGAATTAAACACGAATTTATGAGGCAAAATTGAATAAATAGAAAACTCTGATTATACCGAATGTAAGGAAGGCGTCCAAGTCTCAGGGTAAATTATTTGAATTATTTTTTCTAATTTTGGATCGAGAGGTCGCGCTACCGCGTGATATATGATCTGGGTTTATACTTAATAATATTACCCAATCTAACCTATGGTCTAACCTAGGTTAAAACCGTGAAATCAGTAAAATATTGTCTTTACGTTAGTTCTAATATCTGCCACGGCTTACATGCATCGAACTACGTTTTAGCCGAAAACTCTGTTAGTAAATAGTTTTGTTTGGGTTTAATCCAGATTTGCAGTAAAACTATACAAGCATGCTGTATCAAATTGCATACTAAATAATTTTTATTATTTGCACTTCTAAAATTTGACGGCACACATCAAGAATTTGGCGGCACATAAAACTGCCGCGGCACAGTCGTTGAGAATCACTGTTCTAGACTGTCTAGATTATCTAGTTTTGTCTGTCTGATCCTGTCTAGCCGCTGTTCAGACTTGTCTCTCCAGTCTTATCTTGTCTATCTAATCTTGTTTCTGTCTATGTCTGTGTTATCATATGTCTAGAATTTCCTTTTCCATCTAATCTTGTCCGTTTAATTCTCCATAAATTCTTGTTTGTCTATTTTAGTCAGTCGTGTCTTGATTGTTCATAATTTCCAGTCTGATCTTATGTAGTCTTGCAAACACAATAATATATACAATCCAGCTGAGCATTCAAACAACAATCTCCCATTAACTTGTTCATAAAGTACGCTCAATATTAAACATAAACATTCTGTAACTAACGCTAAATGACCGATATGACTTATATATAGGTCATATATTTTCGCAGCCGCGAGCCCCCTGCCCCCGCCGACACCCCTTGCACCGCTCATTTATAAAGGAGGATCGTGGCGCGGCTAACAATGTCCGACCTGTGTAATATCGGGAATCGCCGGAACGTATTTTAACTGAATTTATTGGACAGACGTTGAAAAGACGAGCGAGAATTATTAAAGAGAGAAGAATAAGGAATCGAGAGAGATTTTTAATCAACGGACTATTGAAAGATTTAAAGGGTTGATTTATATTATTATTTTGTGTGTGTGTGTGTGTTGGATTATTGTTTGGGTTGTATAGTTAGTTAATTAGTTACAGTAGTACGGTTGGTTAGTTGCTTAATTAGTAAAAGTATTGTTGTTTCTGCTTGGTGTTAGGTTTTAATTGAATGGTCACTAAATATTCTGGGTTGATTAGAATTTTTGAGTTAACTAAAGCTTGTTGTACTCAAAATATAATGGGAATGTATAAGAGAAACTGAAACTGTGTTAATGTACTAATCTCATTAATTAACCTTTAATTAACATATAATATTTGCAATCGTAATTTATTTCGCTTTGTATAAATCCCCGTTAAAAATTTCGCGTCGACGATTTAATTAAATTAAGCAAACAGAATAACAAAACCGAAATTAAAAGATCCATCGGGGCGAGAAACAAAGATCAAACCATAGAGGAATCCACTTAATCCGAGGGAGACGGTGATCGTTTGGAGAGCATTAAACGCGGCCGATGTCAGCCGCTTGTAAACCGAATGATTTATCTCGACTCTCTCCGAGGAGACAGTATAGACTAAATCATAAATACTGAACTAAACTTGTTCCACTGGCCGGGATACGCTCTATCTGACCTGGACCTACAGACATTTAAACGGGGGAGAGGCGAGAGATGAGACGGAACAAACGACGAGAAAAACGAAACCGACTCGACTAAATATTGTATTATATTCGTCGAGTGAACTTACGAACAGTACTGATCTCTATCGCGAATCTTTGTTTATTTTTGATTTTGTCTTTATTCCTGGCTTGAGTTTCTTTACTGACTCCAACAGGCTTGACAAATCGTGATTACTTTCAATATTCTTATTAACAAAACATTCTAAAATGTTCTTGAAACGAATAGACATACAAAACCGGACAAATAAGACAAGATTCAAAAGGCATGATGAGGTATAGGAATAGACAGACCAGACTACATAGACAAGACTAGACAGATAAGACTAGACAGACAAGACTAGACAGACAAGACTAGACAGCCAAGACTAGACAGACAAGACTAGACAGACAAGACTAGACAGACAAGACTAGACAGACAAGACTAGACAGACAAGACTAGACAGACAAGACTAGACAGACAAGACTAGACAGACAAGACTAGACAGACAAGACTAGACAGACAAGACTAGACAGACAAGACTAGACAGACAAGACTAGACAGACAAGACTAGACAGACAAGACTAGACAGACAAGACTAGACAGACAAGACTAGACAGACAAGACTAGACAGACAAGACTAGACAGACAAGACTAGACAGACAAGACTAGACAGACAAGACTAGACAGACAAGACTAGACAGACAAGACTAGACAGACAAGACTAGACAGACAAGACTAGACAGAAAAGACTAGACAGACAAGACTAGACAGACAAGACTAGACAGACAAGACTAGACAGACAAGACTAGACAGACAAGACTAGACAGACAAGACTAGACAGACAAGACTAGACAGACAAGACTAGACAGACAAGACTAGACAGACAAGACTAGACAGACAAGACTAGACAGACAAGACTAGACAGACAAGACTAGACAGACAAGACTAGACAGAAAAGACTAGACAGACAAGACTAGACAGACAAGACTAGACAGACAAGACTAGACAGACAAGACTAGACAGACAAGACTAGACAGACAAGACTAGACAGACAAGACTAGACAGACAAGACTAGACAGACAAGACTAGACAGACAAGACTAGATAGACAAGACTAGACAGACAAGACTAGACAGACAAGACTAGACAGACAAGACTAGACAGACAAGACTAGACAGACAAGACTAGACAGACAAGACTAGACAGACAAGACTAGACAGACAAGACTAGACAGACAAGACTAGACAGACAAGACTAGACAGACAAGACTAGACAGACAAGACCAGATAGTCTAGACCAGAGAGACTAGACCAGATAGACTAGAGCAGAGATGCTAGACCAGAGAGACTAGACCAGACAGGCAAGACGTGAGACACAAAACTAGACAGACAAAACTGGACAGACAAGACTAGACAGACAAGACTAGACAGACAAGACTAGACAGACAAGACTAGACAGACAAGACTAGACAGACAAGACTAGACAGACAAGACTAGACAGACAAGACTAGACAGACAAGACTAGACAGACAAGACTAGACAGACAAGACTAGACAGACAAGACTAGACAGACAAGACTAGACAGACAAGACTAGACAGACAAGACTAGACAGACAAGACTAGACAGACAAGACTAGACAGACAAGACTAGACAGACAAGACTAGACAGACAAGACTAGACAGACAAGACTAGACAGACAAGACTAGACAGACAAGACTAGACAGACAAGACTAGACAGACAAGACTAGACAGACAAGACTAGACAGACAAGACTAGACAGACAAGACTAGACAGACAAGACTAGACAGACAAAATTAGACAGACAAGACTAGACAGACAAGACTAGACAGACAAGACTAGACAGACAAGACTAGACAGACAAGACTAGACAGACAAGACTAGACAGACAAGACTAGACAGACAAGACTAGACAGACAAGACTAGACAGACAAGACTAGACAGACAAGACTAGACAGACAAGACTAGACAGACAAGACTAGACAGACAAGACTAGACAGACAAGACTAGACAGACAAGACTAGACAGACAAGACTAGACAGACAAGACTAGACAGACAAGACTAGACAGACAAGACTAGACAGACAAGACTAGACAGACAAGACTAGACAGACAAGACTAGACAGACAAGACTAGACAGACAAGACTAGACAGACAAGACTAGACAGACAAGACTAGACAGACAAGACTAGACAGACAAGACTAGACAGACAAGACTAGACAGACAAGACTAGACAGACAAGACTAGACAGACAAGACTAGACAGACAAGACTAGACAGACAAGACTAGACAGACAAGACTAGACAGACAAGACTAGACAGACAAGACTAGACAGACAAGACTAGACAGACAAGACTAGACAGACAAGACTAGACAGACAAGACTAGACAGACAAGACTAGACAGACAAGACTAGACAGACAAGACTAGACAGACAAGACTAGACAGACAAGACTAGACAGACAAGACTAGACAGACAAGACTAGACAGACAAGACTAGACAGACAAGACTAGACAGACAAGACTAGACAGACAAGACTAGACAGACAAGACTAGACAGACAAGACTAGACAGACAAGACTAGACAGACAAGACTAGACAGACAAGACTAGACAGACAAGACTAGACAGACAAGACTAGACAGACAAGACTAGACAGACAAGACTAGACAGACAAGACTAGACAGACAAGACTAGACAGACAAGACTAGACAGACAACACTAGACAGACAAGACTAGACAGACAAGACTAGACAGACAAGACTAGACAGACAAGACTAGACAGACAAGACTAGACAGACAAGACTAGACAGACAAGACTAGACAGACAAGACTAGACAGACAAGACTAGACAGACAAGACTAGACAGACAAGACTAGACAGACAAGACTATACAGACAAGACCAGATAGTCTAGACCAGAGAGACTAGACCAGATAGACTAGAGCAGAGATACTAGACCAGAGAGACTAGACCAGACAGGCAAGACGTGAGACACAAAACTAGACAGACAAAACTGGACAGACAAGACTAGACAGACAAGACTAGACAGACAAGACTAGAGAGACAAGACTAGACAGACAAGACTAGACAGACAAGACTAGACAGACAAGACTAGACAGACAAGACTAGACAGACAAGACTAGACAGACAAGACTAGACAGACAAGACTAGACAGACAAGACTAGACAGACAAGACTAGACAGACAAGACTAGACAGACAAGACTAGACAGACAAGACTAGACAGACAAGACTAGACAGACAAGACTAGACAGACAAGACTAGACAGACAAGACTAGACAGACAAGACTAGACAGACAAGACTAGACAGACAAGACTAGACAGACAAGACTAGACAGACAAGACTAGACAGACAAGACTAGACAGACAAGACTAGACAGACAAGACTAGACAGACAAGACTATACAGACAAGACCAGATATTCTAGACCAGAGAGACTAGACCAGATAGACTAAAGCAGAGATACTAGACCAGAGAGACTAGACCAGACAGGCAAGACGTGAGACACAAAACTAGACAGACAAAACTGGACAGACAAGACTAGACAGACAAGACTAGACAGACAAGACTAGACAGACAAGACTAGACAGACAAGACTAGACAGACAAGACTAGACAGACAAGACTAGACAGACAAGACTAGACAGACAAGACTAGACAGACAAGACTAGACAGACAAGACTAGACAGACAAGACTAGACAGACAAGACTAGACAGACAAGACTAGACAGACAAGACTAGACAGACAAGACTAGACAGACAAGACTAGACAGACAAGACTAGACAGACAAGACTAGACAGACAAGACTAGACAGACAAGACTAGACAGACAAGACTAGACAGACAAGACTAGACAGACAAGACTAGACAGACAAGACTAGACAGACAAGACTAGACAGACAAGACTAGACAGACAAGACTAGACAGACAAGACTAGACAGACAAGACTAGACAGACAAGACTAGACAGACAAGACTAGACAGACAAGACTAGACAGACAAGACTAGACAGACAAGACTAGACAGACAAGACTAGACAGACAAGACTAGACAGACAAGACTAGACAGACAAGACTAGACAGACAAGACTAGACAGACAAGACTAGACAGACAAGACTAGACAGACAAGACTAGACAGACAAGACTAGACAGACAAGACTAGACAGACAAGACTAGACAGACAAGACTAGACAGACAAGACTAGACAGACAAGACTAGACAGACAAGACTAGACAGACAAGACTAGACAGACAAGACTAGACAGACAAGACTAGACAGAGAAGACTAGACAGACAAGACTAGACAGACAAGACTAGACAGAAAAGACTAGACAGACAAGACTAGACAGACAAGACTAGACAGACAAGACTAGACAGACAAGACTAGACAGACAAGACTAGACAGACAAGACTAGACAGACAAGACTAGACAGACAAGACTAGACAGACAAGACTAGACAGACAAGACTAGACAGACAAGACTAGACAGACAAGCCTAGACAGAGAAGACTAGACAGACAAGACTAGACAGAAAAGACTAGACAGACAAGACTAGACAGACAAGACTAGACAGACAAGACTAGACAGACAAGACTAGACAGACAAGACTAGACAGACAAGACTAGACAGACAAGACTAGACAGACAAGACTAGACAGACAAGACTAGACAGACAAGACTAGACAGACAAGACTAGACAGACAAGACTAGACAGACAAGACTATACAGACAAGACTAGGCAGTCAAGACTAGGCAGACAAGACTAGACAGACAAGACTAGACAGACAAGACTATACAGACAAGACCAGATAGTCTAGACCAGAGAGACTAGACCAGATAGACTAGAGCAGAGATACTAGACCAGAGAGACTAGACCAGACAGGCAAGACGTGAGACACAAAACTAGACAGACAAAACTGGACAGACAAAACTGGACAGACAAGACTAGACAGACAAGACTAGACAGACAAGACTAGACAGACAAGACTAGACAGACAAGACTAGACAGACAAGACTAGACAGACAAGACTAGACAGACAAGACTAGACAGACAAGACTAGACAGACAAGACTAGACAGACAAGACTAGACAGACAAGACTAGACAGACAAGACTAAACAGACAAGACTAGACAGACAAGACTAGACAGACAAGACTAGACAGACAAGACTAGACAGACAAGACTAGACAGACAAGACTAGACAGACAAGACTAGACAGACAAGACTAGACAGACAAGACTAGACAGACAAGACTAGACAGACAAGACTAGACAGACAAGACTAGACAGACAAGACTAGACAGACAAGACTAGACAGACAAGACTAGACAGACAAGACTAGACAGACAAGACTAGACAGACAAGACTAGACAGACAAGACTAGACAGACAAGACTAGACAGACAAAACTAGACAGACAAGACTAGACAGACAAGACTAGACAGACAAGACTAGACAGACAAGACTAGACAGACAAGACTAGACAGACAAGACTAGACAGACAAGACTAGACAGACAAGACTAGACAGACAAGACTAGACAGACAAGACTAGACAGACAAGACTAGACAGACAAGACTAGACAGACAAGACTAGACAGACAAGACTAGACAGACAAGACTAGACAGACAAGACTAGACAGACAAGACTAGACAGACAAGACTAGACAGACAAGACTAGACAGACAAGACTAGACAGACAAGACTAGACAGACAAGACTAGACAGACAAGACTAGACAGACAAGACTAGACAGACAAGACTAGACAGACAAGACTAGACAGACAAGACTAGACAGACAAGACTAGACAGACAAGACTAGACAGACAAGACTAGACAGACAAGACTAGACAGACAAGACTAGACAGACAAGACTAGACAGACAAGACTAGACAGACAAGACTAGACAGACAAGACTAGACAGACAAGACTAGACAGACAAGACTAGACAGACAAGACTAGACAGACAAGACTAGACAGACAAGACTAGACAGACAAGACTAGACAGACAAGACTAGACAGACAAGACTAGACAGACAAGACTAGACAGACAAGACTAGACAGACAAGACTAGACAGACAAGACTAGACAGACAAGACTAGACAGACAAGACTAGACAGACAAGACTAGACAGACAAGACTAGACAGACAAGACTAGACAGACAAGACTAGACAGACAAGACTAGACAGACAAGACTAGACAGACAAGACTAGACAGACAAGACTAGACAGACAAGACTAGACAGACAAGACTAGACAGACAAGACTAGACAGACAAGACTAGACAGACAAGACTAGACAGACAAGACTAGACAGACAAGACTAGACAGACAAGACTAGACAGACAAGACTAGACAGACAAGACTAGACAGACAAGACTAGACAGACAAGACTAGACAGACAAGACTAGACAGACAAGACTAGACAGACAAGACTAGACAGACAAGACTAGACAGACAAGACTAGACAGACAAGACTAGACAGACAAGACTAGACAGACAAGACTATACAGACAAGACCAGATAGTCTAGACCAGAGAGACTAGACCAGATAGACTAGAGCAGAGATACTAGACCAGAGAGACTAGACCAGACAGGCAAGACGTGAGACACAAAACTAGACAGACAAAACTGGACAGACAAGACTAGACAGACAAGACTAGACAGACAAGACTAGACAGACAAGACTAGACAGACAAGACTAGACAGACAAGACTAGACAGACAAGACTAGACAGACAAGACTAGACAGACAAGACTAGACAGACAAGACTAGACAGACAAGACTAGACAGACAAGACTAGACAGACAAGACTAGACAGACAAGACTAGACAGACAAGACTAGACAGACAAGACTAGACAGACAAGACTAGACAGACAAGACTAGACAGACAAGACTAGACAGACAAGACTAGACAGACAAGACTAGACAGACAAGACTAGACAGACAAGACTAGACAGACAAGACTAGACAGACAAGACTAGACAGACAAGACTATACAGACAAGACCAGATATTCTAGACCAGAGAGACTAGACCAGATAGACTAGAGCAGAGATACTAGACCAGAGAGACTAGACCAGACAGGCAAGACGTGAGACACAAAACTAGACAGACAAAACTGGACAGACAAGACTAGACAGACAAGACTAGACAGACAAGACTAGACAGACAAGACTAGACAGACAAGACTAGACAGACAAGACTAGACAGACAAGACTAGACAGACAAGACTAGACAGACAAGACTAGACAGACAAGACTAGACAGACAAGACTAGACAGACAAGACTAGACAGACAAGACTAGACAGACAAGACTAGACAGACAAGACTAGACAGACAAGACTAGACAGACAAGACTAGACAGACAAGACTAGACAGACAAGACTAGACAGACAAGACTAGACAGACAAGACTAGACAGACAAGACTAGACAGACAAGACTAGACAGACAAGACTAGACAGACAAGACTAGACAGACAAGACTAGACAGACAAGACTAGACAGACAAGACTAGACAGACAAGACTAGACAGACAAGACTAGACAGACAAGACTAGACAGACAAGACTAGACAGACAAGACTAGACAGACAAGACTAGACAGACAAGACTAGACAGACAAGACTAGACAGACAAGACTAGACAGACAAGACTAGACAGACAAGACTAGACAGACAAGACTAGACAGACAAGACTAGACAGACAAGACTAGACAGACAAGACTAGACAGACAAGACTAGACAGACAAGACTAGACAGACAAGACTAGACAGACAAGACTAGACAGACAAGACTAGACAGACAAGACTAGACAGACAAGACTAGACAGACAAGACTAGACAGACAAGACTAGACAGACAAGACTAGACAGACAAGACTAGACAGACAAGACTAGACAGACAAGACTAGACAGACAAGACTAGACAGAGAAGACTAGACAGACAAGACTAGACAGACAAGACTAGACAGAAAAGACTAGACAGACAAGACTAGACAGACAAGACTAGACAGACAAGACTAGACAGACAAGACTAGACAGACAAGACTAGACAGACAAGACTAGACAGACAAGACTAGACAGACAAGACTAGACAGACAAGACTAGACAGACAAGACTAGACAGACAAGACTAGACAGACAAGCCTAGACAGAGAAGACTAGACAGACAAGACTAGACAGAAAAGACTAGACAGACAAGACTAGACAGACAAGACTAGACAGACAAGACTAGACAGACAAGACTAGACAGACAAGACTAGACAGACAAGACTAGACAGACAAGACTAGACAGACAAGACTAGACAGACAAGACTAGACAGACAAGACTAGACAGACAAGACTAGACAGACAAGACTAGACAGACAAGACTATACAGACAAGACTAGGCAGTCAAGACTAGGCAGACAAGACTAGACAGACAAGACTAGACAGACAAGACTATACAGACAAGACCAGATAGTCTAGACCAGAGAGACTAGACCAGATAGACTAGAGCAGAGATACTAGACCAGAGAGACTAGACCAGACAGGCAAGACGTGAGACACAAAACTAGACAGACAAAACTGGACAGACAAGACTAGACAGACAAGACTAGACAGACAAGACTAGACAGACAAGACTAGACAGACAAGACTAGACAGACAAGACTAGACAGACAAGACTAGACAGACAAGACTAGACAGACAAGACTAGACAGACAAGACTAGACAGACAAGACTAGACAGACAAGACTAGACAGACAAGACTAGACAGACAAGACTAGACAGACAAGACTAAACAGACAAGACTAGACAGACAAGACTAGACAGACAAGACTAGACAGACAAGACTAGACAGACAAGACTAGACAGACAAGACTAGACAGACAAGACTAGACAGAAAAGACTAGACAGACAAGACTAGACAGACAAGACTAGACAGACAAGACTAGACAGACAAGACTAGACAGACAAGACTAGACAGACAAGACTAGACAGACAAGACTAGACAGACAAGACTAGACAGACTAGACAGACAAGACTAGACAGACAAGACTAGACAGACAAGACTAGACAGACAAGACTAGACAGACAAGACTAGACAGACAAGACTAGACAGACAAGACTAGACAGACAAGACTAGACAGACAAGACTAGACAGACAAGACTAGACAGACAAGACTAGACAGACAAGACTAGACAGACAAGACTAGACAGACAAGACTAGACAGACAAGACTAGACAGACAAGACTAGACAGACAAGACTAGACAGACAAGACTAGACAGACAAGACTAGACAGACAAGACTAGACAGACAAGACTAGACAGACAAGACTAGACAGACAAGACTAGACAGACAAGACTAGACAGACAAGACTAGACAAACAAGACTAGACAGACCAGACTAGACAGACAAGACTAGACAGACAAGACTAGGCAGACAAGACTAGACAGACAAGACTAGACAGACAAGACTAGACAGACAAGACTAGACCGACAAGACTAGACAGACAAGACTAGACAGACAAGACTAGACAGACTAGACAGACAAGACTAGACAGACAAGACTAGACAGACAAGACTAGACAGACAAAACTAGACAGACAAGACTAGACAGACAAGACTAGACAGACAAGACTAGACAGACAAGACTAGACAGACAAGACTAGACAGACAAGACTAGACAGACAAGACTAGACAGACAAGACTAGACAGACAAGACTAGACAGACAAGACTAGACAGACAAGACTAGACAGACAAGACTAGACAGACAAGACTAGACAGACAAGACTAGACAGACAAGACTAGACAGACAAGACTAGACAGACAAGACTAGACAGACAAGACTAGACAGACAAGACTAGACAGACAAGACTAGACAGACAAGACTAGACAGACAAGACTAGACAGACAAGACTAGACAGACAAGACTAGACAGACAAGACTAGACAGACAAGACTAGACAGACAAGACTAGACAGACAAGACTAGACAGACAAGACTAGACAGACAAGACTAGACAGACAAGACTAGACAGACAAGACTAGACAGACAAGACTAGACAGACAAGACTAGACAGACAAGACTAGACAGACAAGACTAGACAGACAAGACTAGACAGACAAGACTAGACAGACAAGACTAGACAGACAAGACTAGACAGACAAGACTAGACAGACAAGACTAGACAGACAAGACTAGACAGACAAGACTAGACAGACAAGACTAGACAGACAAGACTAGACAGACAAGACTAGACAGACAAGACTAGACAGACAAGACTAGACAGACAAGACTAGACAGACAAGACTAGACAGACAAGACTAGACAGACAAGACTAGACAGACAAGACTAGACAGACAAGACTAGACAGACAAGACTAGACAGACAAGACTAGACAGACAAGACTAGACAGACAAGACTAGACAGACAAGACTAGACAGACAAGACTAGACAGACAAGACTAGACAGACAAGACTAGACAGACAAGACTAGACAGACAAGACTAGACAGACAAGACTAGACAGACAAGACTAGACAGACAAGACTAGACAGACAAGACTAGACAGACAAGACTAGACAGACAAGACTAGACAGACAAGACTAGACAGACAAGACTAGACAGACAATACTAGACAGACAAGACTAGACAGACAAGACTAGACAGACAAGACTAGACAGACAAGACTAGACAGACAAGACTAGACAGACAAGACTAGACAGACAAGACTAGACAGACAAGACTAGACAGACAAGACTAGACAGACAAGACTAGACAAGACTAGACTAGACAGACAAGACTAGACAGACAAGACTAGACAGACAAGACTAGACAGAGAAGACTAGACAGACAAGACTAGACAGACAAGACTAGACAGACAAGACTAGACAGACAAGACTAGACAGACAAGACTAGACAGAGTAGACTAGACAGACAAGACTAGACAGACAAGACTAGACAGACAAGACTAGACAGACAAGACTAGACAGACAAGACTAGACAGACAAGACTAGACAGACAAGGCTAGACAGACAAGACTAGACAAACAAGACTAGACCGACAAGACTAGACAGAGAAGACTATAGAGACAAGTCTAGGCATACAACACTTAACAGACAAATCTGTACAGACTAGATTAGACGGACAAGACTATACATACAAGACCAGACAGTCTAGAGCAGACAGACTAGACTAGAGAGACTAGGCCAGAGAGACTAGACCAGGCAGACTAGAGCAGACAGACTAGACCAGAGAGGCTAGACCAGACAGACAAGACGAGAGAGAGACAATACTAGACAGACACACATGCAAGTAAATTGCCTCAGAAAACCGGCTGCCAAAGTGTGTCTTCAAGTGTCGCTGGAGAAAACAGAATTCGTCACCAACATCAGAGAAGCAAATAGCGAGATCTTACTAGAGCAGGGAAACATCAAGAGGACTGAGAAATTTAAGTATATCGGCGAATGGATTGAGCGCAACTTATCAGAAAGAGCATCATCATCGAAGAGAGTCAACAAGTTAAAACTAGCCTATCGACTGACTAAGAACACGTCCAACAAGAAATGCCTCTCAAGCAACCTGTAACTTAAACACTACACATCAGTCTTACGACCAGAAGCTCTGTATGCCATGGAGTGTCTTTCCTTGAACCGAAGAGGTTTGGTAGAGAGATTGGAAATCAGAGAGAGGAGAATCCTCAGGATGATCAAATGTCCGGTAAAGGAAGATGGGAATTCCGAAGGCGGCATAATTCTGAGCTCGACGAACATATGGAGATGTTCTCTGACTGTGCAAGGAAAAGAAGGGTAGCTTTTTATGGCCACGTTGCAAGATTGTCTCCAAACCGACTAACCAACCGTCTGTTCACCTTCTGGCAAAACAAGAAGGTTCGTACCACTTGCTTGCCATAAACCCAGAAGGATATTAAACATATGGGAATAACAGATCTCCAAAACAGACAGTTTGTGAGACGCACCCTGAAGGAAGTCCGTGGTTTTCAGGAAAAACCCCGAAGGAAAGGTACCCCCTTGACAGAAGAGAGAAAGGAGTTACTCCGGCAGAAGATGCGACAACACTGGGCAAAGATCAAAGCCCAACAGTTGAACAAGCGTGGTGAAAAGTAGGCCTATTCGAAACAAGAAGAAGAAGAAGACAGACAAGACTTGATAGAAAAGACTTTGGGTAAGTAAAGTTATGTGATCCTCTTTTATTGCTTCAAAACTATTAATGTTATCTATTTATTTTCATTTATAAAATATAGTCCCCGATATTCCTCCGGCACAGATAATCGTAATGGCGATGGCGTCGAGAGTGACTACCAACTTTTTTGTGGAGAAAACAAAACTTACGTAACATTGATCTAAGGTAAAAATGTGTTCTAGGTAGTTTATTGTAAAGGCTGTTGTATTCATACCATTGGTTATTGCTGTATATTGTTTTTCTAATGACATCTTAACAGTTGGGTTGAGTTAACATTATTTATCGAACATTAATAAAAAGTTGCTACTAGGGCAAGACGTTAAAATCTGTACGTTAAAACAAATGGTTAAAGATGATCTGCACGGATTATCTTGTACACCAGTAACATAATCAACTGGTGTACAAGATGATCCGTGCAGATCATCTTTAAGCATTTGTTTTAACGTACAGATTTTTGGAGAGACTTACTTAAACGCAGCAGTCCCATTACATGCCACTAATGGGTTTGGCATATATCCTTTCAACCATGATATGATTACTAAAGTTGATTAAGTCGACTGCTGCAACAACCCAGCTGGAATTTAATGAAATGTAGCAGAAATGCCTACTACGGATTTAAACGCAGAAGCAACGGATCCTTCGCCACTACAAACCCTCACTTCACAAGACGTCGTAGATTTGCAGAATAAAAGACTATCACCAACTCCTATAAATTATGAGATTTTTTCAGTTCGCAGTCCTTTATTACCATTTTTGTTTTGCAACCAATATGAGTCAAGGGCTGTGAGCCCTAAAAACACTGCGACCTTGTGGCCTATTGTATTTACCCACAACGTTCACAACAGCCCCCGTGTTAGTTCTATGAGTCTATGCGACATGTTTTTCAGGAAGATTTCATTAGCTGTAATGCTAAGCTCGTGTCTCTTACGTGCAATTGCTTCACACTTTATCACCAATGCCATCTACGAGCTACGCACGCATCCCAAGTTTATCGCCCTCCATTCTGGAAGGTAGCCAACGCTTTAATGTTACATCGGCCCAAATTCATCCATTGCTAAAGATAGTAAGTAGAAGACGACACCTGAAGAGAAAACGAATGGACACGTCGATTCTAATTAGCACGTCATATAAAAATTATTTAAAGGAAGAAAGAAATAAAAAGACCGATGGTGAAAATAGAAAAACACCAAAAAAAAAACCATGTAGAAAAAAACTCATCCAAAAAACAGTACGGGAAAGGAGTAGGCAAAGGAATAACAAATAAAAGGCAGAAAACTAATATTTGTGTAAATATATATATATATATATATATATATATATATATATATATATATATATATATATATATATATATATATATGTGAATAATATGTGTACTCTGACAAATGAGTCATCCGAAGAAGAAGACACAGAAAGTCTATTCTGCACGGAAACATTTTTCATGATAACAGGGACGAGGATTGCCAAAGATGGCGTTATGGAGCTTGCTCATGGATAGATAGCAATTGATTCTAATGATATGACATGTGACTTGTGAACAACGACTCCAGGAGAGGGACGTTTACAACTATAACATATTTATTTTTTGAGCTACATTTCGTTTGTCATTTCAATTATTTTAGAAGATTACTTAACGTTTAGTGATACTAAGATTAAGAAGACTGGCTCATTTAAGGTCTGTAATATATAGAGTGTTTTTTTGATTGATTTTTTTAAGAACTTGCGAAAGACCTGTCAGACGAACTGTCATACTGCGCTTTTTAATATTTATAATCAGTAGTATACTCTCTAAATCATCATGAATAGATTAAAAAAAAACGCTACCAAATTATATAAATATGCTTTGGAAATCAGTCGATTCGCGCAACTTATAGACGACTTCGTGATTTTTATGGCGCACATAATCGTCTATCTGCGTAAGCCATCCGTCGAACTGTGTATATGTTTCATACCATGCTCTCTAAAGAACCAACATACCATGAAGCAATAATACCAACACGCCGAAGGAATGTGCGTACTGAGGAGAATATCGACGCTGAAAACGAAAGTCTGGAAGAAGATCCAAATTTTTCGATTCGTCGTCGGTTTCCACGTTGTAGAAGGACAGCTCTGTCCATCTACAACGTGGAAAATTTTGCGCAAAGATCTTGGCCTACACCCGAATAAGATCAGGCTGGTGCAGGAATTAAAGCCACGAGAGCAACAAATGTGTTGTTCTTTCGCCGCTTAGGCTCTATAGTCCAGTCATTATAGTAAGTTCACCTCGGAATTAGAGATACCTAGCTGTAAGTCTGTAAATACTTGTATATTGACACCCTAAAAGTTGTCTCAAAACCTACATATGGTAGCTACATGTAGGTATATGTAGGTTTTGAGACAACTTTTAGGGTGGCAATATACAAGTATTTACAGACTTACAACTGGGTATCTCGAATTCCGAGATTCTTACCTAATTTAAGCTTAAATGACTGGACTACTAGAGCAGTTGGAAACTCACTCGATGTTTTATCACAAAATGTTATAGCAAAAATGCGATGAGATTCATTTTTGGCTTAACTATAACATATAAAATATTCACAAGTATATTACACCAGAGAATAGCAGAATATGGAAAGGAAATCATAGGGGAGCATCAGGCAGGTTTCAGAGAAGAACGATCAACGACGAGAAATATCAGAAAAATCATGGGAGTATAATGTACCAATATATGAGCTATTCATTGACTTCAAGGAAGCCTACGACAGTATATACAGGAACAGGCTATATGACATAATGAAAGCTTTTGGCATACCAAGCAAGTTAGTAAGATTAATCAGAACAACAATGTTAGACTCAAAGGCTGTAGTAAGATTACAAAACGAAATGACAGACAGACTCTCAACCACTAAAGGAGTGCGACAGGGAGATGGACTAGCACCGATTCTATTCAATATTGCATTATAGAAGGCAATAAGAAACACCAGTGATAACCACAACAGCACAATAATACACAAATCACATCAAATAATTACCGACGCTGATGATATTAATCTAGTGGCCAGAACAGTACAGGAAATTAATGAAGTATTCGGCAAACTGGAAACACAGGCCAGTAAAATCGGACTGAAGGTCAATTAAACAAAGACCAAACTACTGCCGATGAAACCAAGAAGAAGACTTGGTCATAATTGCACAATCGGAGATAATAACTTCGAAGTAGCGCAACAATTCAAATATCTAGGTTCCCAAAGAATAGTGGAAATGATATAAAACAGGAAATATCACAACGCATACTAGCTGGAAACAGAGAAACTTTTCACTTTCACACATATTTAGGTCCAAATCCGTCTCAAAGAAAACAACAATCACAATTTACAAAGCCATTATGAGACCAGTGGTGACATATGGACGCGAGACATGGACTATCACCAAGTATTCAGAAGAAATATTAGCAAGATGGAAACGACGAATCCTAAGGAAAATACATGGACCGGTAGTACAGAATGGGGAATGGAGAATTCGATATAGACTCCTCTGGTAGACTTCCACGAAAGACCCATACGTACATCGGAACATTCAACATTCAGACACTTGTACAAACTGGTAAGCTACATAACCTCACGACAGAACTTCCCAAACAGAAAATCAAAATTCTTGCCTTACAACAAACACGCTTCGCTGACTCAGAAATAACCGATTACAAATACTAAAGGATCTCCAAAAGCGGAACCAACAAGAAAATTTGCTAAGGAGCATCGTTATTCGGCATGGCCTTTATTGTAGACAAAAAAAATCTGAATTCAGTAACAGACGTGAAACCCATCAACAACCGACTAATGATCATCAGAATTAAACATACGAACAAAAATTACACATTCATCAACGTTCATGCATCCACAAATGCTGACGACAAAAAAAGAACTCAAAAAGACTGACAAATTCTGGGAAGAACTCGAAATGTCTACGAATTCCATATGTTGACGTAAAAATTCTCCTCGGGGATTCCAATGCGCAAATAGGCAGAGAACGAAAATACCAAAAAACAGTAGGTGACTCGCACACAAATTTAGAAACAAAAACGGCACTCGATATATTCAGTTGCACCAACAAAACAATTTGAAAATTATGTCAACCTCACTACGAAGATCCTCCAAGAAACAGAAAACATGGCGAAAACACCAATCCACCAATCAAGCGAATTTCAAATCGACCATGTCGAAATTTCTTACACCTACCGGATTGAAATCCACGATGTCCAAGTCCGGAAAGGAACGAACATCGATTCTGACCACTATCTCTCCCGAATCAAAATCAAATTCACACCCAAGAAATTGTTTTACAAGAAACCCCCGTTAATCCCAAAATTCCACATAAACAAGATCCAAATATCCAATAGACTCCAAAATCGCTGAAAAATGGAGAGAACAACCCAAAAAAAAAATTCAAAGAAAAAACGCATCGAGACCGCCAAAACCTTGATTCCCCTGATTAAAAAACCGAAACATCCCTGGTGGAATCAAGAATGCGAAATCGCCCTAGGCAACAGAAAAAACTGTCTCCAAAATTATAATAGTAACAAATCTGAGGAAAATCAGAAGATCTTCTTCGAGGTACGTAAATAGACGTCCAAAATTCTGAGACAAATCAAACGGCAATATATCGATGATCAACTGACTTCGATCGAGAACGACTTCCAAAACTACAATACGCGTGATTTCTACAGAACATTCGCCAACCAAATCAAAGGACACACAGCACAAAACTTATGCTTCAGAAAACAAGACGGAAAACTATCATTGACGAATAAAGAAAATTTCCAAGAATTAGCTAAATACTTCTCCCTACTTTTGAATTGGACCCAGAACCCAGGAAAAGTTTCCCAAAGAAACAATCACACCACACATCAGAAGAATCACTATCACCAACTCAAGACGAAATCAACTCCCACATCAAAAGACTCAAAAACTATAAAGCCTCAGGTAAAGACGGCAGCACTGCAGAAATAATTAAAAACCTCGGACCCAATTCACGCGGAGAAATTACACAAATCATCCAAGAAATATGGCACACGGAAAAAATACCCGATGACTGGAAAACAGCACTTATCCACCCACTACACAAAAAGGAGATAAATCAGATATGAACAACTACAGAGTAATTTCTCTCCTTCCGGTCGCCAACAAAATTCTCTCAGCATGTCTCTTGGCACGAACACAGGAACAGCTCGAAGCAAAATTATCAGAGTTTCAAGCAAGATTCAGACCAAACCGATCATGCCTTGAACAAATCTTCAACCTAAAAACAATTGTCAAAATGCGAGCAATTGGAAGTAAACTAGTGATGTGAACATTTGTCGACTTCAAAAAAGCGTACGATTTGATCGATAGAAAATCACCCTTCAAGATCCTTGAGGAAGGAGGAGTAGACCACAAAACACGAAAACTCATTGAACATACGCTGACCAACACAAAATCCAAAGTAGAATTTATTTAGGAAATCTAGGAACCTTTGAAATTCAGACAAGCGTGCGACAAGGAGATGGCCTCTCCCCTCACTTGTTCAATATAGTCTTGGATAATGTCATGAAAGAATGGGGAAAATAGCTCAAGAAACGAAATGTCTCGAAACTAGTTACACTTGGCTTACGCAAAAACAATCTCTCTATACCGCACCTTGCCCTCGCCGATGACTTGGTTATACTAACAGAGGATCAAGAGGCAAAAAAACAAATAGATACACTCCAAGAATGCACCGAAAAAGTGGGACTTTAAATATCCTTCGAGAAAACTCAAGTGTTAAGTCACAAAGGCGAGAACCTGCAAACAAAATACGGAATGATAAAAGAGTCCCACATTTCAAATATCTGGGAGAATTTATCGCACCAACTAGATATGAAAAAATTTCACAACAAAACCGTCTCCAGAAAACCAAGAAAGCACTCTTCAAATCAAAAACCTCTATAACAAAAAATGCATTTCAAGACAAACTAAGCTTCGACACTACAACTCTGTCATCAAACCGGCAAGTCTCTACGCTAGCGAAACACTTCTGCGGGTCTGAAAAGTATCCGACCATATTCTTTAATTTAAAAACCTGATGGATTTGAATCGAGCGCGTTTGCATGAGCCGACCTTGAACCTTCGTGCGCATGCGTGATTTTTTTTCCGCCTGTAGATAGCGTGAGTTGCTGTCGAGCAGTGTTCGAGTGTAGTGCTCTCGTCGTTTTTTCAATGCAGGTGAAATGACGACAAGTGAAATGAGGGATGTCCCACGTAGCCTACGTGATGCTGTGCGGCGCAAGCGACTTGGGTTGTGGTCATCAGGAAATTGGCGAAACGCTCCAGCATTGTCGTGATGGAGTCGCACTTGGTTCACAATTTTTTGGCGAAAAACCAGACTCCTATGGTTCGACAGGCACCTTACTCTCCTGAACTGGCCCCCTGCGATTTCTGGCTATTACCCAAAGTCAAGAGGCCAATGAAAGAAACGCGATTTCGGACAAGAGAGGACATTATGGCTGCAACGACAGCCGAGCTAAAGTCGATTCCGAGAGAGGCTTTTTCGAAATGCTTCTAACAATAGCGGCACCGCTGGGAGAAGTTTGTGGAGTCCCAAGGAGACTACTTTGAGGGTGATTAGGTTTCCAACGCTCCAGGTATGGCAGTTTTTTTTACGGGCTAAAGGTCGGATACTTTTCTAACATACCACGTACACTTAATAAGAAATGCAAACTTGAAGAAATCAAGAAAAAAGAAAGAAAAATCATTCGGAAAATAGTAGGAGCAAGACTTATTCCTGACGGGTATCGACTACAGACAATCAAGACAACTGAAAAATACTCAAATATCGAAATTTATATCAGAAAAAGACGAACGAAATTCTTCGGGCACATAGATAGACTACCGAATACCCGACTAACCAAAAGAATACTAGATTACATATCATCACTCAAAAGTACAACACCATGGATGAAAGAAGTACAAAAAGACATGCGAAACGCTAACATAACCGACACATCAAAGAGACTCCTTCCGTAACAAAGTGAACAACTGGGAAGTCCAACCAGAGCAGGCAAAACCTAAACCTTGGTCTGACGAAAGACAATTGGCATTTTCCAAGAGAATGAAAGAATACTGGCAAAACTACGTAGAACGTCAAGAATTGAGTCAAACTGCTTAACGTTTTCCATTATTGGGAAAATACGTTGTAAATAAATAAATAAATAAATAATAGATCTAGAAAATTAACACTTTGAGTAAGTAGGACAACATGTAGACAGATAAATTCACTATGAATAAACGTTTTTACATCTGCAATAAGTAGAACCATTTAGTACCACAAGTATCATTTACGTACACTTTTCCCTTACTGCTTATGAACAAAACAAAAATGAATTTTTGTTAGTGATTTTGAAAAGTTTTAATACAAATAAAACGAATCTATTGTTTAAACAAAGTCTTTACAAATTTAATAAACTATTTTTAATTATTTATAGAATATTTTGGATTTTAAAATTGAAATTGTAAAATCGACATTTTTTTTTAAATCAACACAAGAATAACAACACAACAAATCAAATCCAACTTCACATTTTCACTAAACAAAAATCAAATTTATTGTATCCTTTCTTTGCTTAAATAATATTTCATACAATATTTCCATCTGTCCGCACGAGCGAGAGAGAAAATTGTTTCAACTTGAAGAATTTTTATGAACAATTAGTGCGTTTCACTCCTTATTCAGCGTTGATAATTTTTATGAAGGAAGAATTATTTTTATGGAGCCAAGGGCCTTGAGAAAAAGTCAAATTACAAGAACTTTCGTTCCGTCGCGCGACAACATAGTTCACTAACACAATAACTCTCATCACTTTTTTAAACACGTTTTTTATACGTTGTAAATATTATATGAAACACATTTCATTTTACTTGGAAAAGATTTCAAACTTCTGGTAAAATGTAAAATGTTTTACTTTGTTTAACTCGAAATAGATTAAGTTAACGCGAATTCAAACAAGAGAAGATTCCTTAGACAAACTCAAAGAATTTTTGATAAAATTTTCAACTAATTTTCTTTTGTAATTTTTCAAAAATGCTTTACAATGTTTAGAATATTTTGTATTAAAAATTTTAATGAAAAAAATTGACTAGAAAATTAGTTGATTTGTTATTATAGATAATTCTAGTTTACGGAATTTGTTAAATTTGGGTACGTCAATCAAAATCCGAAATAAAAAAAAAAAAAAACCCGCAAGGAGAAATCAAATTTTTCTGAAAAAATCCGATCGGGATCACACGCACTTAATAAAACCTTTATTTTTTCCCATTTGAAAAAAGAAATTACAAAAAACCTTCCAGCAGAAATTATCGCGGGTATCCAACACGCACCACCGACTGGATTTGACCTCAAAGAACGCTCAGCACATATGGACACTCTTATTAAAACAACAAAAGTCTTAAACAACTAATTGATAAAAATCTGGCTGAAGATGACTTCAAGTGTTTTTCTCTATTTGCTGCGGTTGGATGAGACTTCTTCCATATTTAGATTGTTTGGATTGGGATTTGATTTAATTAGTTGGAAAATCAGGAAATAAACGAAACGTTCTAATCAAGAAATTACTAAACAGGTTCTTGATTTGCAAATACAATCAATTCTGTAAGATTTAATAATAACAAATTCTCCCAACAAACAACAGGTCTAGCAATGAGATTATTAAGCCCACTTCTAGCCGATATATTCCTGTCACATATTGAGGAACACATTTTCAAATTAGGTTTTACAACAAAACTTATTTCATTTTGGTACAGGTATGTCGTTGACGTAATAGCGTGTTTCAGTGGGATAGCAATCGTATCATTTTCTAAATTTAATCAATAACATAGAATTGGTAAAACCATCCTACGTTATAGATAATCATACAAACTTAAAACAAACGGAACACAGCCTAAATATATAAATATATTCAGCCTTTCCGGAGCTCTACAACAATTATTGAGTCTTTTTAGGACAACCAAAACAAATCTCACATGAAATTTGTAAGTTATTTTACAGCTTTCAGTCCACTTTCGTGGCACTCAACAGTAACCATAAAAATAACATTGTTTTTAAGATCATGTCTTTCCAATACCTTAAGTGGATAGCCATCTGTGGACGCGTTACGACACGCGTTTCAACGCGCTGAGCTGATGAGAGATAAACTTTTTGGACCTAACTTTAATTCATAAAACAACAAAATTGAATTTGATATATGTAGAAAACCGACTAGTGTCAATTGTACAATCCACTCCACATCACCATTCCATTCCATGAAACATAAAGCCTTTTCCATCCATATAAAAAAAACAAACGGATTAAACACATCATGTCAATTGCCACAGAGAGTGGTTGGTTTCCCAATTACTCTCATCCAAAATTTAATAAATAAAACCAAATTACCATATCACGATGACCCAAATATACCCGACGATAACGCCAAATTTTGGTTAAACTTTCATTTCTCTCACATATTTTGGCAAAACAAGTGAAAAAATTAACAAACTTTTTCCGAAAAAAAAATCTTCAAGTAGAATTTATTCCCTCTTCAAAATTATCCCACATAAGAAGGAGTATTATTTAATGCTAAAGACAAAATCGACGCCTTCAAAAAACCAAGCGTATATGAAATTCATTGTATTGTTTTATATTTATATGTACGTCAAATAGGACGAAGTATTTCAACCCGTTTTTAGAACATTTTTGTGCCTTTCGTCTTAAAAGCACAAGTTAATTTTCTAAGCATTGTCTAAAATGTATTCATAAATTTTCAGTGATAGATAATCCAAAAATCTTGCATTATTGCTACAAAGGTCCGAAGCTTACTCTCCCGCAGTTATTTTCCTCATCAGTTAATTTACTTACCGAGCAACCCCCCAGCACTTCATTAAAACTCTTGCTATAAATTAAATTTCATCAATCTGTAATCCACTTGAAAATGATCTTCAACAGTCGATACTCGAGTAGTGTAAAGTGTGTAGATTTACATAACTTCACAAGTTATGAAATATTTTCACAAAAATTAGTGGTAAACACATAGTGACTTTTTCAATTCAAGGTAAGTATGGATTTCTACGTAGTAGCGGTCGCAATCATCTTTTTCATTTAATTGAAAAATTTTGAAATATTGACGCTTTCGTCTAAATCAACAGGATATCTGAAATATTCACTTTAAAATTAAATTCAAAGTAAATTTCGCTAAAAAATTATATTCTTTTTTCGAGATTTACTTCACCAACTGAACGGGGTTTTGAAGGAGGAAATCGAAGCAACAAAGATCTGTCGAAAGGGAAAAACATGCCGAGAATATAGAATATATGAAAACTGTTGTGTTTAAGGTATGCGATCGTCCATTAATCACGTGAGGCTCGAAAGGTGGGGGAGGGGGTTTATGAAAAATCACTAAACAACACAAGGGGGAAGGGAGTTGGTTGTAGTGAGATATCACGCGTATCTATTTTTTCATTGAACGCGCGATTTTTAAACCGAAAAGCGGCACGCGACTCGCTGCCAGTCCCAGTAGAAGTCTGTGATTTTGACGCCGAATACATGCGTAAATAGTTGCCGCGTATGTTTTGTCTCAAAACAATGTCTAAGCTAGGAGACAGTGCTGGATTTACCAGCAGGCTGAGTAGGCTGGAGGCTAGGGCGGCAGATTTTAGGGGCGCAAATTTGGGGCCAACATTGTTTTTTGTCGTACAGAAAATAAAAACATTCATTTTTATATACCTTAATGCAAATGTTATTAGATCAACACAAACAATTCAACATGTAATATGTTTCACCACATATTGTTAAATTATTTTTTTCTACAATTTGCGTAGTAGTGGTTGGTGCGAAGCAGGATCGACGGGGCATACGCCGCGTAGTGGCATTGAGTCTGAGAGAGACAGATATAGAGCGGCGATACAAACGAAAAAGCCGCCGAAAAGAAAAGCCGTCTCAGTGGATTGAGTCATGCAATCTCTTATATGTATTAATTATTCTTCGGATGTGTGCTATAGAGGGAAAAATAAAAAGTTCAGTATTCCGAATAACGGAAAATATTGTATGATTTTGGAACTGTTAGCTGAATTCGATTCTTTTTAATGAGTCATGTTGTATATCTAACCCCCGTGTTCATTGTCGCTCCTTATCTCAAGGAATAAGGACGCCTTGATGAAGGCTTCGTTGAATCTCTGAGGCGTCCTAGTTTCATAGTCACAAAGTAAGGCTTCCTTCCAAAAGGAAGCCTTATTTAGGAATATTTAGGGATATTTGATTGCTTATGGTGGCAACACTATCTCAAATTACTCAGGCTGATTGTAAATAAAACCTTAACATTGTTATTATTGATGAAGTAAAAATTGTGCATTATACGAATGGCGAAAGGCTGTCGCCAAATGGCGAAAAGCGCAATCGACTGCAAAGCAAAAAAACAAGTGCTGTTGATTTGAAACAAAAAGCTGAAACATGGGAAATGGTAATGAAGAAATTTATAAGTGAAGGGTTTACACCACATACCAGCAAACAATTGAGAAAGAGCTGGGACAATCTGAAACAAAAGTAAGTGACAACAATTTTGTTGTCTAATCGAATTGTTGCATGATATTTTCTATTTCCAAATGCGATTATATTATCAAAAATAATTTCAGAAAACGAGTCGTGAGAGTAACGAGAGTTCAGAAAATGAGTTGACAACAACAATTTCTCATGACTGGTGGGGGCCCTGCGCCCGAAGAGCATGTAGATCGAGTCATGGATTTCATCGATTTAACAAGTGTAAATATCGACGTGGAAATTGATTGTCCAATTGATAACACAGTAGCATTTGAAGAACATTGTAAATATTATAAAAAGGAAAAAAATATTATCATTCTTTTAACATTTACTTTTAACTTTTTCAGGTGACATGGAGTCGACGTCAGGTCTACATCCATTCTTCATCCAATATTACCCATGAAAAGATACTGGCTGATATGACTGCGAGAATTGATTTAACAGCAGCAAGGGTTTCATTCAATAAAAAAAAGAAAATTTCTGAAGCAGAAGAGAAGCTAGACTCCTAAAGATTCTACAATAAATTGTACAAAAAAAAATATTTCCTATCATATAAAAACATATTTTGAGCAAAGTATATTTATTTCAAATATTTACCTATACACAATTATTAAGCCCACAACTCTCATTTAAGTTGGTAAACTGGGTTGTTTAATGACAATTTTTCAATAATAAATTGTCATTAAACCCGGTTTACCATTAAGAATGCAATGTTATTAGGATCTGAACCAACAGAGACACGAGCAGCCCACGATTATTTAATCTCCTTAATTGGGTATTTACCAACGGCAACAGAAGTTCGACCACTCCTTTGCTGAACAAATATCTTCTTCGAAAAGGAACATCGTCCTACATTTCGATAGGATTCTGAAAGTCCCGAATGTACCTTCTGGCGAGACGCTTTCGAAATCTATTTCCATTTCTTATTGGAATTTCCTCAAAACCATCATGAAACTAACTGTCATAATTATTTAAAAAAATCGTTCAATATGCTGTTTCTGAGGTTAACCAAAATTTCAAAACTATATAGACGACAAGCGCAAGCGTCATAGAAACGCAACAACCAATCACAGTGCTGAAGGCTTCCTCATGGAAGCTCGAAACCTTCCTTGAGATAAGGTGCTGAACAAGGTTACCAGGAGCTGAAAGGAGCTGAATAAGGTTAGGAACGAGGAAACCTTGTTCCTCAAGGAGCGACTATGAATACGGGGGTACGACTTTTTTTAGTTATTATTATTTTAATATATTATTAATTATATATATTTATTATTATTAAAAAAATTATATATATAATTATATTAATTATATATATATATTTTAATTATTATTTTTAAAAAAATTTAATTTTCATAAATTCGACACAACGCAGGCAATAAATAGTTAATGAGTGAAACTGGGAAAGAGAAAACGCTAAAGACAGTAAATTTGACACATTGGTCAGCTAGAGTGGACGCATCTAGAAGTTTGGGTGTTTCTTGGCAAGAAGTCCTTAAAACTTTGGAATCAATCAAGGATGATTGTATCGAAAAACCTGTAACGCGAAACTAAGCGACGGGAATACTTTTAAATTTAGAAAAACTGGAACCGGCAGTAATGGTTGTTGTGTGGTGTGTTTTTTTTTTTTTTGAAAGATTAAACACAATAAGTGAATATTCAAATGCAGGATTTTACCGTAGAAGTGATCACTGTTGCCGATCACGAATCCCTTTGCAAGTTTTTCTTAGCTGAACGAGAGAATTTTAAGCATTTTGAAGAAAAGGCGATGGAATTAAGCGTGTCGAAGCAGTAAATAAATGACATGGGAAAAAGACAACCGAAAAGAAAAAAAATATATGCTGAAACTCGCGATGAAGAAATGAGAGTGACTACAAGTGATACTTTCAGGGTTAATACATTTTTCGTCCTTATTGATAGACTCGTATCCGAATTAAAAAAAACAACAGGAGGCCTACAACAGGTTCAATGAAACGTTTTCATTTTTGACCAAAATGGGTGAATTTTCATCATCAACCCTTACGGTAGAAGTCCTTTTCTTGGAAGAAATGTATCTTAATGATTTAGAGACTGACTTAGTTCAAGAATGCATACATTTTCAATGCCACCTTTCTTCTGAAAGGATTTTGGTAAAACCAGATTTTGGATAATTAAAAAGTCTTTCTTCGTTCCTGCGAAAACAGAATTTGCAAAACTTATTATTATTATTTTACATTGTTTATCCAAACTTATATATAGCAGTTTGCATGGCTATGTACACCAGCGACAAATTGTTCGGGTGTGAAAAACCGGATATACGACAAAAACACAGGTATAAGATTATACCTGTGTTTAAAGATAATATTCTGAAATTTTTTTATATGCGTTGTACCAAAAAAATACACGTGATGTTTGGTGGGAGAGAGGGTAACCTAAAACCCCACCACGTACAACCTGGTGGGAGGGCGGGGGTTAAAAAGTTGCTGAAAAAATAACGTGATTAATGGACGACCCCTATAATACTTTTATTTTGCTTTCAATATTTTTACACTTTATCATTTTATTTAATTTCAACTTGCAGCTTTCACTGTAAAAAATCCAAATCTCAAGGAGCTTATTCAATGAATTACATAGTCTGAATCCTACAATTTGCTTTTAAAATATAGTGTGTATTCATTTTAACATTAACAAATATCTTGAGTTTCAAAGCTTTCTACGACTCGAGTTTCGACTGTTGAAGGTCATTTTGAACTGGATTACCGATTGTTGATATTGAATTTATACCTAGACTTTTGTTGGAGTGTTAGTGGGTTGCTTGTTAAGGAAATTAACTGAGATATTAACTCATCTCAACTCATCTCATGCAGTCTATTAGCCTGCATAGTCAGTATAATACTGCTCTAGGTATGATTTAATGAATTCTCGAAGTACCTAGTTCATTGTTGAGACGTTCCAATGGAATGTAATCTTGTCATGTCTAGCCGTTTCCACATTGTCTACTCTTGTTTATGTTTTCCTTCAAAGCTTTGTTTTGTATCTTATAACACTGCTGTAGGTACGATTGAATGAAATCTTGAAGTTCCTAGTTCATTGTTGAGAGGCTCCAAAGGAATATAATCTTATTCACATGGTTTTCTAGTCTAGTTTTCTTTATGTTTTCCGTCAAAGTTTTATTTGGTATTCTTATGTAGTCTAGTAGCCTGCATAAACTTCCCTAGACATAAAACGTGCTTTTAATTCTGCAGCCTGGGAAAAGATTATAGAAAATCTAACTGACAGAAATTTTACCGCATACCTGTTACGGCTAGTGCGCAGCTACCAATCAAATAGGAAAATTCAAATGGAATCAGGCTATGAGGTCGCCGAATGCGAAGAAAATAATGGTGTTCTACAGGGCTCAGTTATGGGCCCTACACTATGGAACATACTATACGACGGCGTGTTAAGGCTTATTTTTCCCGCTGGGGTCGAAATAATAGGATTCGCCGATGACCTAGCTATAGTTGCAATAGGGAAAACTGAAGAAGAACCAACGAAGAAGGCAATCGTCGCCATAAATCTGGTCGATGAATGGCTAGAGCGGAAAAACCTTAAGCTGGCCCCTGAAAAAAACAGAAGCCGTACTTCTCACTGGCAACAGAAGAATAGAACATATAAAATATAAAATTAAAAAAGTAGTCATCACAGGTAAACAAGAAGTCAAGTATGTAGAAATGAATAAAATAAAATAAAAATGTCGAACACACTATATAAAATGTTTATTGAATAAAAATGCAGAGCGCTTTCGACTTATAAACAAGTCATCTTATTCAATAAACGTTTTATATAGTGGGTTTGACATTTTTATTTTGTTTTATTAATTTCTACATATTGTATTAAAAACCCCGCTTTGAGCCATGGATCTATTCAATGTTTTTAAAGAAGTCAAGTACCTAGGCATGACTATTGACCAGAAACTATATTTCAAAGCACACATAAAGAAAACCGCAGAAAACACCTAAAAATTACATTAGCCGGCCTGAAAAGCAATAAAATAAGCCTGCTTTGCTCTGTGGTTCACTAGACTATTCTCTATGGAGCCTCGGGGCTAGAGCCATAGAAAAGGCGTACATGAAACATATGCTCGCTCCTGTACTAGGGCCTAACACCAGAGACTCGTTTCTGATCTCGTCTTCAATTTTTGACTCTGAAGGGCAGCCGTAACATTTTCTTCATAAATTTGAACTGCTTGTTCTGGGCTCTGGCAAGTTCGGGTTGCTCGAGTTCAAATTTATGAAGAAAATGTTACGGCTGCCCGGAACGAGATCAGAAACGAGAATTCCGTGTGAAGTCCTATTCTGCACAGAGAAAATGGCCATCAGAATATGCAGTGCCTACGGGACTATGTCCAGGGAATCTGTGTTTGTGATTGCTGGCATCGCCCCGATAAAGAGCAAAATCTATGAGAAAGTTCAATTATATAAGACAAGGAACTGGGCAAATGGAGCAGATAGCAAAAAATAGCAAACAACCAATGAAGACTGACAAAAGTCATGGATTATGTAGACCAGTTTCCTCTCTGTCTGATCTTGTTTAAACAATATTCCTTAAAATAGCAGCGTTTGTCTAGTCTTCTCTGACAAGTTTTTTCGGTCTAATCTTTTCCATGAGCGTACGCGTGATGGGGCAGGAGGGAGCCGTTTGGAGACGGCATAGGGAGTGCTTCACTTACAAACCGCATAGGGAATGTTTCACTCCAAAAGAGTGCTAAAAAAGATAATACTTCTAGGTGTACTTTACTTAGTTAGTAGCATCATAACCCTATGTGGGTTTTGGCTGACTCGACTATGGCCCGCCATTGCTGGCGTTCTAGCGCTCCCGTTTGTGAAGTGATCCTCAAAGCAGTCTCGCCATCTTTTCCTTGGTCTTCTTTGAGTTCGGATATTCTTGGGTATTCGGTACTCCATCATTCTGACCTCGCGTCCCGCCCAACTCAGTCTAGCTGATTTGTTCGCTACGATAAGTGTTTCTCCTCCAAATAGCTCCTTCAGTTCCCACTTCATTCTAATTTTTCCAGGTCTCTCAACTAATTGGGCCAAAGATTGACCTCTGAATTTTTATTATCAGAGCCAACGTTTCACTAACATATGTTGTTATTGGGCGTATGATTGTTTTGTAGAGTCGGATTTTTATTGTTCTTGTTTTTTTTGATAAACGGCGAAAGTATTATATTCAGGACAAAGAAAAAAAATTAAAAAGTCGAAATACTGTATCAAACAGTTCTGGAATTTGAGAAATCAGCATAACTTAATAATATCAACATTTCAAACCTACTCTATTGCTCAGCTAGCCGTTTTTATTCGCGGCTGCGATGTTGAGTTAAGAGTATGTGAAGAACTTTTTAAGTCATTCCTAATATAATACAACTATCTGAGCCGATATTTTTGATGCGCTTTAAAAAAAAAGAAGAAACTTTAAAGAATAAATTACCATTGGAAAAGTTCGTTTGTCTTGCAACTGATGGCGTATCATGATATACCATGGTATACCATGAACGGCATTACTAAAGGAGTTTCTGCGAATTTAAAAGAAGCATGTAAACAGCATGGTAATAATATTTTTTAACATTTACATTGTTTTATTCACCAGCAAGTACTGTGCTCCAAAGTTTTAAATATCGGACATGTTTTAAAAATGGTCACCAAAATTGTAAATTATATTCGAGGACGTGGACTTAATCATCATGAATTTGTTTAATTTTTGGAAGATAAAGAATGTAAATACACCGATTTACCAAATTATACGGAAGTTCGATGGCTTTCGAGTCATAGTGTTAAAACGATTCTTCAAATTGCTGGACGAAATCATAATTTTGTTGGAAACAAATAATTATCTTATCTTCTTCTACTGAGAAAGATCCAAGCCATCAGCGTACATTGCGGTTTGAAGCTCAATGTTTCAAAAACCAAATGGATGGTATCAGCAAACGACAACAAGCAGAACAGCTGATATTTAACACTCAACCAGTAGAGCAGCTCGAGAAACATTGCTATCTTGGATCATTAGTCCATAGAAATAAGATCAAGAATTGAAAAAGGGAGAACAGTGTTTAACAACATGAAGTCATAATTTACTAGCAGAGATATATCTTTGAAGACAAAAATCAAATTAGCTAAGAACTACATATTTTCAATACTTTTATATGGGGTAGAAGCAGGGTAGGGCCTTCGAAATGTGGGTTATCCTCACATTATCCTTATCGGTGGACCGATCACATCACCAATGAGGACATTCTCCGCAGTGTCGGCAAACAGAAAGAAATCTCATTCACTGTTAAAATTATTATACATTCACTGGTTGCATTACGGTGCATTACGTATGCCGGAGCGGTGCCGCAACGTCATCCTAGATACAAATCACTATGACATATCATACGATGCGTTGGGCCGCCGTGCGGCGTAGCGAGCCTACGGTGCGACGCCGCACGTTACCTTGCACGACGAGGCGGGGAGGGGTGATGCGCTGCGATCGTTCCTGGTTCGACTGCGGTGCCGCACCGCCCGTGTGGCACCATATAGCTCGAATTAATTGCGCATAGTTAACGCATTGTGTGGCTTCGCTCTTGGGCATATAATGCGTCATGAGAAGTACCGTATCCTGCAACTCATCTTATAGGGCAAAACATACAGCAAAAGAGGACCGGGTAGACGAAGACATTAATGGTTGCTAATGGTCACTTCAGTAAAACTGTTTCGAAGTGCAGCGAACAAACTTAAAATTGCCATGTTAATCACGAGCGTCCGAAACGGATAGGACACCACAAGAAGAAGTATAGTTTTGTGGTCAACGTAGTCAAAAGCTTCGCTTAAATCAAACAAAACAAATAAGGTCAAATGATTCTTATCTATAGCATGCCTGATATCATCAGTAAGCCGTAAAAGTGCTGATTGGGTACTGTGGTGTTTGCAAAATCAAGATTGAAAAGAATCTAATAATTCATTATCTTCCAAATAGTTTACCACTTGATTTGTAATAATTCTTTCAAAAACTTTAGCCGTATGAGACAAGTTTGCAATGGATCGTGTATCGGAGGGCGATCTAGGCGGTGTGCTCTTATTTAACGATATGATATAGATGACCTTCCATAAGTCAGTAAATACACTAGTGTCAAGAGATCTATTGAATAAAGCTGTGAGAGAGGTAGAAATTTGAGGAAAATAATCTCTTAGCCATCTCAGATCTTTCATCAGGACTTTTATCTTTCGATTTTTGCAGAGTAAGCTGTAAAGCTTCAGTAGCATCAATGATGTCTATTTTTGACCATTTAAATCAGTGGTGCGCAAACTATTTTCATTGGCGACCCCCCGTTTTGATTAAAATTTTGTCGCCTGGATCCCCTGGATCGACAGTAGACGTTAATCGTTAACGTAGGTAAAGTGAAAGTTTTTCTGGGAATTGTCTGTATGTCTGTCTGTATTGCTTTGTTTAATTCTGCTTGCCAAAGTATCAGCTTCTTTCTAACTCTCTCCCTGTAAACTCAAATTCAAATCGTTAAATTAAAAAAAAAATCTTCCCATATGTATTCTTCAAAAACGTATCTCACATAAACAATTAATTGCGATATTTTGGTAACGTCAGTGGTTTAGTCAAGTTGTTGAGCAAACACAGGAGACTTTTGTATTAGATTTAACAGAACTCATCCGATATTAATCTCTTGGTAATGGTATTGTTTTTAAATCGTTACCATATTTTTGCCCACGCATAATTGATGTCATTTTAGGGATTCTCCATTTGTATGTGGTTTAAAATTTTTCGCTATTAAATATGAGCTTCTAAGGATGCCAACCCCTTCTCAAGAATTGTTGTATATATTTTCAAAAATTCAGTTTCATTTTTCATACTTTCAGCCCGTGGTTTAAAAAAGGTTTCAGATTTATTTGCAAATTCTTTTGCTTCTTCTTCTAATTTAGCAGGTTTCAAACTTTCATTTGCTAATTTATCCGAGCAAATAACACAAAACGGACGGACGTTCTTCCCCATTAACAACGCAAAATGTAAATCCGTATTTAAAATTCCCTTGATATTTTCTCAATTTTTTATTAGATAACAGATTTAATTCGATATTTTTTGAAGTAGAAACAGTGACAGTAGAAACAGATGTTGGTCCATCATTCACACTTGTATTGTCATTTTGTTCATTTTTAATAAATCTTCTTCGTCTTCTACAAATTGTTATTCATTAAAGCAAAGCTGCACTGATGAGAGATAAATCTCGAAACGCGTCTGCATATGGCTATTCACTTAAGGTATCGGAAAAACATGATCCCGTTTTTTGTTGAGTGCCACGAAGGTGGACAGCTTTCAGTCCACCGTCGTGTACAAACGGAATTAATTCATATCCAATGTGATTCTTTGCTGAAGGAAAAATGTATGGAAGTTGGAATTCCAGAATTTTATACATATTTATCTTTAGATCGGTTTCTTAAAACGTTTCTTAGGCGTTACTGTTACGAATTTACTATGTTCGGAAGCACTTATTTGTGCGAGCTTTAATGAAAATGAAAATGAAAAATATTTTAACTAAATATTTTAAATATAACAAAAAATCTGAAAGGTCAAGATTAACTGATCAACATACATTCAACTGGACTGAGTCCAACTTCCATAACTCGAACTCCAAATTTTCCATTACTCGAACTTTTTTAGAAATTTATACGTTTAGATAGAATTTTACATATAAATTAACTTCCATAACTCGAATTTTCCTTGACTCTAATTTTTCCGTAACTAGTAGTAAAAATGTGTACAATGGTAAAATTTTACATAGAAAATAAGTTCTATATCTACAATTTTGTAATGTGCTGCGTACTTTCCAAAATTTATGGTGCCGGATATTGCCTATCATAAACCGTATCCTATTTGTTATAGTAAAGGTGTAAATCATTCTTTCTTCTTTCTTCTGCCGTTACAATTGCAAATATGAGTGAAGAAAACTCAATACGATTTGATTTTGGGATTCCTCCAAGTACACTTTCTTTAATTATAAGAAACCGCGAAGAAATTCAGAACAAAGCCAAAAATGGTGCAACTAATGATGCATTCGTTTGAAAAAGTACCTAAGAAGACAGAGTTGGCTGAGAGTCCCTTCTTCAGACGAAGTCTAGACTATCTCTGTTTATAAATAAATACATGTGTTATATTATACATGTATTATATTATGTTATATTTACTTTGAACAAATTGTGTAAAGTGAATTTTGCTCATTTTGCAATTATGTATTTCTCTAACTCGATTTTTTTTTCGTGAACTATGGTAATTCGACTTAAGGAAGATCGACTATATATCATCAAATTTAAAAATTGAAAATTGACAAACGATGTCAAATATTTAGTTTTTTTTTTTAAATATAGAATATTTATAGTTTCAGTGTAAAAAAAAACCTGAAATATAAAATGTCTATGTATTTAATAATATTAGTAGAAAAACATTGAGTCTAATCAATACATAATATAATCATTCTAACAATCGTATTTTATGTGTATTTGTGTGGCCCGCAATATCATATGAGTTTGCCATGCCTTGTCTACGTTATTGGCGTTTAGTAACGATTCCAGCTACTTGAAGGATTTTACAACCTCAAAGTTATAGACGTCAATCGTTAGGTTTTGTCCCTTCTCTATTTTATGCAAGTGCAAAGCAAGCACCAGCCTTGCTTTGCACTTGATTCAAAGTCTCTAGCGGAATTTTGAACAAGCATGTAAACATGTTACTTAATGTTAATCTTCTCCGCGGATTCAAAATTAAATCATCAACATATGTGTACGGATACTAAGAGATGAAATTATCAATGGACCAAAAGATGCCTCTGCCTAAAGTCTGATGGGAGATGAAAGTCGCGACGATATCTGGTAAAGAACAGCTTTCGATTGGTATCCGATTCTACAACAAGAAGAAACATGTTATTCATGAAGAGTTTGTAGAGTTCGTTGAGTTTGATGCCATGGATGCAAATACCATTGCTAATAAATAAATTTACACTAGACTCAGGAACGGAAAATGGGGTCAGATTGGCATACAGAAACTTGGAGCTATCAGTAGACTTGATGCCTTGCTTTGGCAGATGATCTCAATATTTTCAGATTCCCTGTATAGAGCTGTGGATCAACCTACTGCAAACACAAGCAGCTTAGGCAGGACTTCAGGTTTCCTTTGACAAAAGAGAGTTTATCGCAAACATCAAAGCAGCACACAAAGTACTTGTCATGGAATCAGGCAAAATTAAGTGACAAATTCAAATATCCAGGCGAATGGATAGATGACAACATCTTGGAAAAAGAAGCCTTCGCTTCACGTATCAGAAAAATGGAAACTGTATATCAACAGACCAAGAGCATCTACAACAAGAAGTCTCAAAAAAAGTGCCAAGCTCAAACACTATCAAACAGTTATTCGACCGGAAGCCCTATATGCTACAGATTGCCTTACAATGAACAGGATAGGAATGATGTAAACCCTGGAAATTAGGGAAAGAAGGATTCTGAGGAAAATTTTGGATCCAGTCCAAGGAAAATCGTGAATAGAGAAAACGGCATAATCATGAACTCTACGTGCAAATGGAAAAAATAACCGTCATTATTCGGAAGAGAAGGATCACATTTGATGATCACATGGCACGAATGAACCCAACGAGATTGACAAACATAATCTTTACCTATTTCCTAGGAAAGAAGACCAAGGTAGCATAGTTTGCAGAACTGGACAAAGACGTGAAAGAAGTGGGGATCATATGGGCAGATATTCAAGAACGTAAACCTCTTAAGATGAAGCTGAAATCATTCTAGAGTTTCCAGGAAAAGCCGAAGCCCAAAATTGGCAAGATCTGGACAAAAGAACGGAAGCAGAAACATCGAGAATAAATGCGACAGTAGGTACTGAGTTAACATTAAAGCCCAAGGAAGGAACAAATTGAAATAACGTGGTCCTAAGCTGTCCGTAACGAAAAAAAAGTAGACTCAGGACTCGATCGAGTTGTTCGACTATGTCGGGGCAAGAAAACTGCACGCCGTTTTCTTCCCTATTTTCTCAGCCATTTAGTGAGAAAAACTTCTTCTTACTTTCACTGTGCAAGTCACAAGTTAAATTTGGTAGTGAATGATCTGAATCAAGTTCCAGAAATGCGTAATTCGATAGCAACAATCAAAGACATCATCAACTTTTGCCGGGATTCTATTACCAAAAAAATATGTTCCAAACATACCTGCTGTTTGCGAAACTCGGTGGTCGGAAATTTACAAAATCATCGCAATTTTCAAAAAACAACTTCAAAGTTCGATATAGCGAATTCGATATATCGTCGATATAGCAAAACTGTCTATTGCAGGAAACTCTGTTACCAGATCAACTGCTTTTCAGCTGCATTCTACCGACACTTAAACAACTTTCATAATATATCTCGTTCTGAGAGAAAAATATTCTTGAGCCAAGCAATGAATGTCTCACAATCATAGAAAATGATCATCAGAAAATGATCCTATTGACGAAGGATCATAGAAAAGAGGTGGATTCCAAAATCGAAGAACCTTTTGATGAATCCAAACCGATTGCTGTTGACCCCCAGAGACCTAGAACAGCCAATTGTCCGAAACATCGCTCAAATCTTCCTTAATCGAAACAAGTTCAATTTTGGAAGAGTTCGTTCCATACTTGGATTCCTTGATCATACATCATCTTGTCCTTGTCCTTGATCATACATCACACTAACACGCAGCTTCTCAGGATGAGAACTTAGCCAGAATATTCATTATTTCATTTGCATCCAGCGAACATATTGAAAATGAACATTCACGATTTCATAGAAAAATCGAAAAACTTTCCAATTTTTACGCATTACAAAGTTTTAATGGAGAAGCTGAATTGTAGTACGATGAAAAAACGATGACGATGATAAAACGAGCTGCGAGGATCTTCAAAAACTAGACCTACGCGATGTAGTGCTAAAAGCAGAAGATTTTTTCCAACAACAAAACTCGCTCTTCATGTAGACCTAGCTCTACCTTGTACTAAGTCTCGATTGAACGTGAAAGAATTTTCAGCACGTTGAGAAGTGTGAAAACTTGACTCCGTTCCAAAAATTATTTTCGAGAACTAAAATTTAAAAAAAAGAAATTCAAATATGCGATAACTAATAATAATCTGATGATGACTATTTCCCAGCATAATTAAAATTTGTCTTACAGTTAAGATTGACTCAACGGTAGTCTCTTCCGCAAAATTTTTCAGGGATTTAAAATTTATTTTTCGGGTTAGTAACAGACCAGAGAGAAGACACGCAAAACCGAACGAAAAAGAAATAAACGAAACACCCAAAAAATGTCGTTTTTGTTGTGATGCGTGTCGTGTCGGAATAACGAACTGTTTAAAAGGCAAACGCAGTGTACAGGTTTCATTTCCTGTTCTGTTAATTACTCTGCGGCTAACTGCTTCGAACAACGAAACAATTAATTCGAGACCTGAATGGAGGGCGACGAGGGGCGATGGCGAAACTGGTCGCACGTAGCGCGAAAATTTCAAAGAATACTAAAGAAAAGAGATAACCGAGCGCAAAAAAATGAAAATGTTGTGGGATATCTGTGTAAGGAAGAAGCATTCAAGCTTTGGGCGGGAGAATCGGCGGAGGACGGGGTGGTCTCGTCCTCGTTTTTTCGTCCTCCCTCATGTCCCCTCATTTTGTTCGCGTTTCGTATCGACTCCGACGGGATGGCATTCGGCCTCTGTCCGTCCGCTCTGTCCCCCCGGCCATCATCGGACGGATGCCTCCGCGCATTTCATTTGTTTCTACTTATCATAATTAATTAGTCGGTTTTTGCCCCGGTCGCCCAAGACCCATTGTCGTCCACAGACGCAACTCACATACACACACACCAAAAACCAAGCCGAAAACAGAAGTACCGAACACACGAGCCTGCATCCACAATGCGTTTATCTTTCACCAAACCCTATATAACAACTAATTAACACTTTTACGGACAAACTGTTACATTTTCTTCTTGATTTACAACTGCACAATCTAATTCTTACAATCTGCTTAGAACTAGTTGTAAGATATATCTACCCACAACTATCTAGTCTGTCTAGTCTTACTATATAATATTAAACGTCTAATCTTGTCTGTCTAATCTAGTCTGGTCTGTGTAGCCTTTATTGTCTAGCTTTGTCTGCCTAGTTTTGTTTGTCCAATTTTATCTGTCTAGTCTATTCTATGTGGACTTGTCTGTCTAGTCTAGTTAGTCTATTCTTTTCATTCTATCCTTCTTTGTCTAAAACTGACAGTCTAGTCCTGACTGTATAGTCTCGTGTTGTCTGTCTGGTCTTTTCCATCTCGTCTATCTAGTTTTGTCTGTAGTCCTGGCAGTCTAGTCTGGTTCTATTAGGTACCTTTTTTCTGTCCAGTCTTGAATAGCTTCTTTAAAACAATAAACTTGGAAAATATCAATGTTAAATACTTATTTTAATCTTTAATATAAAAATCTTATTTCATCAAACATAAATCTTTCTAATAAATTACTCTACTTCCGCATCCAAATTAATAATATTGGGGAGAGTTGCCAAATTCGTACCACTTAATTTCGAAGGCACTTTAAACCTTCTTTAGTACGAATTTTAGCAAATATTATGTTTTGCATCTATGCAAACTATCGAAGGTTAATACAATTTAATACGGTTTTTTAAATATTTATTGAAAGATAATTGTGATATGAACACTTTTATAAGATCATGCAAACAGTACGATTTAGGTTTTCAAAATCGTACCCCTTGTGTTGGATTAAAAAGATACCAAAAAAAATCCTAAGGCAAACTGTATTTTTAGTTTAATTTAAGTTACAATACAATATACAATACAATATTAATATACAATACAATAAAATACAACATAAAAAGAAAATATAATATTACACTACTTAACTGAAATACGGGTATGATAATAAATATTGTCTTCTTTGGAAACTCCACCACAAGCTTCATGTACCCACTTTTGGCACTTTAAGCGTCATGTTTTCTAAATAAGAATTGCAAAGAAAACAGAACCAATCGTTTTCATTCTCAACTTCTATAAGAACTGGAACAGCGGAGTTGGTTGAAGGCGTGAAATCAATTTTTATAAGTAAGTACTTTTTTATATAGTTATAAGTACTTTTGCCGATTGTGCAGCGCCTAATAGCATCTACGCCAGATGATTTTACATTATCTTCTAGGATGTTAAAAAAATGTTTACTGATTCCCTATTGAATCCTTTAGCTCGTGCAATTGAAGTATTTTCCGGTTGTCGGACCGATAGCGTCGGATTTCTCTTAAAAAAAGAATAAATCGTCGACTGATTCCACTTTTTGCCAGCCATTTTAGTGTTTTGATTAAATTTGTGTGCAATATAATTTTGCTCCACAATTTGATATACTAAGCGTCGGACATGTGTTAAGGCCGGTCCAGACGCTGGAACATGTTGCAGATAAAACGTTGCGTGTAGATAGGAAAACTGCGCAGTTTTGAAAACTGCGCGGAGACGGTACAGTTACAGCGGTAACTGAGCTAAAGAGCATAGATATCCATGAACTGTGCAGACAAGTCGGCGCATGTAGACGGTAGGTCCGTTTTTCGATTCATTTTGTTCAAAAATGACCAGACTAGTACCTCCTACATGAGGATTTCACTAAAACTGTGCGAAATATATAGATATATCTGCACGGTGTAGACGTTCTACAAATTTTTTCATACCCTTTAACGTTTTCATACCGTCCTAAGACTGCGCAGACAAAAGGTTGTGCAAAACGGAGCGTCTGGAATTTTCTCAACTAATTCCTTTTCAATATCTGCAGGTTTTGGTTGTATGGCTCCAACCTCTTTGAATGCAGAAGTAGGTCGTCGTCGAGAACATTCGTTGAATCCGAATTTTTAATTTCTGTAAACCTCAAATGCTAATTCCATTTGTTCTTCTGCCCATTCACAATATTTTCGCTTTTCCCTAACATATCCATCCATCGCTAACAAATTTTGAAATATAAAAAATCGTTTATTTTTGCGATAAAATTTGAATAATAGTTTTAAAATAATAATCTTAAATCGTACTTTTACGATTTAGGAATCAACGGTGTGGTACGGTTAAAGAAAAAGACGTCCCGCCAAATAATTGAAGCTTTGAAACCTTAAAATATTATCAGCATGTTTTATAGATTAAATATAAATAAATAATATAACATAGCTAGTTAAATATATAAAACTACCCCAAAAATATATAATACTACCCCAGAAACTGTAATTTATATTAAATTCAGTCGATTAAAATCGTTTAAAATGAACATCAGACTTACCTAATTTCTTTGTGCTTCTGTCATTCATAAAACAACACTTCATGTAAATAACTTTTTGTTTCTACTTTATCGGCATCAATAAAAGTTTCATATCTTTAACACCAAGAGGCATGAAAATGCATCAATTTTTAAATAAAAGAGCTGGTACGATTAAGGTGACTAGTACGTATTTGGCAACTCTCCCCCTACCTAATAATAGACCACTATTAACAAAAAAAATTAACAAATCTTTTAGAAAAGTAACTATTTCTCCCGCATGCCAATAACAAAATTCTACGTGTCATCTGAGACACGCGTAATGTAAACTGCCATAGATTCGCTGGACTAGACCAAATAAATTAGCCTAGAAGCCTAGGTTACCCTTCGAATCTTGCTTTACAATCTCCTTACTCATCTAAGAATAAGTTAATATAAAATCAAATTACACTTGGCTGTCTAGTTTTTTCTGTGTAATCTTGTGTTTCTTGTGTTGTCTGTCTAGACTTTAACTAGTCATGCCTGTCAAGTCCGATCTGTCTAATCTTGTCTCTCCAGTCATATCTATCGAATTTTGTCTCTCTAGTTGGTCTGTCTCTTTAGTCTTATCTGTCTAATCTTGCGTCTCTAGTCTTATCTGCCTAATTTTGTCTCTATAGTCTTCCCCGTCTAGTCTTGTCTATCTAGTCAAGTTAAATCAAAAATAATTTATTTCACTCTTTAAGCACTAATAAATAGTAAGGTCATCCATGAAATGTGTCAATATCAAAATACCAATCGTATGTAAAACAAACAAATTAGGCAAAAAATTACACTTCTAATCTTGAGTTGCAATCTCCAAACTAAAACTATAATTTACTTAATATAAAAGTCAAACTAGAAATATCTATCATTTTTTTTTCGTCTTATCTTATCTTTCCAGTGTTCTCGGTCTAGACTTGTCTGTCTAGTCTTGCCTTTATAGTCCTGTTTGTCTAATCTTATGTATCTAGTGTTATCTGCAGTCTTGACGGTCCAGTCTTGCCTTATTATTTTTTGTCTGTCTACTCTTGAATAGTTTCTATAGAACATAAACTTGGAAAATAACTTTATTAAATATCTTCTTTATTAAAAGCTTATTTCATCAAGCTATCAATCTTTCTAGTTAATTATTCTACTTAACCATCTAAAAACATAATATGATAATAGACCACTATTTTTATAAATAAATATATTTTGGGTTGATCAAGAGGAATGTGATGAAATAGAGCCACGAAGAGAACAAACTGATGCCAAAAAACTAGAGGAAACCGGAGGGAGAGACATACAGATGACAACTCAGTGGCCAAGAAGTACAAGTAAGAAAAAACAAAGGTACCAACAAATAGGAAAAAAAAAGAAAATAAGAAGCAAAAGAACAAGAATTGGGTGGTGGAACGTAAGAACGATGTTGACATTGACAGATTTACTGAAAGAATTTCATGCTATACAACTCTGGAGAAAACATGGAAAGAGGGAAAAATGGCACCGAATTCATGGTCAATAATTATGGGAGAAAGAAAATAATCCAATTAAGAGCAGTGAACGGTAGAATAGCATACACAAGAATAGAAAACAATCATTCCAACAAAACTAGTCCCCGATTAGGAAAATAGTGAGGCATGCCGAAAGATCTATTCGGGCCTAATAAGGCCTTCCGAACTGTTGCCGAACTGTGGCAAGCCTCATTCGAATCTTGCGCCGTCCTAATTAGGAAAGCCTAATTTCGGAAAATCTTTGGAAGTCCTAACTCCCACCTAATGAGGCCCACCGAACTGTTACCCAACTGTAGCAAGCCTCATTCGAATCTTGTGCCGTCCTAATTAGGAAAGCCTAACTTAGGCAAATCTTTGGAAGTCCTAACTCCCACCTAATGAGGCTTTCCGAACTGTTACCGAACTGTGGCAAGCCTCATTCGAACCTTATATGGATAACCAAAGTTTTATCGAAGTTAGGCAAGCGATATTCGTTTGTTATTAGGAAAGTCTGTGGCATAGCCTAACTTAAATATATCTTTGGAATTCCAGAAACTTTGAGTTTCATTAAGCGCATGCGTCCACACACTTACACCTTCCAAAAGACTATTTCCATACTTGACTAAGATAGCTTCAGTTACTAACTATTCTTTCAAATACTTTATAGTACATCAAACATTTCGTATTCTTTAAGATTTGGGTAGTTTTAAGCTGTGTTTTTATCTAAACATGTTTCTTATTAACAATAAAAGTTATCGGAAGCGTGAACTTGCTCGTTTAAGAGTCCAAAGATTCCGAAATAATAATAATAATTCCGAATTATCTTGTGTACAAGAACGTGAACGTAAGGTTGAACCTGTAATGTCTTGTGTTAATGACGACGGGATATGTTGTAATGATAAATTACCTACAAATAATATTGAAAGTGCTACTGGTTCAAATTTAGTTCGTGACCAAGAAAATGAAGAACAACATTATGAGTTAGAATTAGAAGAACATATTAGCAGAAGTAGCAGTATCGAAACTAATGATGACAACCAATCTCGAAATTTAACAAATAGCTCAGACTCGGAGACCGGGAGCGAATTAAATCATGTTATCATCAATTTAGATGCAAATTATGAAGAAATTCGGCAATGGGCATTGATATATCCTACGATTTCCCACGCTCGATTAGAACAACTTTTAGATATTTTCAGAAATCGGTTTTATCCGGGTTAGACTAGGTTGGGATCGTCACATCCGAGTTTGGATTCCAAAATTCAAAACTGAGGCTTCCTAATTAAAAACGAAGGCGGACGTGCGTAACATATGTCATGACGGCCTAATGCGGTTGCCTCAATTGGAACGAACATGGAGTTCGGCATGCCTCATTCGTTCCTAATAAAAAACGAACTGAATTTCCTAGTTGGGTGCAAGTGTGGCTTCCGCGTGTATCCCGAATGAGGCTTCCTAATTAGAAACGAAGGCGGACGTGCGTCACATATGTCATGATGGCCTAATGCGGTTGCCTCATGGGGAACGAACACTGAGTTCGGCATGCCTTATTCGTTCCTAATAAAAAACGAACTGAAATTTCTAGTCGGGTCAACGTATATGCGCCCACTGAATAAGCAGAGGAAGACACTAAGGTGGAATTCTATTGCAAGCTCGAAGAGATCTGTGAGAAAATTCCGAGAAACAATATTCTAATTATAATCCGCGACTTTAATGAGAAAATCGGGAAAGGGGAACAAAACCAAGACGTAGCAAGAAAATAAGAAATATAAGAAATATAATAAACAAGATTTATTTTCAATAAATACACGACAAAACAATAACGGTTAACGGTTCACGAATATGCAACCTAGCAGCAGCAACAAACATACTTGTAGCAAGCACAACATTCAAACACAAGGAAGAACATAAAATAACATGGACGATATCAGGAAGAAAAGATGGAAAGCAAATAGACCACGTGCTGATTTAAAAGAAATGGAAGAAAACTATACATGACCTTAGATCGTACAGAGGAGCCAACGCGGCCCATATGTTGGTAATACCAAAAATGAAAGAAATAATAATCTGGAACAACAAAAAGTAAGAAAGGGGAAAGAAATGGAACCTAAAAAAGCTCACATAATAAAAAGACAGAAAGAGAATAAATTTCTGGAATTGAATGCAAACTCGCCGCCGAAGAAACAACAACATTATAAGATGACTGGAGAAGAATAAACAACACCGTAGTAGAAACAACTGAGCAGATAATAAGCCTGGCAAACCAAATCACCAAAACAATTGGTTGGCAAAGAGTGTCAGGAGAAAAGCACAAAAAAAAACAAAAAAAGAAGAAATGGATAAACACACAAAAAGAAAATGACCTCCAAGAATATAGACTCCTAAAGGAATCAGGACTAGAGGAGGCGCTAAATCGGTAATTATACCAACGTTTATAGGAAGACCGTTGGGTACAATAAATCTACGAAAGTACAAGTACAAGGTACAAAGTAGAAGTCGTCACCACCAAAATCTAAAATCAATATATAGACTACCACAACACGAAGTAAAGAAACACAAATAGAAGCAAAGTGCAAGGACAACATAAAGCTATACTTCTTCTTCTTCATCTTTTCCCGTTCATGCGGGGTCGACGTTTCTAACAAGTCGTTTCCATTTTACTCGGTCCCAAATGGTGTTTTCTGATAACTTCTTCTGACGGAGATCATCCTGCACGCAGTCCATCCGTCTTCTTCTAGGTCTGCCTATTTCCCTTTCCTTCTTCCACCTCCAGATCAAGGACTCTCCTTCCTTCATAACTCTTATCACTGCGGTTAATGTGACCATACTAGAGCAAGCGTCTTTCTTGCACCTTTTTTGATATTTCAGTCACTTTTACTCTGCCTCGTATGAAGGTGTTTTTAATGTGATCGTTTCTTGTAACACCACACATCCATCTTAGCATCTTCATTTTAGCTACGTGGCTATAGCTCCGTATAGCATTGCAGGTCTCACTGCACATTTATAGGCTTTCCCCCTTACTTCGATATTCAGCCTCCTGTCACAGAGAATACCAGATAACCTTTTGCAGTATAACCAGGGAGCCTGGATTTGGTGGTCAATTTTCAGATCTAGATTGCCATAGTCAGATACAGCGGATCCCAAATACTTGAAACTGTCCCTTGTCTGTAGCTGGCTACTATCCATCTGGATAGTTTTATTTCCAGTTCCTGCAAGGCACAGGTATTCGGTCTTGTTCCTACTGATTTTAAGGCCTCTGTCCTCTATGGCACTTCTCCAGCATTCCAGTTTATATTCAAGCTCTTCCCTGTTTGAGCTGCACAAAGCAATATCATCTGCAAATAGCATACACCAAGGAGCTGGTTCGCTTAAGCTCTCAGAGAAGATATTCATTATAAGATCAAAAATATAGGGGCTTAGTGCAGATCCTAGGTGAAGACCTACTTGAACCGGTATAGTAGCTGATAATCCTACACTGCTTCTAATTCGTGTCATTGCTCCACGGTACATTTCTTGAACAATGCGCATATGCTACTCCGGTACTCCCTTGCATCTCATGCATCTCCATACGTCCTGACGGGGCACCCGATCATAAACTTTCTCTAGGTCTATGAACACCATATGTAGTTCGTTTCTCTTCTCCCTGTGCTTTTCCATGACTTGCCTGAGTGCGAAAATATCATCTATTGTTCCCTTTCCCGGCATAAATCCAAACTGTTCATCTCCTATTGTCGTCTCTACCCGAATCCTACTTTCAATCAGTTTCTCCAAGATCTTCATTGTGTGCGACATGAGTTTTATTCCTTAAACATGAAGCTATACGAATATATCAAACGACAGAAAAACAAAAGAAAACCTGTCACTAACATCAGGAAGAAGGAATGGGAAGAACATTTCACGAAAATATACTAGGAAACACAAACAGATGATGAGGTAGGAGTAACCAGTACAGAAGACAAAGAACCACCTAACCACGAAGAACTCACGCAAACGATAAAAAAGCTTACCCTAACAACTACACAAAACAACAGGGCCAGACGAAATAATTAACGAACTGATAAAAGAGGTACGAGCAGTGCTAACCCAGAGAATACATAATCTAATAAACAAAATATGGAAAGAATAAAAAATGCCCACGGAATGAAAGAACGGACAAATAACACCAAAATTCAAAAAAGGAGACACAACGAAATTTTTTGAATTACAGACCTATAATGCTAGATACTAAACACAACCTACAAGATACTAAGAGAACTGATAAGAAATGCACTAATGCAGCACAAGGAATCCAAGATAGACCCATACCAAATCGGGTTCAGAAGAGGAAAATCGACCATAGAAAAGTTTGGCACCGTAAAAAGAGAACAATTAATAAAAGAAATGGAGGAAATTAGAATACCGAACAAGCTGATTAACTTAACAAAAATGACAATGAACAACTTAACAGCAGAGACTATCACAAGAGACGGCAAAACAAATAAGGTGAGCATAGAAAAAGGAGTAACACAAGGAGACGGACTATCAACAGTACTTTTTAACATCACGCTAGAAGGCAAAGAATCAACGTGGGAAACAACAAATCATTGATTCAAAAAGAAACACAGAAAATTGGTTACGCAGATGACAAAAAGAGTCTAGACCAAAATCTGGCAACAATCATCAAAGAGGCACGCATAAAAAGATTAACTATCAATGAAAAGTATTTTTTTAAGATTTTTATTTGTACAAGATAAATATAGTAACAATATAAATTATATTCACAATTAAAAGCCAGAGTAGGTCTGAGACCTGGTTCTTAAAATTGTTGTTACATAATCTTTGTTTACCGAAAATATAATAGGAAATAATAAAAATAAATAAAAATTTGGCTGTTAGCTGAAAATAAAATAAAAGAGCACTGGTGTTTTACACATTTTTCAAATTTTATTGTAAGTATATCGTTGTTTGTGTTTGCGGTAATACCCCTCTGTGTGAATTTTAAGTTAGCAGGTGTATATGATAATAATTATGGATATAATTTAATTAAGAATATATTGAAGTGTACATGTGGTCAAACTGAGTGGGAGGCAGACTGTATAGCCAGTTGTTTATAAGTTTTGAATATGACTATTGGGATAAAGTCGACGAGTGTATAGTGTACGTACGCATGAACAAGCCCAACAGACACAGATACAAATAGCACATAACATAATCCAACGCGTAAACATCTATAAATACCTAGGAGTCACAGTAAACAATACAAATACAAAAATACAAAACTAGCGTAAGAACATTAACAGCATACGCAGGAGAGACAATGTGCCTGATCAAGGAGGACGAAGAAAGAATGAGAATACTGGAAAGAAGAATTATAAAAAGAACACTGGGCCAAAATAAAGCACAAGGGCAAAAACACAGACCACTAAGAAACGAAGACAAAAGGAAAACAAAAAGGATCCTGGAAGAGGAAGACATGAGTGAAATTCAAAAAAGCACGGACGCTCAGCTGGTATGGCCATATAAAAAGAAAAACCCAAGACTCCATTATGAAGAGAATTACAAAGTGGAAAATTTCGTCGGCTTTCGTCTTGATCTACTGAGTGGTGAGTAGATCAAGACGAAAGCCGAAAATAACATAGCAGGAGCAAATACACGAAGATATGCGAATAATGGAAGTCACAGAATGGAAGAAGAAAGTGAAAGACAGAATTAAATACACACAAGAACCTATGAATGGAAAATAAAAAACGCGGACTATTCCACTGCAACTAATGGATCAAACAACTTCAGAAAGAAGCGGCTAATACCCCACGAGGAGGCTGTGACACTAGTGCCATAGATTCGCCATAGCTGGACTAGACCAAACACATAAGCTTATAAGACTGGGTTACTCTTCCAAACTCAACTAAGAATAAGTTAATATGAAGCCAAATTAACATAGACTTGTCTACCTAGTTTGTTTTCTGTCTAATCATATCTTTCTAGTGCTGTCTGTCCAATCTTGTTTGTCTAATCGTGTCTGTCTAATCTTGTCTCTCCAATCTTGTCTGTCGAAGGTTATATCTCTAGCCTGTCCAGCTAGTCTTGTCTATTTAGTCCAATCAAATCAAATAAAAAATTATTTATTTTACTATTTAAACATCAATAGAAGTATGTCTAAATGAAATGTTCACTATCAAAACACAAATCGTATATAATGCAAGGAGATTTGGCTAGAAGTTTCGGTTACTCTTCTAATCTTGCATTGCAATCTCCAAACTCAACTAGGAATACGTTAAAAAAAACTAAACTAGTATTGTCTATATATTTTTCCTGTCTAACCTTATCTTTCTTGTGTTGTCTGTCTAGATTTCTCTGTCTTGTATTGTCTGTCTAAACTTGTCTCTCTACTCTTGTCTGTCTAATCTTGTCTCTCTACTCTTGTCTGTCTAATCTTGTCTCTCACGCCAGGGAGGAATTATATAATGGAATCTAAAGAATCTTGTTAAGGAGAAAATGGCAACAAATCTTGCCATAGAAATAGCACCAAAGCACAAACGAAGCGTGGGTGCGCTAGTATACGTAATTGCAAAGGCTAATATACTAATAAATGATGCTTATAAAGAAAAGAGGACCATCAAAAAGAAACTTCGTGTATTCGGAGGAACGATAAAATTGCTAGTATGAGTGCTGCATGTGTCGCTGCAAGAAGGAAATTGCAGCGCAAACGAATTAAAAACGAAGACGAGGCCCAAGACCTGAAAAAAACTCTACAAGAAAGCAAAAAAGGTTTGCGCGAGCTTATAATCAAGTCAAAACGGGACCACTGGAAGAAACTCTAATAATATATGGGGAGACGCCTTCCAAATCTGTAAAAATAGTTTAAAATTAAATCCCCAATTGCACAAATGACGATGGAGGGAATGCTTCAGATGGTTGGAGCTCTTTTCCCACGCCAGGAGCCATTCCTTTGGAAAGAACCCAAAGTAATGGAAACACCACTATTCAACGAAGAGGAACTGGTTAACGCTACAAATCGAATACGTAACGGAACCACCAAGACTAGACGACGTGCCACCAGAAGTGATCAAGATCATCGCCCAGCATCAGCAACGTTCTCCTAACTACGGGAAACTTTCCAGATAAATGGAAACGTTCAAGACTAGTTATCATTAAGAAGGCAGAGAAACCAATTGGGAACCATCCTCATATAGGCCTCTATGTACTAGACGTGTCAATAAAATTGCTGGAAACACTTCTACTAACGAGACGAGACAAAAGGAGCTTGACGCCGGACTGGGGTTATCTGACAGTCTGTACGGTTTAAAACAGGCAGGGTAACTCTAGACGCAGACGATACAATTTTAAAGATCGCAGAGAAAGCTAGAACGGGCACAAAAAGAACTAGGAAAATTTGCGAAAATTTAATAATTTTTGATGTGCGTAATGCGTTTAATATAGCCAATTGGGAAATAATAATTGTTGAACTGGCAAAGAGATGCATAGCTGCGTATCTGTTACGGATGATTAAAAGTTTCCTAACCAATAGGAAATTAGTGCTGCAAGCCCAAAATGAGACGGTCGAAATAGAAGTAAGTTGTGTGATTCCTCAGGACTCTATATTGGCTCCTCATTGTGGAACCCCTTATACGACGGCATTCTAAGAACTAAACTGCCAGAGGGTGCCACATTAATTGAATTCGCAAACGACCTGTCGCTTGTTGTAACTGCCAATAACAAACAAGCAATAATGAGTAGAGAAAATCGTGTAATAGACAGAGTATTACAGTGGATGACTAAGAAACTAAAATTAGCGCCCGAGAAAACGGAGGCAATGCTACTGTCAGGACAATGAAAACGATCAATTCAATTTAAAGTAGGAAGCACATAAATAGTCTCCAAACCACCTGGGTATTATATAACTGGGTAATATATTAAATACTTGGTTATGTAATATAATTAATAAATGGCTATACATTCGCTGCACACCTTACTGAGGCTGCAGGAAAACTTTCGCATCAATGGAGCAAATATTGCCAAACGTAGAAGGAGCCTACTGGGCACTGTAGCGCAATCAGAGATGCTATATGGTGCACCATTGGAACTTGGATAAATTAACATCCGTCCAACGGAAAATATCGTACTGCATATCGTACTGTGTCCGGAGAGGCAGCAATAGTTATCGCGGGCATTGCACCTATTGATTAGCTGGTGAAAGAGAGGAGAGAAATAAAAAATCGGGAATTAACTTAAATGCTAGAAACAAAGCAAGAACAAACCTACTACAACAATGACAATAAAGATGGACAAATACGGATGGACTAGCGAGAACTCGGAAAAGTCAGTTACCACCTGACATAATTCCTAACCGGTCACGGTTGCTTCAGGGACCTTTTAACACCTGATTGGAAGAGCAGCGGATAGCATTTGCGAATACTGTGGTGAAACAGACATAGTACAGCATACAATTTTTGATTGCTATAGATGGAATAACGAAAGGTACGAAGTTGTGAAAAACATAGATACTCCCTTTAATGCACGAACAATCATTGGACATATGCTGGAGGATAAACAAAATTGGGAGACGGTATAGAAATGTATACAAACAATACTATCGACCAAAGAAACAGACGCTAAACGTAGTAGAGAGAAACAAATAGATTAAAATTAGCTAGACACAACTAGCACTCTGAAACCATGCGACAAGCGCTTCCGGAGTGCCAAGTTGGTTTCCAGGGGGACCACTTGTCTGTAGAACCTATACTTACGCCCTTAAAAAAAAACTTGTTTGTTTAGTCTGCCCGTGTAGTCTTGTCTTCTTAGTCAAATAAAATCAAAATTAATGCATTTCACTGTTTAATACAAATATAAAATAAATATAACTGAATTAAATATGTAACTCTCAAATTACACAACGTATATGATATAAACAAAATGAAAATTATTAAGGTAGTTTCTCTCAATTCATCTAAATCAGCTTAACAACTCAAAAAAACCACAAATATTTTTAATCGAGTGTTTACCCCCTTTTTTTTATTTCAGCCTAAGTACCCCACCTTCATCTATGCCCATTAAGATATGGGGTAAGGTTTCTCAAGCCGTGCTCAAGTCGTACCACATGCATTTTGAGCAAACTACGGCGACAACAGCACATACGCCGGCAGCCAAATAGACATCTGAGTCAACTAACTTGCGTGATGTATTATTATCTGACGTAAACTAACTTTGTAAATTTTCGCATCAAGTAAGTTTATTTCAATTTTCTTAAAATTTCCTGCATATATTTGATAATTAATCTTGAATGTACATTATTGATAAAATTATGTTTCTTATTAAATAAAAAAATCAGTAAAATTTACGTAAACATTTGGACAAGACGGAATCGTATTAATTTTACTCAATGTTAGGATATGTTTAGTTTTAAATTTTAGTATGCCAAGTCTTAAGTCGTACCCGTATGAGATTCCTAAATCGTGCTTGTTTCTTGTTTTTACCTACTCTCAACTGAAGTTGCGTTCATGTGTTCTTCATTTTAGGTCATACCTATGTCAAGGCCATCAAAGCGAATTCATAATGCATGGAAACTAGAAGATATAGACGAGGCGTTAACCAAATTATCGAAAGGAGTTATTGGATTCAATGAAGCTCATAGACAATATAATAACCCTAAACCAACGTTGCACCGTCATTTTAAAAGATGAAATCAAATTTTGAAGACCTAAGGATATGATTGAAAATATGGAGGCGTGGGTTGCACAAATTCTCAAGGTTTCACGTTTCAGGTTCAAGGTTTCAGGTTCTCAAGGTTTCAACTCTCAGGTTTTCAAGTAAGTGGTATACAAATTTGTCGCATCTTCTGCCGGTGTAACTCCTTTTTTTCTTCTGTCCAGGGGGCACCTTTCCAAAGGGGTTTTTCCTAAAATCCACCGACTTCCTTCAGGGTGCGTCTCACAGACTGTTTGTTTTGGAGCTTTGTTTTTTCCAGTTCTTTAATATCCTTCTCAGTTTCTGCCAACCAAGTGGTACGAACCTTCTTGCATGGTTGGTTAGTCGGTTTGGAGGCAATCTTGCAATATGGCCATAGAAAGCTACCCTTCTTTTCCTTGCACAGTCAGAGAGCATCTCAATATGTTCGTAGAGCTCGGAGTTATACCGCCTTCGGAATTCCTCATCTTCCTTTACCGGGCCTAGGATCTTCCTGTGGATTCTCCTCTCTCTGATTTTCAATTTCTCTAGTAGACCTCTTCGGTTCAAGGAAATACACACTATGGCATACAGGGCTTCTGGTCGCAAGATTGATGCGTAGTGCTTAAGTTTCAGGTTGCGTGACAGGCATTTCTTATTGTAAGTGTTCTTTGTCAGTCGATAGGCTAGTTCTAACTTGTTGACTCTCTTGGATAATGATGCTCTTTCTGATAAGTTGGGTTCAATCCATTCGCCGAGATACTTAAATTTCTCAGTCCTCCTGATGTTTCCCTATTCTAGTAACATCTCTCTGTTTGCTCTCTGATGTTGGTGAAGAATTCTGTTTTCTCCAGCGACACTTGGATACCAACTTTGGCAGCCTGTTCTCTGAGGTAGTTACCTGTATTGTTGCCATCTCAAGAGAATCAGCAAACAGTGCCATCTGCAAAGGCCATTTTTGTTCCGTTTGTTTTAAGTTTATATTATCAAGCTTTTTATGGTTTTTAGATTTATGGTGATAAATATGTGGTTTTTTTAAAACTAAACCTATCTCTTAGATGAATACAATTTCACTACTAACCAGATATATAACGTTGAAACAGAATTGTTCACTGTTCACAAACCATCCAAAATAATTGCTCAGAAAGACAAACATTAAGTTGGTGCACCACAGAAGGGGCGAAAAGGGTTTGAACACTACAAGTGTATGTTGTATGAATGCTGCAGATGAATACGTACCTCATGTTATGTTAATGTTTAAACTCATGCGTATGAACGACGCTTATAGAAAGAAGCACCACCGGGTATTGTATTTGGAAGTTCCAAAAACGGATGAATAACGTCAGAACTTTTTGTTTAATGATTGGCACATTACACGAAGTACACAAAGTTGGGTAAGAGTAACAGTAAGCAAGTACTTATTCTTTGGGTGGACACACTACCCATACAAAAATATTGAAGCTATAGAACTAGCGTGCGAGTATGGCATTATAATGTCATACTTTTCTGCTCATACTACTCACAGTCTCCAACCTTCCGACAGATCTTTTTTTAAATCTCTAAAAAACAACAAAACGAAACCACATCTCCTTGGTTATGAACAAATCCCTGAAACACAATTTAAAAAAGTAATGTGTCAGAACTATTGAGATTTGCATATTGAAAGTCAGTTCGTATGGATACTGCTTTGAATAGTCTCAAATCTACTGGTATTTGGCATTGCAACAGGCATGAATTTGATTTTTGCGCTCCTACAGTTGTGATTGAAGATTCTTTACGTATCAGAGGAGTGCCTCTGTTGGACAACACAAATCAAGAAGAGCTTTCTGATGCAATTACACAAGAAAGTAACGAAATCCATGAGGAAGAAACGAGCCCGCCGATAGAACAAATGAAAGTGTAACTAAATGTTTTAGCTCCTATTCTAATAATAAACCAAAGCAAAGGATCATCCATGGAACGATCATCTACCTCTCCAGTCGAAATTACATCAACACCGAATAAAGAAAACAAAACATGAGACAAATAAAAGAAACCCAGTAATTAATTAAAAGGAGTTGGCATCAAAAATTTAAAAGAAACAAAGCGATTGGTTTTGTTTTATTTTAGGAAAATATAGGTCGGAAAACATGATTATATGCTTGAAATGCAAATTATGGGTGCACTATGTATGCTTTGGAGTTGACAAAAGAAGAAAAGGATTTGTATGTGATGGTTTTAAACATATTAATAAAAAATAAGATTAAATTGTTACTGTTGCTTATTTAAATTCTTAGGTACGACATAGGCTTTAGGTGGTACAACTTAGGAAACGGGTTGCTTTACTGGTACCAATGAAAGTTTTTAAAGATGCAGTTTTTTTACGTGTAAACATATCGTCCGTACCACGGCTAACCGTCTATATCACATTTTTTAAATTTTCGAGTTAATAAGTTTTTTATAGGTTATCGATGATGTACTATAAGATGGTAAAACCGTCTATATCCTGTTGTATTTATTTAAGAGGTTCCAGCATAGATATATTATGATAGTCACTTTTTGTGCTATGGCAAAACCATCTATGTTACCTTAGACGGTTTTGCCCAATTTAGAAATTTTGCCATGTTATGTTATATAGCACAAGGCAAAACCGTCTACATCCAAATTATGATATTTCTCGACTTGAGCGCATTTGATTTAAAACTGCTCACATTTCCCTTATCCTTTGGCTGGGGTTTGTTAAGTTTTTTTTAAGTGAAATTTAGCTTTAACAATTTGGTTATTTTAATTTTGTTAGGTTGGCGCGTTGCGGTGTTTACTAAATTGACCAATCACAGTGCGAGTCGGACATCGGGTCGCTCTACCAACAGATTTCTCACAGATGTCTGAAAAAACATCCGAACAGATAATATTTGATTTAAGTTCTAACATGGACATAAGCAATTCTTCAGAAGATGAATCGGCTCCAATCTTACGTATGGCAGGAAAACCCCCATTATCCTCGCCTGTCCGGAAGCGCTGCATTCGAATCGACAGTGATGAGGATTATGTACCGTCTGATGCTGATAATACGCCGGCTACTCCCAAAACTGGTCCCAGTACCAGAAGTACTCCCGGCTACTGGACCAGGTACAAATCGTGGTACTCGCTGGAGAAGAAGCGATCCGAGCGATCACAAACGTAAATTGATTAAAGCGGATCGAAATCAGGGGAAGGCCTACACCAGTCACACAAATAAAAGTTACGAAGTCAAGAAATTAAAAGAAATGTCTAATCACAAACATAATGAAAAAGTGGTTATCAATTCACCAAGTTCAAAGAAGAAAACCGTAGGAAATTTTTCGAAAGTTTTCGGGGCAATGGAGAAAACTTCAAGGCTAAAAAAGAATTTCTTTTGCATTTCACAAAAAAATCAGCAGTCAGTCGTCGAAGAGTCAAGGGGCCAGAATCTAATCCGCCAGGAAAGCAGGTCAGCTACACTTTTTTCATGTTAATCGATGGAAACGAAATGAAAGTGTATAAAGAGTTTTTCCTCAAAACGCTGGACATCCATTTTGACAGAGTTACTCACGCCTACGTTGCAAAAGCCTACGAAGCAAAATCGTTTCATATGCCAGATCGCAGCGGTGCCCACGAGCCAGCAAACAAAACCAAAGAGGCCGTTTTGAATGCCGTCAAGTCACATATTGAATCATTTCCTAAAATTATATCGCACTATTGTCGTAGAACCAGCAAACGTGAGTATTTGGATCCAAAGCTGAGCATAACAAAAATGCACAGTCTATTTTGTCAACAAAATCCCACATTGAAGATTTCGTTCCAGCTTTATCAAAGAATTTTAGGAGAACATTACAATTTGTCTTTTCACAAGCCGAGAAAAGATCAATGCGGAACATGTGCTTCATTCAAAAATACGCTGATTTCGGATCCAAATTACGAAAAGTTGCGCAAAGATCATGAAGATCATTTGGCCAGAAAAGAATCTTGCCGTCAATCGATGCAAAACGACATTGATGAAGCCAAGAAAGATTCATCGCTTCTCGTTGCAACAATGGACCTGCAGTCCGTGCTGCAGATTCCTCATGCAGATGAAAGCGAATTTTACTATAAACGGAAACTTTGTTTTTATAATTCAACTTTCTTTATCTTTCAACTGCAAAAAATACATCAATTTTCACCCCGTACGAATGGCTCAACGTCATTACAAAAGCTCGATCATCAACCAAAAAGTCAAAAACTATTCCCTCTATCACCTTATAGATCCAGATGTACCATCAGGATTTCGTCGAATTAAAAAATGCTCAATCGCGTGTAACGACATGCTCAAGAGCGACGGTGATGCAGTGTCGTGGTTGAGAGCAAAATGTGTACGATTCGAAAAAATTGACATTGATTTGATCAAGATTAAATACGCCCATGATGGTGAAAATTGGAAGGTAATTCTTCAAAGCAAACATTTTCATAATAAAAATGCATCTAAAACCATTTAGATTACCTCTGCTGGATCCCGCAAAAAAAGAGAACGACCGGAGGTGTTCAGTTTTAAACAACTTTACAAAAGATAACTACCGATCTCGAACGTAAAGAAAACCGATTTGGTTTCACTTTGCACGGCGCGACAGATTCCGCCTGAATATCACTTATGGTTTCAGTGAGCGTTCATAAATTTATTGATAATTTACAGAGGTTTTTGTAAACCGAATCATGCTTCAGGTCTTTGCCAGCGGTCGATCAGATTGAACGATGCTTGGATGAAGAAAAATCAGACCAAGAATGAAGATATTTTACGATATCTTACTTCTTCCTCTTTTTCTTTCGAATAGGCCTACTTTGGACCACGCTTGTTCAACTGTTGGGCCTTGACCTTTGCCCAGTATTATCGCATCTTCTGCCGGTGTAACTCCTTTCTCTATTCTGTCCAGGGGGTACCTTTCCTTCGAGGTTTTTCCTGAAATCCACGGACTTCCTTTAGGGTGCGTCTCACAAACTGTCTGTTTTTCAGATCTGTTGTTCCCAGTTCTTTAATATCCTTCTCGGTCTCTGTCAACCAAGTGGTACGAAGCTTCTTGTTTTTCCAGAAGGTGAACAGACGGTCGGTTAGTCGGTTTGGAGGCAATCTTGCAATGTGGCATCTCAATATGTTCGTAGAGCTCAGAGTTATGCCGTCTTCGGAATTCCCCATTTTCCTTTACCGGGCCTAGGATCTTTCTGAGGATTCTCCTCTCTCTGATTTCCAATTACTCTATTAGAACCCTTCGGTTCAAGGAAAGACACTCCATAGCATATAATTCTGGTCGTAAGACTGATGTGTAGTACTTAAGTTTCAGGTTGCGTGACAGGCATTTCTTATTGTAAGTGTTCTTAGTCAGCCGATAGGCTAGTTCTAAGTTGCTGACTCTCTTAGATACTTATGCTCTTTCTGATAAGTTGGGTTCAATCCATTCGCCGAGATACTTAAATTTCTCAGTCCTTTTGATGTTTCCCTGTTCTAGTAACATCTCTCTGTTTGCTTCTCTAATGTTGGTGAAGAATTCTGTTTTCTCCAGCGACACTTGAAGACCCACTTTGGCAGCCTGTTTTCTGAGGCAGTTTAAGTGCATTGTTGCCATCTCAAGAGAATCAGCAAACAGTGCCAAGTCATCTGCAAAGGCCAGGCAATCTACAACCAGTCCATCGTTCTTACGTCCCAGGTAGATACCACTCTGAGCACCCAAATTGTTCAGTTCCTTGCGCCTTTCTCTCATAACCTTTTCAAGGACACAGTTAAGCGTTTCTCTATCGATGGAATCGTAGGCCTTCCTAAAGTCAACAAAGGTGACGACCACTTTGTGGTTTCTCATTTTGGAGTATGTAAGTACCGTTTTAAGTTTGAGGATCTGTTCAACACAGGATCGGGTCTTCCTGAAGCCCCCCTGGTAATGATATTTTACTTCATTAATCATCTTTGAATAATTCAAATTATTTTGATCAATTAACTATTTAACGTTTACATTCCAAATAAATTTTGACTTGAACAGTTTTTATTCATTGAAACTTGGTGTCAAAACCATTTATATCACCAATAGTCAATCAACATATTTGAGCCAAAACCGTCTATATAATACTGATACTTTTCCTTTTAAATTCGTTATATATGCTACTATTGTGATTTTTTTCACATATCCAGAAACAGCCATTTTACTGGGAGTGGAGGGGGACACTTGACAAAAATTAGCACTTTAAAGCTTAATATTTCACAAACGGATCTCTTAATCGAAATATTATTTTCACAAACCTATAATATTTTTGAAGGACCTATCCAACGATATCCTACACCATGGCGTAAACGAGAAAAAAAAAACGTAACCACTCCTTTAGGGTAAAGGAGGTACCCTAAAAATTCTTTTTTTCAAGATTTTATTTTACCACTTTATCGACGTGACTAATCTGTATATCCATGCCAAATTACAGCTTTATATTTCTAATAGTCTCTGAGCTAAGCTGCGGACGGGTTCGTTGTTGATAACAACGGAACCCTAAAAAGTATTGATATTATAACCCTAGAATTTGATTAATCGGGATCTTTTCGACTTTAAAAGCTCTTTATCTCAATAGTAGAAAAATGTGATATAGATGGTTTTGCCGTGGTACCGAGGATATAGTTTGTCTAATTTCGGTACAATACGTAATATCAATAACAAAGTGTTGAATAACACAATTAATTTCCATTTATTTTATAAATCCTAAGTTTTATACGCTTCTTTTCTTAAGGGGTACGATTTGAGCAACCTCGCTCTATAAGCTTTGTTTTCAATTTGTAAAATTAGTAATACTGATGATGTTAACATTTTTAACAAAATGTATACGTATGTTATAAAAATATAACTTTACAAGAAGAGACTCTAGGTATTCCATTTCTTACTTCCAATAATTAAGTGTAATCCAAACATATTTTTATATCTAAAACATTCAAAACTTCTTTGCGTAGTATAAAACTATTCTTGTCTGTTTAATTCTGTCTGCCTAGTCTTTCCATATAGTCTTGTCTATGTTGTCTAATTTGTCTTTTCTTTTCCATCCAATCTTATTAGTTTATATGTTTGTATCATAGTTTTTACCAGTTTTGTCCATTTAATCTGGTGTGTCTGGTTTAGCCTTATCCGTCTAAATCTGTTTGAGTAGTCTTGACAATCTAGTCCTGATTCAAAAGTTCCGTATTATCTCTTTAATCTTATACGTCTAATCTATCAAATCTCGTCTGCCTGGCCTTGTGTATCTAATCTTGTCAGTCTAGTCTTGTCCTATAATTTTTTTGTCTGCCTAATTTTGCATAGTTTCTATAAAAAAAACTTCTGGAAAACGTTGTAGTTTAGGGAAAAAAAACTAATTTAAAATTATTAGAAAATATTGGTGTATTATTATTATTATTATTATTATTTTTAATTAAGTGAATTATTTGTGATCGTTGGAAATGTGTTGTTGCCGGTGTGCGGACAAAGGGAGGCCGCGGTGTTACGGCCATCAATCACCATTAGGCCTACTTCAAACACAACTGACTTGGGACCAGACCGAAATCACTTTGTTCTCCGGCAACGAAATGAGAGAAAAACCCGCTCCAGTTTCTAACATCGGTCTTTTGTCCCCGAACAACAATAAAAAATGGGGACGAAGATAAGATTTAATAGGAGGAAATAGGATGTCGTGGATTAGTTTTAAGCGCGACGGTTTTGTAGACGTTGAGTAAGATTACGTTTAATTAGTTAAACGGAATGAAGCAATTGAAAAATTGCCGCTGTATATGGAATAGTGAGAAAGTGAATGTAGAAACAGATGTCGCTGAAAAAGGCGTTAGATGTCTGCGACTAAATATAGACCGATGATTTTATTTTAAAATTCACACATTTGTATGCTACGTATCACCTTCTTAATAATAGACATTTGCAAACTAATTTATTAAAAATTGAAAAATATATATTTTTTTCATCAAAATGTCAATCAGTAAATCATTAGTTGATAATGACCGGCACGCCCATCTGTCGTCGCGACAACTCGCCGACATGCCGCAGTTTATTTTATTTTTTCGATTACTTCAGTCTTGTTTCGAGCTGGATATAAACGCGGCGCACAATTCATACATTAAAACTATTTCAGAATAATCTAATCTGCGGAACGAACGGCCAGAAAGGATGTTTGAAATATTTGAATGCAGAAATAAATAAGTGCATGTGTGCCTTGTTGACAAAGGAAACGCTAATTGTGAAGCGCCGTCTTAAAAAGCTTTCAAAATTTCACTAGATAACGAGTTAATTAGTTTCTTGAGTGGTTTCGTTTGATGTTTTCGCAAACGTTTCGCGATTAAATGACATTTTTGGAATTTTAGAATAGCTAATTTTTTAAATTCCTGAAACTTTCCGAATTGTTTATTAATCTAATTTTTTGAAAATTTCTGAAACTTACTACAGATTTAGCATGAACATTAATAAATTTAAACTTAATAAATTCAGAAACTAAATAAATTCGTTTTATTAAATTTTATGAAAATTCCTGAAAAATTTCAGATTTCGCAAACAAATTTATTTCGTATCAACTTACTAAAGCGGAACGCAGCTTTAATAAGATGGTATGATATATCTACAATTATATTAGTTTCAACCCTACATTCAAATTTATTTCGCATACAAATGAGAAGGAAAACTTCTTTAAGCTTGACTTGGGAGTATATTCGCTCTTTTTTCAATCGGAAATGAATAGAATTAACTTTAAAAAAAATACCTGCTCCACACTCTAGCGGAGTAACTTGTTCCAGGCCTGGAGCTCGCATCCACACTCGCGCCATATTCATGAGGACCTTCGAGTCTTGACTGATACTGAAGATACACGTAGTCTCTGCTGGTGCAGCTATTTGTGCCTGTAATTGCTGCTGCAGATATTTGTGCTTTCCTAATACTCATCCTCGAGGCGAGAAAGCAGCGTGTAACCTCTCCACACTCTCGGGCCTCGCTGAACTACGCGCTATTTCGCGTGAGTGTGGAGCAAGCATAATACATGCTCCACTGCAGAGTAACGTTGTTTCAGGCGAGGAACTAGCAACCACTCCCTCGCCTTACTCGCGAGAACCTTAGTGTCATGATTGATACCGAACAGGTAGTACCTGAAGCTGCAGCTATTTGTGCTTTTCTCGTACTCGTCCTCGCGGCGAGGAAGCACAAGGCCGGTCGAGTAACTTCTCCACACCCTCGTGCCTCGCTGAACCTCGTGCTACTTCTGGAGTAAGCATAATACCTGCTCACACCCTCGCGGAGTATCTTCGCCGAATAGGTAGTAGCTGCTGCTGCAGCTAATTGTACCTTCAGTTGCTGCTGCAGCTATTTGTTCTTTCCTCGTACTCGTCCTCGAGGCGAGGAAGCACATGTCGGGTCAAGTAACCTCTCTACACTCTAATTCCCGCTAATTCGCGTGAGTGTGGAGCAAGCATAATACATGCTCCACTGCGAAGTAGCTTCGGCGCATATCTTCTCCGACGTTGTTCCAGGCGAGGAGCTAGCAATCACTCTCTCGCCTTACTCGCGAGGACCTTGGTGTCATGACTGATACCAAACAGGTATTAGCTGTTGCTGCAACTATTTGTGCTTTTAATTGCTGCTACAGCTATTTTTGCTTTCCTCGTACTCGTCCTCGAGGCGAGGAAGCACAATGCGGGTCGAGTAACCTGTCCACACTCTCGTGCCTATCGGAACTTCGCGCTACTTCGTGAGAGTGTGGAGTAAGTATAATACCTGCTCCACTGCGGATTAACTTTGGCGAGTATTCTTTTCGGCGTTGTTCTAGGCGAGCAACTCTCAATCACTCTGTCGCCTTACTCGCGAAGACCTTAGTGTCATGACAGATACCGAACAGGTAGTAGCTGCTACTGCAGCTATTTGTGCCCCTAATTGCTGCTGCAGCTACTACTTCCTCGTACTAATGCCTGCTCCACACTTTCGCGGGGTAACTTCGGTGAGTAACCTCGGCAAAGTTGTTCGCGGCGAAGCGCTCGCCTTAGTTCACGAGGACCTCAGTGCCATGACTGATATCTGATACCTGCTTCCACACTCTCGCGGATTGACTTCGGCGAGGATACTGTTCGTGGGGAGGAACTTGCATCCAAACCCTCACCTTACTTCGCGGGGACCTCTGTGACGTGACTAACACCAAACTGGTGCTGCTGCTGCTATATAACAACAAGAAAAATAACTGCTGCTGTGGCTATTTGTGCGTATAATATATAGGAAAGAATGAGTAAACATGAGAATGTGGAGGTGGTGGTCTCCTTTCCTCGTAATCGTGCCTCGTGTCACTTTGACGCGGGTATGATAAACCGCCTTTGGAGCGAAGTTAGTCAAGGCGAGGCGAGGGAGCACAGGGCGCGCTGAGTAACCTTCCCGCACTCTTCTGTCTTGCTCAACTTCGTACTACGTCACGATAGTCTGGAACAAACCTAACAGGTTGTAGCTGCTGCCTATTATGCCCCGGCTCAGTGCGAAAGCGGAGAGCCGGCATTGTACTGTACAAAATAAATAAATAAGATGCCTATTATGCTCTCCTTTTCTCGTACTCGTGCTTCGTGTCTCTTTGACTAGGGTACGAAAAACCGCCATTAGAGGCGGAGGCGAGGAGCCAAGGCGAGGCGAGGAAGCAAAAGGCGGGCCGAGCAACTTTTCCACGGGTCACCAGCTCATATATGGGAATGAAATGGGCGACGCACTCGCCAAAAGCGGGGCCGAGGCTCCCTTCTTGGGCCCGGAGCCAACTTGTGGGCTTACAAAGGCCCACTTAAGGCAGGGGGGCAAGAAATGGGAAGAAGAGCAAAAGCAAACCCACTGGAAGAACACGCCAGGACAGAGACAAGCTAAAATGCTCATAAACTATTCTGCCGCAATAACGCAGTAGATGCTAAGCTTCCCTAGAAGAGAAATCAGAACTTTGGTAGGCATACTCACAGGACATTGACCGGTGAGATATCACCTATACAAAATGGGAAAGGCTGAGGAAGTTGCCTGTAGATTATGTGAATCATATGAAGAAACCGCTGAACACATAAGGTGCATATGTGTAGCCCTAGCACACTTCGGGGTCGCAAGATTGACCACCTTGGAGCTGAGTAGCAAGCCTCTCAGGAATATCTTAGACTTCGTTCACGAAGTTGAATTCCTGGGAGAGTAATTGCAGTAGGGTCAAGCACAATAGATCAAGTATGTCGCAGTGTAGAACGGCTTTGCAGCCAAACGACCCCCACACAAAAAAACCTTTCCACACTCTTGTACCATAACTTACACATACCATAACTTACACATAACTTCGTGCTACTTCGCGAGAGAGTAGCTTAAGTCACATCTACATAACTGTTGCTCTTTACATAGGGTTTCAACATAGGGGACATAGAGATCCAACTAGAGACTCTACGAGTACGAGTCTGGCACACTGAATTTACTTTCTGGTTGGGTTAGCCATATTGAATCTATTGTAGTAATGGACTAGTCAAGGATTTTAGAGCACCCATTTACAAAACCTCAATTCTCAACTTTTCAATTATAGTCCATCTTTACACAAACTTACAAATTAGAAGTAATTTTGACTTAAGTGAAGAATAAAACCTTAAGAGTAACTTATAATTGGCTACTTAAACCAAAAATAGTCAATTATTTTACAAAAATGTCTAATGCATTAATTATGGCAATTCCTAACAAAACATTTTCAAATAAATATTGGCGAAACCATACTAATTATAGATACCATCATATAAACTTATTAAACGCGATATGTACCCTGAATATATAAATATATTCAACTTGTTCGCAGCTCTATAAATATTAGTCTTATTAAGAATATAAAACAAACCCTATGTTGAAACAAGCAATTCCTTTGCTAATACGACGCAGGATTATATTATATTGAATTATACAACAGGCATTTGCATGTTATTACTTGCGCCAGTACACTTTCGTGTCACTAACGAGTCCTAGATAAATTAAATTGTTTTTAAGATCATTTCTTTCTATTTAGATTAAGTGAATAGCCATCTGCAGGCTCGTTCCGAGATTTATCTCTCATCAGTGCATCTTTGCTGTTTTGAATAACATATTCGAATACACTTACGTGAACTTGAACACCTCGTGCATGACTGGCGAGGTTAGGTTTTAATGTTACGTTTGGGGAGAAAGATAATTACAATAAATAATAATATGAAAATGCCTCTTGTATAATTCAATATCCTGCGTAGTATTAGCAAGGGAAGTAGTTGTTTCAACATGGGATTCGTTTTGTAGTCTTAATAAGACTTAATATTATAGATCTACGAACAGGTTGAATATACTCATATATTCAGACTACATTTCTCCTTTAATAAGTTTACAATTTCAGTTATGTAATTCTAGCCATGCTTCGTTAAACTACCAAACGTTTTATTATTAACACAGAAATAGCTAAAATATGACAGAGTACCAGACTTAGACTAGAGGGTCTTCAGTTTTAACATTTTGACGAGTAACTCAATAAGACTTAATATTGATTTTTTTGTTCTGACGAAAATAACGTTACAGTAAGTTTATATTCTAGACGATTTTAAATTTTGTAGAAATTGATCAATAAATGCCGCCTTAAATATAAATGTATTTTTATGAATGTGAATTTTTCAAATAAAACTGAAATTTCATTAGGCGCGACCTAAAGGTAACTCAGATCTTTTTTCTTCTTCTTCACTTCAGATTTTAGGGACTTGTTACGATACCCATATTTTTCTCGGCCTTCCGATATCTCTTCTTCTACGACTTTGATAAAATCTGACTTTCGCTGGTATCCTCTTCTCGTGCATCCGTTCTACGTGTTGTTTGCTACGTGTTCTTTTATTTTCATTTATTTTCTCGTTTATATTAAAGATGTTTAATTGCGTTCTTATAACTCTGTTTCTTAGTCTTTCCAGTTTTGTGCAACCTTTCACTCTTGTTAGAAATTACATTTCTTGTGCTTGTATTATACTTTTTTCGTTGTTGTCTATGTTTTACTACCGTATAAGAGGGTGTGGCACAGCTATCGTCTTTTAAAATTTTATTTATGAAAAGATACATATTTCTTGTTTTATTCTTTAATGTTCTGCTTATAGTTCCGCAGATATGTGCGAATTTATTAAGTTTTTCTTCTATGTCTTTGCATCGGTTATAAGATATATCGCAGCCTAAATATTTAAAGTGTTTTACCTGTTCCAATACTATATCATTTACAACTAGATCTTTTCTAGAGAAAAGAGCTCAAGTCTTTTTTCTGACGGAACACGGAAAATAGTACACTTTAAAAATTACAGTTTCAAATCGTAGCAACGGCCTAACGAATTTGAAACTGTAAAAACTACAAATTGCTTCTTATTAAAATGACAGTTTCCGATATTATTAGTAAATCAGTTTTGAAAATTACAGTGTGCGACTGCAATCTTTACAAATCTGTATTCGTAAGTCCGCTGCTACTATTTGAACTGTAATTTGTAAAGTGTACTTTTTTTCCGTGAAAATAACGTTCAATAATGTGTATAGTTTGCTTATCAGTTTCCGCTATTAAACTATTGACTTACTTTAGGATTTTGTGAGTATTAGTCCAGTCATTTAAGCTTAAATTAGGTAAGAATCTCGGAATTCGAGATACCCAGCTGTAAGTCTGTAAATACTTGTATATTGACACCCTAAAAGTTGTCTCAAAACCTACATATGGTAGGGTGTTGCTACCATATGTAGGTTTTGAGACAACTTTTAGGGTGTCAATATACAAGTATTTACAGACTTACAGCTGGGTATCTCTAATTCCGAGGTGAACTTACTATAATGACTGGACTATATAGACTTTATATCTATTCTGTTTTTAAACGTTGAATACTGAAAAATGACTGCGTGTAAACTTCGCGCGGTTGCGTTAAGCGCGATAGAACTTCTTTGAGGGTTGTGGCAGGTTTTACTAAAAAGATTAAATTTAATTTTAAATCAATTTAGAGATGCAATGTAAATTTTCGTTCAGAAAAATATCAAGCATTACTTTTTATACATTACTTAATTATTTAACAATGAATACTTTAATCAGCAACAAGATTTGGTACAACAATTGTTTTTGTAAGAAATTTAACAAATTTTCAGAGTAATTTAAGGGATTATGTTTCTCATTTTGTTTATAATAAACCACGAGTTTCATATTTAAATTATGTTAATATTTGAATTAACTTATTTGTGGTGCTTGATGTACCTAAATGTGGTTTTTCATTACTCACGGTAAATTATGTTATCAATAAATAAAACTATTTGTAAAATAAAGAAAATAAAATTAAAATTGAAGTATGATATATTTATTTTAGGTTTAATATTGTTTCATTTTAATTTTAAATCTAATTTAAACTAAAACGAAAACTGTATTATAAATTTTATTTATATTTTGATTCCGGAAGTTTACATGAAACAATTACAAATAACACATAAAATAATATTGGGAGAAATTACTATGTGAATTTTCAATATTGCAAGAAAAGAATTAAGAAATTAGTACGTTCTAATTCACTCATCACTTATAAAATAAATAAATATAATTATAAGTGAAATTTGGATTCCTGTACTTACTTGCCAAAAATTTGTTCAAATTTACTAAAAAAGTTTGCTAAAAATACTATAACCTGATAAACATTAATAATAATGAACATCTATAGACGCGTTTCTAACTTTTGGCCTCATGAGTATGAATTTATCATCTAATCTCAAATTAAAATTAAATATAAACTATAACTTACTCAGTGTACTGCTCGAAGGGAAATGGTGACATTTGACATTATCATATTTAGTCAGGAACAGACATCTTTTAGACTACCACGTGTGCTTGCTGAATTATAGGATAAAATAACATTGGAAAAAAATATCAACTTTACAAGAAAAGATAATAAATCGATACTGATGAAGCCAAAAGGCAAAAACGCATGTATGAATATTCATTATATTTATCAGTTGTTGTGTTATATTTAGCAACACATATGGTCTCTCGTGGCATTAAAGTGCATTAAACCAAATTGTACTTATAATTATATTTATTTATTCTATAACTCATGAGCGAATTAGAACGTAATCATTTCTTAATTTTTTTATTGTGACTTTATACTAAGACTTTTCATGAATTAATTAATCTGTAATTTGAGATTAATTTAGAATTTTAAAAGTTGAAAATTTTATAAAAATTCCCGAAACATTTTGCATAAAAATTAATGTGTATTCTAAATCAAATTTAAATTTAAACAATTTAAAAACTAATTAAGATGGAATTATTAAATGTTAATTGAAACCACATTAGGATGTTCAAAAAATCCGATTTTTTTATTGCATAAATCGTTAGCTTAACTATCCAAGAATACGCCGTCAAAATTTAAAATCGAAATTCGCATTCGTTTAGATGTTATGAGCATACAACCGAGTGCACATCGGGCACAGGCTACAGGCTCGAGCGGAGCATTACCTCGTTTATCTCGAAATGACTTTTTTCACATTTGCGTGCAATCTAACACAAAAAGTGTGGAGCCGATCAATATGAAAATTGATAGTATTTTTGATATTTTATAGATTCTTTATAAAATTTCGAATTATATGAACCAACTTGTGAGATGATATCATGATTTAAGGATATTTTTCCTTGCATAATTAGAGAAAAAAATCGTGAAAATCGAAGAAAAATTGTTCGAACACCTGCAAAATTTTTAATTTTCAATTTTTTCGTTATTATTATCATTATAGTTATTAATGTAAAATCAAAACCATTTTGATTTCACATGAAAATCGAACTGGCTACACTGCACGCAATTGGAAAACTATACTTACAAACTTCGGCGGACATCACACCATAACTTTTTTATTTTTGATTGAAATTATTAAAAAAAATTCACATAAATTGTTCGAAATATGAATGAAATGATGTCAAAATTTGATTAAATTCTAGTTATTTTTTCCCACCCACAAAAATCCTAAGAAATCAGTATCAAACTGTCTCCTAATGTGGTTTCCCCCCTTAACAAAAGTAATGTAATTGGAAAGTAATGAAAATTAATGTGATGAAAATTGAAAAGGTATGTAATATTCTAAATTTTGCATGGAGTTTAATTTTTTAATTGGAGTCTAATTTATACTTTAAAAAATTAAAAACAGTTAAAATATTAATTGATCTTACAAGATCTTCTAAAGTTTTCCATGAAACTTTTTCGTTATTTCAACTAAAAAAATAGAACTTTGAGACAATTCATGAACAGCTAGAAAATTAACACTTGCCCTCGCATTTAATTTTAGGATGTGGCTATTTATACATACAGTATGTATACGCAATTGGCTATTTATACATACAGTATGTATACGCAATTGGCTATTTATACATACAGTCTGCATTCGCAATTGACTATTTGCACATACTGACTGTATATACAAATATTGGAGTTACTATTTTGGCAATAACTACACAATTATAAGTAATTATAGTTTTATTTATTAAAGTTCATTTACTTAATTATTTGCTCAATAATCTCATAAATAAAATTCACAGTATCACTAAATCAATGAAATATAGGTTTAAATTTCATTTAAAGTTAAAGTTCAGTTAAAGTATAGGTATATCATTTTTTATTTTTTATTTTTTTTTTAAAGTGGTGTGGTTAGTCTTTATCTTTGGACGTCCTTTGGATTTTATTTTAGATTTGAATTGTAAGTTTTAATTTGATTGATTTGAGGAGCTGGCAGGGCTCGATTGACTCGGTATTAGACCGATTTTTTTGTTCTCGTTCAATTACACTAAGCCCACTACTCTCAAGTTCATTTTCAATATAATCATCAATGTTTACATTTATAACATCAGTAACCATATTTAGTGCATTTTCAGTTGAAATACATCTTGCATGAAATCAAGTTTTTGAAAATATGTCCAAATGATTGTATTTTCTTATCAAAAGAATATGACAACGTTGTTCACTAAAAGAATTCCAAAATGAATACAAACATGTTTCCACCGATGTATTATAAAATCTTGATATTTTGATATAAAGATTTTCCTCAATGTCATTGTTTTTAATTCTCATTTTGGACTCTAAAGTTTGAAATAATTTTAACTGTCTATGAAATTTTTTTATTCCTGTCTCTGTGAGGGCTTCAGAACATCTTTCAAATATATTTCTTATCTCGATATCACTATCCATAATTTTAGCCAAACTTTTTGTTTATTTTTGGGTAATTTTATATTTATTCTTGAATCAATACAGTTTATGATTTCCATAATACATACGTAAATTATTGGCAAACTATGATATTTAGTTTGTATGTATTGTTTAAGGGTCAGAATGATCTTTCAATTCTGTTTGTTGTAGTGCCTCCCAATAATGGTAAATGTTTTCTAAAACAATGTACCCACATTTCTTACTCTACAAAACTATCCCAATTTTTAAGGATATGTTACTTAAGTGTTACATATTTATCTTTTGTTCCTATTAAATCTTGTACAGATTTACAAATTTCCAAAAAAAATTTTTTCTGCTCTTCATATTCTTCATATGATTATTAATACAAGCATTTCTTGAATTCATACAATAATTTATGCTTCTCATCAATTATTATCATCAACAAAATCTCATCACGCAACACTAACAGAAGAAGAAGTAATTAAATACCTAAGTAATAAAGGGTTCACAAACATAAAATGCATGAAACTGAATCCAAAATTTCCAGAAGCATACTCATATTTTAAAATCACGATTCCCTTTGAACAACTAACTGAAATAAAATTCCCTGAAACATGGCCCAAATACGTTCGCGTCAATCGGTTTTTTTTCCAAAGCTAAGAAAACCATCGACTACATAATAAATAAGGCCAATATACAAATAGTTCCAGAAAAAAATCACAACTTATCATTATACATGAATATCCAAAGCTTAAAAGAAAAAACGGTACTTACGTATTAACTCCACCACCGCAACATATTGGATCGAGAGTTCGCGCTGCCGCGCGTATGTTGTCTTGATTTATCTGTCCGCTTCGCGGCGGGCAACCTATTCTAACCGGGGTTAAAAAAGCATTTTGAGTTAAAAAAATGTTTTAACTTCAAATAAAATGTTTTATTTTATCATTTATCATAAAAAAATTAGGTGTAGATTGCCGGCATTTAAAAATGTAGCGGTGGTGGCGTTAATACGTAAGTACCGAAAAAAACCAACCAAATCGAAATTTTAAGCTTTGATTTGAAACTAGATTTTATGTTTGGCCGAGACATGGCTAAATGATATCACGTCTACACAAATAAGAATAGATGACTATTCACTTATCAGCTCATTCCACCGTTCCACAGTTGCAATGGTGGGCGGTGTAGCAATCTGGGCCAACAAAAATATAATAAAATGTAAAGAAATTCCAAACCTAAAGTCAATAGAAAAACAAATAGAAATACGTGGGATCCAATGGATAAATTCGACAAATAAAAATAAAACTAGTTTAAGCATACAGACCCCCGCTAGCATCCTTAACCACATTTATTGGAAAAGAAGACATTGTTGGAAAAGAACATGGACAAAATTTGCAACATGCATGACGAAATAATAATAGTAGGATCTCAACATCATTTCGAATCCAAAGAAAGATTCCATCTACTAGAACTGATGAGATCATATGGACTTAAAGATCAAATTTTCCAACATACACGAGTAACGCAAACATCAAGCAGAATTATTGAAAATATTTTCACTCAAAAAAAAACCAAATAGAATGATACAGATTTATTTATTCATGATACAATATTATCAGACCACAGATTCATTCTCCTTGGCAGAAACATACAAAATCATACAGACAGAACACAATATGAATTCAAAAGAATCTTTAGCGAAATAAACAAATCTAAATGTATGTTAGCCTTACAAGAAGAACCTTGGGAAAGCAACAACTAAAGACGATTGCAATGAGAAAACAACAGAATTCATAAAAAATCTTCAAAAACAAGTATTCCCAATCAAAAAAGTTAAAATTATTACAGAACCTTGTATAACGGAAGAAATCAAAAAGTCAAGCAAAGAACTTTCATAAGCTATACTCCACCCAAAAAAAATCAGATCTAAAAAGTGACTACCAGAATGCGAAGAAAAAACCAAACAGACTAATAATTCAAACAAAAAGAATATTTTATAATGATAGAACCAATAACGCCACAAATAAACAAAGAGAACTATGGCGTATCATAACAAGGTAAAGAACAAACAAAACCTTGAAGAATCAATCACATTAATAGATAACAACCAATTCATCTCCAATGAGGAAGATATAAACTCAACGGCGCAACAAAATTCAGCGAATTTAAAAAAAATAACGAAAAACACCGATAAACATTAATAATGACCATACCTCCAAATTATATAATAGCATGTTTTTGGCACAAATTACTGATATTTCAGAGATTAAAACACAACAGTGCAGGATCAGACACCATCAATTTTAGACATTGTGAACTGTTCATTCAAAACAGACACTTTTCCCGAATGTTTTAAAATATCAATGATTATACCAATCCATAAGAAAGGCGATAAAACTGTCTTAGAGAACTACAGGCCAGTAGCCTTAATATCAATAATAGCGAAAATAATAGAATATTGTATAGAAACTAGAATCATATTCTTCATATCAAAATACAAAATAATTTCGAATCAACAACATGGCTTTTGTAAAGACAGACCAACAATAACAGCAATAGAAAATGTATACACAAAATTAATAAATGAAATAGACAAAGGAAACTGCGCAGTGGGAATTTTCGCAGTGGAAACGGCGCAGTGGGTGATTTGTCAAAGACTTTTGACTGTGTTGCTCACAATACACTACTAGAGAAACTATATGGATTTAGAGACAAAACACAATCCTGACTCCTGATCATCCTGACAATCATATCTAGCAAACCGAAATCAATTTATAAAAATAGGAATTACTAGATCGACTACCAGAAACACATCAGCAGTTGTACCACAAGGAACCATATTAGCCCCCCTACTATTTGCGTTATACAAAGTTGACCTTATCCACTACATTGGAGCAAAAAACTGTATTATGTACGCAGACGACACTAGCATAATCATTACAGGCTCGTCAATATAAGAAATCGAAAGTACAACCAAGCAGATATTAAATAAATTATATCATAATCATTTTCCTTCATTTTTTCTTGCATTGCCTTAATATCCATATTCTTGTTTATCGATTGAATGAATATGATTAAGTGACATTTTTAGTGTGCATTAGTGTCCATTTTGTATTTTACCTCTATAAAAATTCTACACTATAGCTGGTATAGACTGAATGCAGACTGTATGTATAAATAGCCAATTGCGTATACATACTGTATGTATAAATAGCCAATTGCGTATACATACTGTATGTATAAATAGCCAATTGCGTATACATACTGTATGTATAAATAGCCAATTGCGTATACATACTGTATGTATAAATAGCCACATCCTTAATTTTAACATGATTGACCGTCAACACGGAATTTATTTTTTCATTCAATCAAAATGAAAACTTTGTAATGGATTATTAACATATCCCAGCCCAAATTAATATTCTATAAGTTGAACGTAAAAAAGGTATGTACAAAGACTAACAACTCTTACGATTAGAACCTGCTATACCTGTGTCGTCTGCATCTATAAAAGTGATTATTATAAATATCTTAACACAGCTATATAAACATAAGAAACTTTTGAGAACATAGGGAGCTTCATAAATACAGGGACGAGTTCCAGAAAGTGCAAAAAGACAAATTGAAAAACAGGGAAACACACGGAAATAGATATTAATCAGCTATCCAATGAAATCAGAAAAATCGTCCAAGTAGCATCCAAAAAAGTGTGAACGAAACCAAGATTAAAACTCAGAAGTAAAAAGAAAATAAGTGAAAATACTATAATTCTAAAAGAATTATTGTAAATTTCATAAAAAAAGGGTGAATTCCAGATAGATCATGAGCCATTTCACGAAAATCTCAAAAGGAAATACAAAACGTGAAGGTACTAAGAAGCGCCAATCTGGACTCAGACCACTACCTCTCAAAGGTCAAAATAAGACTCCAGCCTAGAAACACTAGATTACACAGAACCTCCAAAATGGTAAGATTTGACATCGAACGACTCAAGAACAGCCAAGAACTAAGTCAGAGACTGACCTAAACAGACAACACAGACCTAAACAACTGGGACCAACTGAAGGAGACTCTTGTCTGGGAGGCCAATGAACTCGCCCCTCTCGCTAGAGGAAGGAAGCATCCGTGGTGGACTGAAGACTGTGACAATGCAATAGCCCAAAGACAGATAGCCTGAGTGAAGTGGAATTCTAAAAAGATCAAGTAAAATTGGCATAAATTTTTGGAACAAAGAACGGTTACAGACAAGATAATTCAAGGAACCAAACGAACCTTCACACAAAAGCAACTAACCCAAATGAGAGCTTTGCTAAGAATAATTTCAGAGATTTCTTTGGAACCTTTAAGCAGGCACTCAGAAAATACGCTCCGCCAAGCCTCCACTTCAGAGACTCACAAGGCAAACTGGCTTATAACGACAAGGACAACTGCCACCTGTTGGCTCACTACTTTAAAAATCTACTCAAATGTGACCCACCCAGCAAAGACTTCGATTATAAACAAACCACACCAAACCCGGACTCGCTTCCCCCTTCATTGGAAGAAGCTGGCCCGATCATTCAACTACTTAATAATAATAAGGCTGGAGAGGACTCTATCGTTGCTGAACTGCGGAAAGGTGCCGGAAACAATGCCGTACGCAAGCTAACCGAGATCATCCAGGACATCCTGGGAAACAGAGAAATTACCACCCGATTGGAAATCTGCTCTGATCCATCCGCTTCACAAAAAGGGAGATTTTACGGATCTAAACAACTACCGTGGAATTTCTCTCGTCCCGGTAACATACAAGAAGGTGTTACCGGGCGTTACAAACAAGGCGTTACAAACAAGGGTAGAAAATCAGTTGGATAGTCAACTGAGAGAATACCAGGGGGGCTTCAGGAAGACCCGATCCTATGTTGAACAGATCCTCAATCTTAAAACAGTACTTGCATACTCCAAGATGAGAAACCGCAAGGTGGTCGCCACCTTTGTTGATTTGAGGAAGGCCTACGATTCCATTGATAGAGCAACGCTTAACAAAGTACTCCAGGAACTAGCACCAGACAACAAAACTCGCAGACTAATCCTAGAAACTTTGACCAACACACATTCCAAAGTTAAATTTAGAGGCGAGATTTCAGAAAGCTTCGAAATAAAAACTGGAGTGAGACAAGGAGATGGCCTTTCCCCACTTCTCTTCAACTGTGTCCTTGAAAAGGTTATGAGAGAATGGCGCAAGGAATTGAACAATTTTGGTGCTCGTAGTGGTATCTACCTGGGACGTAAGAAGGATGGACTGGTTGTAGATTGCCTGGCGCTTGCAGATGACATGGCACTGTTTGCTGATTCTCTTGAGATGGCAACAATGCACTTAAACTGCCTCAGAAAACAGGCTGCCAAAGTGGGTCTTCAAGTGTCGCTGGAGAAAACAGAATTCTTCACCAACATCAGAGAAGCAAACAGAGAGATGTTACTAGAACAGAGAAACATCAAGAGGACTGAGAAATTTAAGTATCTCGGCGAATGGATTGAACCCAACTTATCAGAAAGAGCATCATTATCCAAGAGAGTCAGCAAGTTAGAACTAGCCTATCGGCTGACTAAGAACGCTTACAATAAGAAATGCCTGTCACGCAACCTGAAACTTAAGCACTACATATCAGTCTTACGACCAGAAGCCCTGTATACCATGGAGTGTCTCTCCATGAAACGAAGGGGTCTACTAGAGAAATTGGAAATCAGAGAGAGGAGAATCCTTAGGAAGATCCTAGGCCCGGTAAAGGAAGATGGGGAATTTCGAAGACGGCATAACTCTAAGCCCTACGAATATATTGAGATGCTCTCTGACTGTGCAAGGAAAAGAAGGGTAGAGGAAAAGAAGGTAAGGAAAAGAAGGGTCCAAACCGACAAACCAACCGTCTGTTCACCTTCTGGAAAAACAAGAAGCTTCGTACCAGTTGGTTGACTGAGACCGAGAAGGATATTAAAGAACTGTGAATAACAGATCTCAAAAACAGACAGTCTGTTAGACGCACCCTGAAGGAAGTCCGTGGATTTCAGGAAAAACCTCTAAGGAAAGGTACCCCCTGGACAGAAGAGAGAAAGGAGTTACACCGGCAGAAGATGCGACAATACTGGGCAAAGGTCAAAGCCCAACAGTTGATCAAGCGTGGTCCAAAGTAGGCCTATTCGAAAGAAGAAGAAGAAGAAGAAGTAGAAATAATAGACACTAGGTATAAGTTTCACAAATTAGTTTTATTTAAACACATCGATTTCGGCTTCTTAGGCCTTCTTCAGAAGATTATGTACAATATAACTTACACCTAGTGTATTATTTATTATTATTTTTATAAAGTTCCACCTAATGCCTACAGCTGAATTTTTAAATTCTATTATTTGTATTTATTAAATAATTTAAAAAAAATATTAAATATTAAAGTCTAACTCTCCATGAGAATCTTTTCAATCGGTTTTAAAAAAATTCGATGGAAAATATAAGTACAGGTACGTACAGGTATTTTCCAAGCTATTTAATAATCGGCGATTGTGCAGAAACTCGACGAAACAAAAGCAACAACGTATTCCCAATAACCGTGATTATGTAAAGAAAGTTAAATAGCAGCGAGCAAATAAAAGGAAATTTATTGAGACACGGAGAGAGGTTAAACAGATAATAAATTATACAAGCGCAGGAAAAACATCGTTGAAACTGAAACGTGTCAATTAAAAAATCGCGACATAAAACCGTCAATTACCGTCGATAATTAACACACGCGCAAAACGTAACGCAATAAAACAGACAGTTTAGTACAAGTTCAACTAGTTTCCGTCCGGAATAAACTTTGGATTTCACCAAGTTTGTCGTTTGATAAAGAAAACAATTTCTATTAAAGTTATTATTTGCAATTCAATGCAGATACGAATCTGTGAGTACATACTCGTTGGCCTAGTTTCGTACCGAGCGCAAGCACAGACAGACAGACACACGCCCCTATAATTTATATTTCACACAATATTAGATACCAGACGCCCAAGCCATTATTAAGGCGCACACATTTCCTAATAATCTGATTTAGTAAACTAATACTTAATAAAACTACCACACAAAATATATAATAAAGATTACAAACTTATTTTATTGACTTGCAGCTATAACACTTAACCAACCAACATTTTCTCCGTCGTATTTTTTTTGTTTGTTTCTAACTCAAGCGAATTCTTATCGTGACTCGTTATCTGTCTGTTTGTTATCGGGATTAATATTGGTTTTATTTATTTTATTTCTGTTTGTAACTCATCCTAATCAATTTTTACAAGTCGGAGTTTAGACCACCATGGGAGTTTACAGACGGCAATCAAGCGAAGAACTCGGCTGCGTTATGTAACGGCGAATATCTTGCTTATTATTTTAAATATCGATTTTTTTTTCTTTCGGAGAGATTGTCAAGTTTCCGGATTGGAGCTTACGCTCGCAACGGTTTCTAGTTTATTAGATTTGAATAATTAACTAAAGTTAATTCCGTCGGTAAATTTGGTGCTTGAGAATATCTTGATTTTATTTAAAAAATAGCAAAAGTTTAGGTGAGAATAAATTATTTCTAAATCTAATTTTACATTTAGATATTTAGTTCATTTAGATTGCTAATATTAGCTTAAATCAGGGGTTCCCAAACTTTTTCAGTTCGCAGCGCAACTACAGGATTAAGCTACATATCAAAAGAATAGAAAACTAGCGTATAGTCTTTATAAAGTTTGACTATAGCTGTGTGACCGCTTCGTCTACTTCAACTATATGAATAGTTTTGAACTATACTAAACGGTCACACAGATAGTCAAAGTATAGCTGGACTATACGTTACTTTTCTATAACGTATGTACATGGCTTTAGTATATTGTCTAGGCGCCCTAGCTAGTTGAAAATAAGGTAAAATGATATTAGGTAGATAGGCACAATAGGCAAAATTGGATGAAGTGATGCCAATTCTGGATTCCAACACGTTTCTCTGGTTTTTGGGCAGGGGGGTATGAATGATGGGGGTTTTTAGTGGGTCGCTCACTAGTGGGCAGTCCCACACTACCACTCGGCACGGACCGGGTGGTGTCTGTTAGCAGATTTTCGCCTCCCAGCACGTTGCAAAAAAAAAGAAAAAAAGATAGGCACAATAATTATCACTAAAGCCGCTAATAGGATGCTGAGTGATGCTAACTTCCCTCTAATATGAAGCTGAGTTTTTATATCTCTATTGACACACAAGAATATATTTATTGTTCAAGGAAAATAAGAAATAAAATAAACAAAGTGACATGGAGCTTTTCACACATTATCTCAAAACGTGGGACCGCTTCTCTCATTTTTTGCTCCACATTGATCTTTGAGCAATATTTGTTCTTTATAACAGCTACAGCTGAAAATCCGGCTTCAAATAATTACGATGTTGTAAGGGAATGAAAATTCTTAGACCTTTTTAACTTTTTTTGAAAGGATAAAAACTTATTAAAGCGGAATATAGCTTGAATATATAAATATATTCAACCTGTTCGTAGCTCTATAATATTAGTCTTATTAAGACTATGAACAAATCTCATGTTGAAACAACTACTTCCTGGCTAATATCACACAGGATATTGAATTCTACAACAGACATTTGCATGTTATTACTAGTTCCAATCCATTTTCATGGCACTAACAGAGCTAGAGAAATAACAATGTTTTTAAGACCATTTCTTTCTATTTAAATTAAGTGAATTAAACCATCTGCAGACGCGTTTCGAGATCTATTTCTCATCAGTGTAGCTTTGCTTTTTCGAATTATAAGTACACTAGCTTGAACACCGCGTGCATGACTGGCGAGGTTAGGTATTGATTTGACATTTGTGTAGAAATACAGGAACTTGGTTTCGGTTATTGATTTTGTACAATTTTGTGGACAATGTTTGACGGAGTGGGACGAGTTTTGATAATCTAGTAAATCTAGTTCGTGCATAATTAATTGGTTATCGTGCCAATACGCAAATTTCCGATAATATGTCCAGCCTTGGAGATTTCTGTGATAACGATGTAGCTCTTGAAAAATCTTACGATCCGTTTGCGTCGAAAAAGGATTACTCATGGCCAGATTTACAGAGAAATTAAAATCGAACGAATTATCTTTAGGAAAGTCTGAAGCGAAAATAAAGTCTACTGTATGGGAAAATGTGATGAATGGGACGAGCCGCGCGACCGGGATAGTATGGAATGAATGGGATGGGATGGGACTGGATGAAAATGTTAGGTTTGTGGAATGGACAGTCGAACGAAAATGTGATGGGATGGGACAGTGAGAGGGATCCGTCCCACGGGATGGGATCTGGAACGAGAAACTCGTCCCATACTCATCTCGAATCTGGAGTTCCATGACCTTGGGAATTTTTGCATGTAATTCGAGTGCACGATGTGAAACATTTTCATGTGAAGAAGCCATTGTGAACCGCAGTAATATTGCAGGGCCTTGTTTTCAGCTCTCATATCCGTTCAAAGGCTTTTTCAAAAGTCTGACGTTCAGCGGCCGAGTTTTGCTGTAGTTTACTACGTCAGTGACACGTTCTAATGCCTAGTTCAATTCAGAGCTTATTGATTTCGACGCAAGCGCATCCCTATGGATGATGCAATGGGTCCACATAGCATGCGGTGGAATAGCATTTTTTGCGAATAAGCGATTGTATTTCTTCATACCTGCCAGACATTGATTGAGCACCGTCAGTACATAAACGATACACTTTTCCTAATCTAAATCATTTTCTGTTAATAACCTTGTTAAGAATTTCAAACAAGTCTTGAGCCTTTGCTCTTTCGGTAATGCCTTTATAGTTAAGAAGGTCTTCAACTATATCATTCAAAAAATGTACGTAACAAATGAGATTTGCATCTTTATTACTGTCAGCAGCCTCATCAAGTTGCAGACCAAATTCCTCGCCTTTCATTTTTTTTTCTATTAATTTGTGATTGAGATCCTTCGATATATCATGCTTTCTTAGACTAATAGGGTTAATACCCAACGTAGGAGCAAGCAAGCGCCGGATACTCAGCTCTGTCGTGAATTCAATACTGCTCTACGCGGCGCCTTTCTGGCAAGATTCCGTTAAAATACAGAGAAACAAAAACATTCTCGAGAAGGTGGCAAGGCGAACCATGCTCCGGATTATCAGCGCATACCGTACCGTGTCCACAGAAGCTGCCTGGGTGATGTCCAGCTGCCCCCCCATTGACCTCCTCGTCGATGAGCGAGCTCGCGTACACGAAGGAGGCAAGGTAGATAAGGGAGAAGCCCGCAGACGCCTGCAACGCAGATGGCAGGTAAGGTGGGAAACGGAAACCGGGAAGGCTACATGAACCAAGCGCTTGATTCCTGACCTGCGCCCGTGGGTCAACAGAGAGCACGGCGAAACATCCTACCACGTAACTCAAATGATAAGCGGACATGGATGCTTTAGAGCCTACCTACACAGGTTCAAGGTCGCTGAGACAGAGGAGTGCTGCTACTGTGGCCAGCCAGACACTGCTGAACATACTTTTTTCTTCTGCGAGAGATGGGAAAACGACAGACGCCTGGCAACTTCGGAAATAGGAGAACTGACCCCTGATAACTGCGTTAGGAAAATGCTAATAGACCAACCCCACTGGAAAGCAATCTCCAACTTCATCATTAGCATTATCACCCAGAAAGAGACCGAAGAACGTGCTGCCCAGACAGCCACCTAGCAAAATCTCAAGACTAGAAGCAAAATCTAAACTCTCAAAAAACTAGGGCGGTAACAACTGTCCGGGCTGCCCACTGAAGGAATGCGCAAGCAATACGGGGGTGCTAGTCTCTATAGCCAAGTGGAAGAAGGGGTTTAGTGAGTTAGAGCATCACACGCAGGCTGGTAGAGCTTCCCCCAAACCACAATAAAAAAAAAGACTAATAGGGTTGTTAGATATAGGTACCGTGGAAATTAGATTTCCCGCCGATTATTCTACCATAACATTCACGATGTCGAGAGCAGCCGGTAGAATAGGCTCGGTTTTAGCGTGAGGTTTTTTGCATTTCGCCACCCTGTATGCCACCTGGAATGATGTGCGTTGATAGAATGTTGAGTAGACACGTTTTCTTTGTTTTTGTAAAATATGCAACATTTTATCAAAAAAATTACGCGAATGAACTCGAGATGTTGCTTTAGCTCACTTGATAGCATACATTCGGACGATAGAATTTGCAAACAGAGGACACACAGCGGCCCTTCTTCATTTTTACTTCTATTGAAGTAAATCCAAAGTCCAAATATCTATCATTGTATTTGCGATACTTCCACTTGCTGTCCCATCACAACCGACTTACTTATTTAATACAAATCTGTCCATTTTGGGCCGACTTTTGACGAAAACACAAACAAAACGATCAAAATTTTGATGAGTAGGATCGGGGCAATCGGAAATATATTTATTGTCACTTTATTAGATTCCAAACTTTATTAAATAACGATATATATATATATATATATATATATATATATATATATATATATATATATATATATATATAACGATATATGTAGTTACGCATTACGGACCGACAAGTAGCGTTGTCAGGTGTCCCGATTTGCGCGGGACGTCCCGATTTTCAGAGGCCTGGGGACGTATCCTAATTTGCCACTAAATGTCCCGATAAATCAAAAATAGTATATTTTGGAACTAGGGCGGTAAGTTGTCAATTTGACGCGAGAGCGAAACTTCGTTGGTGCGCACATTCGCTCGAGAGGGCAATTGACAATTACAAGTTGGGGATCATGGGGCCATCCAAAAAAAATCAAATATGAAGAATTTGCTTTTTCAATTGTCTCCGGTGGTGTGGATTCGTCATAAGTACTCTCCTCAGCCTCCGGTATCACCATAGATTTTCTTACACGTTCACGTCACTTCTTTAATATTGAAGCCTTGATTGTGTTTATTTTATTTTTATTTATTTTTTTAACCAGGATAAATTATTGGTCAATATTTTAGAGATTAATCGTAATAACAGGCTGTGAGTCTGAGTAGCTGCGTGGAGAGTGGTAAGGAAGTGCCAGTTGCCAGGGCACAGTTGACCGCCACCCCGAGAATTATTTAAACGAGGTCAAAGGTATCAGCGGGTGAGTTACACCCACCTTAGGCTCCGTGTAACACATTTTGAACTATCATTTGTAGCGAGCACGGGCCGCAATTTTGAATATGTCTGCTATAAACAGCATGTTAATATAAAAGGTCAATAATAACTTCTCAATATTAGGTCGAAATTTTCTCAGAGACTTTCGAATGGAAATAATTTCAGAGCATTTACAAAATGGAAAGGAGAATCTTCATTTACCAAAAAAATTTCATAAAAGAATCCAGGATCATGTCGGTTAATCCTCAAACGAACCACCAAGAAAAGTGCCAAGATCTGTAAGAAGATGTGAAACATGCCCCACTAAAAAAGATACTAAATACACTTGTTACCAATGCAATCTTTACATATGTAGTGAGCTTGCTATTTTCGCATGCGGAAAGTGTACCAAATCTAAAGATGAGTCTGACTAGTTACATCACAATACTTATTTTTAATTTGTTTTATTAGTCGATTGCTTTAATAAATATAGAAAACCAGGAAAAAAATTATTTCACTTTTAAATTTGCTTCAATAATTAGTACTTCAATAATTAGTAACTATTAAATTCACATGATCCCTTTCAGGGTTTGTTACACCCACCTTGCGCTCCTGTTACTGTTACATACTTTAACCTGCTCCTGTTACATACTTTAACCTACCGCTCGAAGGGTTAATGTAACCTACCGATATTGAATATTTGCGTGCGTTACCCAGGTTATGTGGAAATACAACTAGTGGTGGCATTTCTCGTATTAAAAAACGTGCGTCAAGAAGTACCTCTCGCACATGAATTATAAAAAACTATTATTATTATGAAAAATAAATAAATTGCGTCTCAAAACAGACAAAATAGCAGACCTCACTAGTGCCATGTACTTTTGTTTTATTCTCTCGCTCAAAAACGCGACCTCACCGATATGTGTGCTTCACTCAATCAATTGATCTTTAGTTCGTCGCTTCAATCGTCGTTTGTCCGTTCACTTTCTTAAGGTTATAGTAGAGATAAAAATATACATTTAGGCCGAGGCCGCACTACGGTTTTCTGCCGCGAGCGGTAACCGCTATAACCGAGAAACCGCTCAAGAAACACACAGTACGCTATGGGTAAAATCAGTCAGGGAAAAAACCGCAAGTGAGGCCGCTTGTATTAGCTTACTAGAGTCACAGAATGAAGCGATTGAAAACCGCGGCGGTTTAGCCGTAGTGCGGCCTAGGCCTTAATTGATTCTTTGTAGGTAAGCATTAAAATTATTTCATTTAATATTATGTAAATGTTTACGCAAGTGGGGGGTAAAAGGGGGTAGTGCATGCGCACCGCACGGCAATGACTCGAATGAGACATGTCGCAAAGCCTCTCCTACCCATGTCTGGTTCCCACCTCCACGTTAGGTGACCCCTGGTAACCACACAGAAACCTCGCAATATGCGGTGAAAATCCGTATGGAGCGAGGTACATGTGTGTCCTCGTGAAAACATTAATGTTGCGAAGACTACAACGAAAGAAACTGGACTGTCCACACGAAGACGACCATCGCAGGGAAATACGGAAAGATTGACGGAATCAGACTAAGATTTGGTACATGGAATGTATGTATGTACGCTTCTGAAAGCAGGGGCTATGGCTAGCCTAGCGGATAAGATACTGAGATACAAAATGGATCTCGTGGCCCTACAAGAGATAAGATGGAAGGGTAAAGGCGAAATTCACAAGAGACAATTATCTATGTATTTCTCAGGAAACGATTAAGGATATATTGCGATGAAGGAGTTGGATATATTGTATCCAAACAATTAAAAAAATCGATTCTAGCTTTTACCCCGGTATCAGATACAATATGCACCCTAAGGCTAAATTGAAAATACCACAATATAACCTTCGTGATCGTATACGCGCTCACAGAGGACGCAGAAGAGGAAACCAAATACTTTTTTACGCAGCACTTCAAGAAGTCTGGGATAAAATATCTAGACATGACGCAGCGATAGTACTAGGCGACTATAACGCCAAATTGGGTAAAGAAGAGGCCGTCGCTAGCGTTTTTTGTAAATATAGCATGCATGATTTGTCCAACAAAAATGGCCAAAGAGTTGCCCAATTTGCCGCGTCTAATAACCACTCTGCTGTTAGTACTTTCTTCCCCAGGAAAGAAATCCATAAGGGCACCTGGAAAATACCTGGATCACGAAACACGAACCAAATAGACCACATACTAATCACCAAAAGATGGGCAACGGACGTCGAACAGGTCAGATCCTTTCGCGGGGCGAACGCGGACTCCGACCATTACCTTGTTGGAGCAAGGTCAAAACAAAAACTATCGACAGTAGCTAGCGGAACAACTGCAAAGCAGCCAAAATGGCACATAGATCGCACATAGATGGCACTATTGATGTTGGACGATGAAACGCAAAAAGGGGGATTGAAAATAAATGAGGTAAAAACTAAATACATGCAAGTTGGAAGAGAACATCACGATAACAATCACCTTAACTTGGGCGAGTATCGCTTTGAGCAGGTTGAAAGTTGTGTCTACTTGGGAACAGAAATCAACAGAACAAACGTAATAGCTAAAGAAACAAGCTCGCGAATACTTAGTGGAAACCGATGCCATTACGGATACCAAAAACTGACGAAGTCCAGATTATTGAGTCACAAAATCAAACTTCAAATATACCGAACTCTCATAAGACCAGTAGTAACGTACGGATGCGAGGCCTGGAACCTAACCACCGCAGAGGAGGACGCGCTACGCATCTTTGAAAGAAAGATCCTCAGAAAGATCTTCGGACCGATCATAAATGAGCATGGAATTTGGAGGATACGAATGAACCATGAACTAATCAGGTTAATAAACGAAGCGGACATAGTGAGATATGTAAAAGCTCAAAGAATAGCATGGCTGGGACACCTGTACAGAATGCATGACGACAGACCAGCCAGGAAAATGTACAACTGGCGGCCAGTAGGAAGAACAAAAAGAGGCAGGCCAAGGAAAAGATGGATGGAAGAAGTGGAGGAAAGTCTTAGAAAGATGGGAGTAACGGATTGGAGAGAGAAAGCCGGCGAAAGGACAGAATGAAAGATTGTTGTAGAAGCAAAAACCCACCGCGAGTTATAAAGCCAACAGAAGAAGAAGAAGTTTACGCAAGTGCTTTTAACAATTTTCTCATTTTTGGTTCTCTCTAAGATTCTAATTCGCATTTGAGAATTTTAGATTATGAGTTTTTTTTTTGTTGGTTTATTGATTCGACTCGGAAAAAGAAGGAACAAAGAAGAATCTTTCTTTCTTGATGAAGAGTTACTCGTTGATCAAACCCACTCCAAGTAATAAGTTTAGCGCACTTTTTACATTGTGCCAAAAAGAGTTTAGCTTATCTCATGGTGGCAAGAATGATTAAAAACAACACCAAAAATGTAATGAATACCAAGAAAGAGAAAGAAGTGCTTTATCTGCATCGCCGAATATGTTTTTAAAAACCGATTAAATGAGCACTCAAGAAGAAAGAGTGCTAAGCGCTTAAGTCACAAAGACATACCACTCGGTCAAGCCTAGCTTATTTTCATTCAATTCACTTGAATGTGATACAAAACTCATACTTTATATCTCATAAACAAAAATTATACTTTGTATGGTGATTCAAAAATTTCTGAAAAACTGACACTTGGACGAACTAAGGCCATTGCCACTGCACATAACGTTTTAGTTTCTCAAGAGGCCGTCGAAACTTTGCAAAATGATATCTTTTCTATAAAAGGTATCATTGCTACTGACACTATTGTCAGTAGCAACACTATAAAAGGTATCATTTTGCCGTGTCTATCACGCCTCCAATAATGTTTATATTACTCATGCGGGTTATGTACTATTTTGGCTCCTATTCTTTAGTGCGACAAATGCTTGTTTGTCAATTCAATAATTTGCCAATTCAATATTACAAGCAAATTATGCTTGGCGCACGCAAATTTTCAATATAAATCGAATAGGTAACTAAAAAAAAAAAAAAATCAAAATCGAAATAGAAAATTTTATCGAAATTGCATAAAAAGTTTTAGAATGAGTATATTCTAGGGTGATACCGGAGACTGATTCTTATGTTCTTATGACGAATCCACACCACCGGAGATAATTGAAAAAGCAAAATTTTCGTTTTGGATTCTATTTTTTTGGATGGCTCTTGGACCCCAAACTTGTAAGATACGTCTCCGTGTGAGTAATAAAAAATATTATCTGCAACTCGTGCTGTATTGTCCATTGCCCACGAGAGCGAGTCGCTCTTGTGGACAATTGACAACTTGCCGCATTAGTTGCACAATATACCATTCCACTGATAGCGAGATTTTACAGCCCAACTACAAATTTAAAAACGTGTGTGCTTGACTTTTATGAAGACGAAAATGAAACTGCATCAGACTTACAAATGAATTTAGTGACGATGATGACATGAAATGACTGAAAGAGCGCAATATTGATAAAAAAAAACACCTTACTTGTTACTGAGCAGATAATGCAAATCTAAACTTTGTTTGCCGTAATTCAGTTTTCCAGTTATTGCATGATGATAATGAAACTTTTTATCAGTGGGATTTCCTGCACATATCTTGCACAACAGTGTGAAGTATGGTCTGGGCAAAAGTGAGTTTAATTTAGAAAATTTCATCCTGAAGCTGCATAACCATTTTTCATACTGTGCAAAACGAGTTGACGCTTTAAAACAATTTTATGAGATGCACGAAGTTGAATTTGCTCCCGTCCTGCGACATTTTAAAACAAGATGGTTGTCACAAGAACAAATTGTCACGAAGGTTCAAACAGGAGGTTGTCACTTCTCCCTGCCGTGGAACGTGCTACGAAATCTTTCGACGTACTGAAAGATAATTGTATATCAATGGGATAAGAAGAATGTCAAGAAAAGGCATTTTTTTATTCTGACGCGATAGAACCGTGTATGACCTTTTACTATCATGTATTGAAAGTCTTACAGGATGCAGTAGTACATCTTAAAAACGAAACATATAGGTGTTTCGAAGGTCTGAAATAATGGTTGGGCTGAGTAAAAATTGGGGCAGAGGTTTAAAGATGAATTTATGGGATTCACGTTCAACAACTTATTTAAAAAGTTGTGTGATGATTAACTTTCGAAAATAAAACACTGTTTTGCGTGGTACAAAAATGTGCTAAATTATATAGAAACTAAATACGAACTCAAATTGTACTTATTTAAACCATTTTCGCTCCAGGACGCGATTCACTTACGCGTCAGTGGTTAACATCATTGAATTATTAAAAATCTAAAAATTGGTACGTTCTTCGACATGGTTCACTTTTATGAAGAAGTGTGTAAATTCAAAGAAGTAGTGAAGGAAGCAGCGCAAATCTTGATACGGATTGATACTATCAATTTAAATTCGCGAGTTAAACCTTAATTTTATCCGCGACTGAAATACAAACTTTTATTCAATTTTGCTTTTGTTTAAACAAGAAACAATCCATAGAAAGTTGGCCATGATTGTAGTGTTGTCATGGCAATGTTACAAATGTAATTGTTTATTGATTCGTGTGTCAGAATTTTGTTTAGTGTATTTATTGTGTTTAATTAATTTGTGTTTTATTAATCATAACTGAATACATCCGAAGAATTATTGTTAGATAGTGACGCGGAAAGATTACTTCCGCAAAAGTCAAGAGATTTATACAAAAAAATGTAGGTATAATAAGTTTTGTGAATGGCAATCTAAAAAGAACAGAATCAACAGAAGAATCAGCCAATATTTAAGATTATGTTTACGGAGCCCGTAAGTGAGTTATTTTGATGCATTGCCATGCAGACTTTTATTGCACTAGTGAATAAATCACTGGTTTATTGATCCGTAAGCAAGGAATTAAACATGACTTTATAAAGCAAAATTGATTAAACATAAAACTCTGATTATAGCGCATGTAAGGTTAGGTTAGGTTAAGGTAAGGTTAAGTGTAAGTGCAAATCGCCAGGTAAATTATTTGAATTATTTTTTCTTATTTTGGAGGTAGTGCCACCACGCCATATTGTGTGGATCTATCTGTTCTAATATTACCCAATCTAACCTAGGTTTAAACCGTGAAATCAGTAAAATATTATATCTTTACGTTAGTTCTAATTTCTGCCACTGCTTACATGCATCTAGCTACGTCTTAGCCGAAAACTTTGCTAGTAAATAGTTTTGTCTGTGTTTAATCCAGATTTGGGGCTTAGTAAAAAAATTTTTTTCAAACTTAGTGTTGCGGACTTTTTACCTGATGCAGCTGTTGTTAATCGTCTTTGACACTCTTTAACTAAGATCGGAAAGAATAATTAAGCTTCTACGTTGCCTGGTTCAATAAATATTCGTGTTTTTGTTGTCCTAGAAATTGACATTTTCAACGTAACAGATGGTGGATGCGCACAAAACTGGGCTGACGTTGACACGTTTATTATTATTTTTTTATAGAAAAAAGAGTTTTTAAAGAGTATAAAGACGTTTAACAACAGTTACACCAGGTAAAAAGACCGCAACACTAAGTTTCAAAAACACCCGTATTCTTCACCAAGTATCAAAGTATGTATATACAAATACATTTTTATTGTTTGCACTTAAAACTAAAATTTGACGGCATACATCAAGAATTTGTTGGCACATAAAAGTGCCGCGGCACAGTCGTTGAGAATCACTGCGCTAGAAATTCGAAGATAGATAGGATAGATCTTGGGGGTTCCATTACGAACCGACCGCTGAACGTAACCGCTTCCTCTTTGTGGATCCGGTTTAGTAGGTTCTTCCTCTCTGGGTCGCTTCCTCCGAGGGCGCGCGAGGTTTTCCAAATATTGCTGTGCTGTAGATGTTTTTGCAAAACCGGACGTTTGTGGCTGCCGAACCGAAAACCAAATTTAGCAAACCAACTTTAGCATGACTTGCAGTGAATTAAAAATACTTTATAAAAAAGAACTCAATCCTAAAGGGATCAAAACCTAACGAAAAATATGATTTTAATAAGAAATAAATTACTTAAACTAATAAATAGCGTCAATAATTAACACTTAAACTACGATTTTATGGTACCTAATATTTTGTTATTTCTAATAGTCCAACAAGACATAGCATTAAATTCAGATTTACTATTAATATTAGTTATTGCGAAACGCAATAAATTAAACCTTCATTTATCAAACCTTGTTTTTTGATAGTTCCGATAAACAACCCTAAATTCCCATTTGTTATACACTCTGCCCCGATTTAAAACAAATCGGACCTGGCAACACTACCGACAACCCCACGAAACAAATGAAGCATGCAACGCGCGCGATTTAAATTGTTTATTTTGTTATATACCTTTATGTTATATATCGCGAGTACCAAAGTTTAGTTTCCTGAAAATGTTAAACAACAACCTCTATACTCTCCACGGAGGTCCAGGGTGCTACAGCGCACACTTTGGGCACCCCTGGCTTATATCAACATTTCTCCTTGAAGCCACGACTAACAGGTCTTACTAATCAAAATTATTTGATCAAACCTGGTCCACTTTATCTTATCAAACGTATTTAATGAAACCAAGTCTTTTAGCCTTGCCACCAAAATTTGTCCATCAAGCTTTGACCACAAAGTCTTATCTTGCTTATCAAAATTATTGTATCTAATCTAGATGTTCAAGTTCGAATTAGTCCAACAAGCCAGGTGTATGCCAGGGACACGTCCATCAAATTTTGGCCATCAACCTTACAATTAGTCAAATGACAAAATTAGTCTAACTTTCCCATTTAACAACATTTGTTCATTAAATATTAACTTTCATGTCATACCTATCATAATTTGTTTATAATCCTAGAACTATAAGCCTTTTTCGACAAAATTAGTCCCTCAAACCTGGACTATCTTAAATCCTTTCCAATTAAAATTAGTCAAACTTTAAGTTTAAAGTCTTACATAACAATATTTGTTCAAATCAAATTTTAACTTTCATGTTTTACCTAGCAAAAGTTGTTTATGAAACTTGAACTACAAGACTTTTCTATCAAAGTTAGCTTATCAAACTTTGACCACCAGGTTATGCCTATAAAAATCTATCTGGTATATATCTGGTCTATCTAACCTTAAAGTCTTGCAAATTAGGATTATGCAATTTCTTTAAAAGAGATGGTTTATTGTTCTGGTTTTCAAAAAGTTCTATACTAATAGTTAAATATAGTAAAAGAGTAGCGTTTGACAGAAACCGAGAAGGATATTAAATAACTGGGAATAACAGATCTCCAGATAGTCAGGACAAACAGTCTATGAGACGCACCCTGAAGGATGTCCGTGGATTTGAGGAAAAACCCCGAAGGAAAGGTATCCCCTGGACAGAAGAGAGAAAGGAGGACAGAAGATGCGACAATACTGGACAAAGATCAAAGCCCAACAGTTGACAAGCTTGGTCAAAAGTAGGCCTATTCGAAAGAATAAAAAGAAGAGAGTAGCGTACGCCTTGAAAATACGTCAAATTGGGTTTAGAGAATGAAAACGGAAGTTTTGATAGATTTGCCGGGCAAAAGTAGAAAAGATCTAATAAAACACCAGAGAATTGACCAATATTTGGGATATAGTGATGCCGCCGAAGGCGGCGGGGGGTGGGGCGCAAAAACAAAATTATCGGTTTTTCCAGCTCGCGGCCGTATTTAGACCGATCGCAGTGAAAGTAGTAGCACCGGGAGCGCCGATTTTTTCCTTAGAAAACTGTCATCTCGAATTTTCGAACCTACCCTGAAAATTTGGAGATAATTACGAAATACCGAAAAAAAAATAATTAAAAAAACCGATCTTCTTTAACGTCCTATTGCGAACAAACCGCTGAACGAGACGGCTTTCGGTTTGCGGATCCGGTTTCGAAGGTTCTTCCTCTCTGCGTTTTCGAAAAGAGCGCGCGAATTTTTGCAAAAATGGCCGCGCGGTAGATCTTTTTTGCAAAATCGGACGTTTGCGGCTGCCGAACCGGAAGTAGGTGGAATTTTGAATTTTCTTCTGCACCGTTCGATGACGGTCAACGGTATATTGCGTGCGGTAGGTCGATTTACCGATTCGCAAAAACCATGAGGTCTCTACAGCCGATAAAAAGAAACCGGTATGATGTCAATCCGCATTCAAGATCTACAAAATTACAAATGACACAACTTCCTGTCCTATAATGGCAGATCGAGAACAGACCGAACCGTATCATAGGCTATTAAAAGTTGAAGAAAGTTGACAACTGGCAAAAGTATTGTAAAAAACCGAAATTTGCATTTTGCGTGCTGACATAGAGGTGGTTGCGAATTTTACAGAAATTTTTGCACGATGTCCTTACGCCGGCAATTTCCGACATTTAGAAACCAAGTTTACACGTTTCCATTCTACGGTGTGCTCCCCGAAGCCCTGCGAATCGTCGACCATTTCTCACAACTTTATGAACTTTTACCGCCGCAATTCGCAAATACCAAGTCTTTTCTGCAAGGCTTATAAATTTCGCAATCTCTCTCGCTGCGGCTTGGTGGGGAGGAATTTTCAAAAATTCTTCAAATTTCGTGTTCGTCAAAATATGAATTTTCTTGCCACATTTACAATGCAACGAAAAACACTAATCGGAGGCAAACTCAATTCCGCACTTTCACCTGGGAGTCCCGTCGTAAGACTATTCGAATTTTCGATTTTTTATAGCATTTTCTGATGGGGAACAAACATTGATAAATCAGACGTTCATCGATAATTTTGATAAATTTCGTGATTCGGCCGCTAGCCGTTTCAATAACATGAGTGAATACTTCGTCCTATCCTTATAAACATTTTCAAATTGAGTGTCTACGCACAACCATGTTTGATTTGCTGAAACGTGAAGCGTCAACCAAATTCAGAGAAGGGAGCCATTGAAAAAAAACAACGCTTTTCACATTTTTCACTTTTGTGACTAAACTGAACGATTTTGAAAAATTGAATACTAGTTTGTAGGTACATACGTGCTATATATATATATATATATATATATATATATATATATATATATATATATATATATATATAAATATATATATATATATATATATATATATATATATATATATATATATGGTCGTTCAAGTTTCAATTTTCTATTTAAAAAAATGACGAGGTATTTATAGAAAACCTTTGAAGGAGAAATTATTGCTCACGGTGTCCCCGGAGAAGGCAAAGGGCTGAAATGTTGTCAGGGAGTACTTCTCATGGACGCCCAAGTTCAGTAAAAATTTCATTAATATTGGTTGGATTTGGTTAGAATACCTGATATACCTATCAGTATTCATTAAAAAATCGTCTAATAGGTTCCACTCTAGGTGGAACAATAAAATTGTACACATATGTAGAGAAAGAATCAGACGATGAAATCAATGTGTCAGTTTTGCAAAATATTTTTTATTACTCATGCGGGATAAGTACTAGCTTGGCGCCCGTTTTTGAATGCGACAAATGGCTGTACGACATAACTTGGGTACCGCACGCAAATATTCAATAAAAACCGCTAAGTTACATAAAAAAACAATTGAATAAATAAAATAAACACAATCAAAATCTCAATATTAAAAAAGTGACGTGAAAGTGATTTTTTTCATTACAAAATTGAAGTTATTGAAAATTTAAATTAAAGAAAACGTTTTAAAATGAGTGTAAATTCTATGGTGATACCGGAGATGAGAGTTCTTATGACGAATCCACACAATCGGTGACAATTGAAAAAGCAAATTCTTAATTTTTTATTCTATTATGGCCTCTGATATATTATGGCCTCTGGATCCCAAACTTGTAAGATACGTCCCCACGCATGAGCATTAAAAAATACTATCTGCAACTCGTGCGGTATTGTTAATTGCCCTCTCGAGCGAATGAGCCTTCGTTCCTGCGCCCAATTTCTCTCTCGTGGACAATTGACAACTTTTCGCTCTAGTTGCACAATATACTATTATCAATTGGTGTCAGCAGCCCCACAAAGTCAAGCCTAACTAATGGAAGTAAATACAAAGAGCTACTGCTTGAAAGATTGTGAGAGATATATGAAAAATTCTATCAGTTTTACATAGATCGTTGATTATAATTTTGAAATTCTCATTATGATATATTCACAGTCGATAACTTTGACATAGGATTTTTTTTAATGAAGGAGTTCTTATTTAAAATGTTTAAATATTTATTTTGTCCAACTACAAAATTCTCAATATTCTAAATACAATTTCACCCTTACAACTATTTCAACTAGACTATCAATCAAACTTAAAACAAACGGAACACAGCCTGAATATACAAATATATTCAGCCTTCCCGGAGCTCTATTTAGGACTACCAAAACAAATCTCATGTGAAATTTGTAACTTGTCTTATAGCTTTCAGTCCACCGTTGTGGCACTGAACAAAAACCATAAAAATAACATTGTTTTTAAAATCATGTCTTTCCGATACCTTAAGTGACGGCGTATCGAGATGTATCTATCAGTCCAAATGTTTTGGACTGAAAGCTATAAAATAACTTACAAATTTCACACGAGATTTGTTTTGGCAGTCCTAAAAATAATCAGTAATTATTATAGAGCTCCGGAAAGGCTGAATATATTATATATTCAGGCTGTGTTCCGTTTGTTTTAAGTTTGAATGATTATCTATAACGTAGGATCGTTTTATCAATTCTACACTATAAATCGTTTCACCCTCATCAACTTTTCCACCATATTCAACTATTCCATCCGCATGTATTAGTAAAAATATAAATTATTATTATTATTTACATAATAGATATTATTTATATTATTCATTATTTGAATGCAAATTTTCCTATAACAGCAAATTTTAAAAACGAATAACGTTGGTTATTTGTCTTGCAAATATAATTCGTTGTAATAAATTAAAAACGTTCTTAAATTCATAAAATAAATTTGTCATTTTCAAAACAATAATTAATAAAATATGAAATTTATCAAAATATTTGTTGTTTCTAAATATTTTAATATTTAATTTGCTTTGACTTAACTTTGGAAAGTTTGTTTTCTAGGCGGAATATCTAAATGTCACAGAATATTTTAATTACTTAAAGTGGTTTATCGACTTCTTAATTAGTTTTTAATGAATTTTATGGAAAAAACTAATTTCCTGTTACTTTTTAATTTTTCGCAGAAGCCTTAAAAATGAACCGCAACATTTTTTAATCTCGAATCTCCACAGAAAACATTACAAATAATTTACCGAGAAATTTCGCGTTTAACATAAAAACTCATTCCCAGATTGTCGCACAAGATAAAATTTGCAATATTTTCCCCTTTTAATTAACTGAAAATTACTTAATTAAAACTACAAAACAACCAGATACTTTCCCAACCAATTTCATTTCTATTTCAAACGTTAATCAATAATTTACTTAAACAACTTCTTAGGTAGTTTTTCGTTCCTTTGTGCATTTTTCCCTATTTAATTTGGGGTCCATTGAATAGGGCGAGTTTGATGGATCGAGACTTTGAATGAAAGTACAGAAGAAAAAAAAACACTTTTTTGGCCCTGCTGATTGCTTTTCGATTCTCCTCATTCAAGACCTCCATCTGCCTCGAGACTAAATAGAGAATAGAAGAGTTTCACAAAAGAACCTAAAATACGTAAATCGTTTAACAACAAATCGCTTCTCGGTAGATTCTTGCCAATTTTTACAAAACAAATTCACTGGAACTTGAATTTATTAAAGATATTTAATTCGACAATTCTCAAACACCACAAATTAGATTATTAAACATCAAGTTATTAATTTAAAATTATTTTAGCGTTCATTGTCGATAGCTTTAGTTTATATACATTTTAAGTATGTAGATTTTTGCAACGTAAAATGTTAAGCAGTCAGAAAGATTACAATTTACAAAATTTAGCAACAGAAATTCAATCTTATCTTGTCTGTCTAGTCTTGTCTCCCTAGTTTTGTTGGTTTAGCCTTGTCTGTTTAGTTATATATTCTCTGTCTGTATATTCTTGTCTATCTTGTCTCACCTGTCAAATCTTGTCTGTTTAGTCTTGTCTGTCTTGTTTTGTCTGTCTGTCCTGCTCGGTAGTGTAGTTTAAGACAACATTTCCTGTATATTTCCGGGTTCGATTTCCGGTCGGGGAAGCAAAAACTAGGGCGGTTTTCACTAACCGTCCGGGCTACCCACCTTGAATAAATGCGAAGTGATACCGGTGTGGCGCAAAATAAAACCCAAAATTGGAATAGGGAGTTTAGTGAGAGCTTCCCCGAAACCACTTTTTATAAAAATAAAAGTTTTGCCTGTCTAGCCTTCGCCGTCTAGTCTCATCTGTCTAATCTACTATGTTGTCTAGACCCGTTTTTCTTGTCTTATTTGTATGGTCTTATTTCTCCAGTCTTATCTCTCTATTCTTGTCTATCTATTCTTATGTGTCCAGTTTGATCTAATATTGTCTGTCAACCCTGCTCGGTCTAGTCTTATCTTTTTAGTATTGCTTGTCTAGTTTTATCTATCTAGCATTGTCTGTCTCGTCCTCCTCGGTGGTGTAGTTGACAACATACCCGTCTTTCGAATCTTGGTCGGGGAGACAACAACTAGGGCGGTTTTCATTAACCGTCCGGGCTGCCCACCCTGAATTAATGCAAAATATGCGATACCAGGGTAGCGCATACTTAAAGCCAAGGTGGAATAAGGGTTTAGTGAGAGTTTCCCCCGAACCACTTTTAGAGAAAAAGCATTGTCTGCCTCATTAAACATTATTTTATGGACACAAACTTCAATCAGAAATATTTCCGTGTTTATAGAAGACGAAGTACACTCAACTAGTAGTCGTCTGGTTAACAATAGAGCTAGATAATCAGATGGTCCCTCCGGAAGTAGTCAAACTAATGGTTGCAAACTTTCCTCGCCATGTACTGGAGATACTAAACCAAAGCTTATTAAAAGGTACATTCCCAGAAAGATGGAAGCAGGCCAAAACTAGTCCACATTACAAAAGCAAACAAACTTGTAGGCTTACCCTCCTGGTACCGGCCACTATGTTTCCTTGATGTTGCTGAAAAATTGTTGGAACATTTAAGCCTAGCACGACTAAAGAATGAAATAGAAACTGCATAAACCGTCCAGAACGAGATTCCGAGAAGGCGGTCTACAATAGATTCCATAAAGTATTTTAAAAATACAGCGGAAAAGGTAAAAGTAGGTACGAAAATGACCCACAAAATATGTGCACTTATTACGCTCAATATTAGATATGTGTTAATTCTGCCATATGTAACATATGCTAGATGAACTAGCGGAAAATAACCATATCTTCTACAAAGGATCCATAGCTACTTATGTGATCGCAGCATCTGTCTCCATGCTGAAAATGTACGAGTCTATGACGTAGGCAGGGGTTGTTTCACAAGGTTCTGTAATGGGAACAACACTGAGGAATGTACTTAAGTATGACGGTGTTTTCATGCTGCTACTACCAGAGGGAGTCAACATAATAGGATTTGTGGATAATCTAGTAATTACTAGAGTAGGCAAAACAGAAAGGGTAACTATCCTTAGAGCAAACCAAGTCTAAGAAAAAATCACCAAATGGATGGTATCAAAGTCCCTCCACCTAGCGCCAGAAAAGTCAGAAACTATTATGCCAACGGGTAATATAACGTTGACACCTATATCCTTCAAAGCGATGGATGTGTGTGAATCATGTTTTCAGAGTTTAAGGGTGTCCTTTTTGACTTTATTTCAGTTGTGCGCGAGGATTGTATACGACGCAGGACAGCGGAAAGAAAATACACGTGTTTCCCCAGAGCGCCGGATTACGGAACGTGCCGGAATAAGCACCGCTTATCAAGATTATACTGTATATTAATAGTCATCGATGTATACAATTTTTATTTCCCAAAAGCATTTCAATTCCAGTGCCGATCGAATCTATTAGCAACCCTAAATTAACCGCCTTAGATTCGTTCACGCATTTGTCGAACGATAAGCAATCACCGCGACTTAAAACCTTGGGATCATTATTGACAAAAGACTGTCTTTCAGGGACCACATCAAAAACGCGGCGGAAACCGCCATGAAAACTACGATGGCACTCGAAAAACGTATTCCAAATGTGGGAGGTTCCAGAAGCAGTAAACGAAAAGCAGTGAGGCTCATTCCGCCATGTTATATGGCACTCCTATATGGGCAGAAGCACTAAATGAAGTGAAAATAAACCACCTAGCCGTATATTAAAGCAAAATTGCTATGGCAGTCTACCTAACAGTATCTCGTGATGCAATCTTGATAATTGCAGGTATCCCACCCATTGAAATACAGGCGAAGCACAGAAAGGATTGCTACGAGACAGCTAAAAATGAAATTCTCAGGAAGGTGGTCATACCAATATGACTGAAGCATGGAACAACTGAACAAAAAGCCAGTGGACGATTATTCTTCAACATCCCGAACATTAACACATGGAATACTCGACGACGAGGGGGAAATAGCTTATTATCTAACCCAGGCCATGATAAGCCATGGATTTTCTCGAAATTAACTCCACAATATCTGACGATGTAAGCATCTGACGCAATTGCGTATATTGCGGCTTGGTTGACAGTGTTACACAAAGAATCTGTCTGAGATGGGACAAGGAGCGTGAGAACACACTAAATCCCAAAAATATAATGGTAAAACTTCTAAAATTACAGGAAGAATTGAATAATATCCTCAAAATAACTGAAACAATAATCATCGAAAAGGATGAGAAAAAAAAGAAAGTTTAAAATTCGAATACTCGCGATTAGCGTACTGCGAAAGGGGGAAATAGATAGTAGGGGAATATGGGGGGGGGGGGGGACCGGATAGTTAAGATAAAGACACAATAAACAAAGCACTATGTTATATATTGAGATATTCAATATCATAAATGTTTAAATATACCCTAGGCATAAATTTGGTATGAAAATGTTTCAGATTAATCTTAATAACTATAGAATAGAACAATTTTAATTAAAAAATATAAATCCGAATTCACCCCACATCTATGGGTCAAACCGGATAGGCATTATATTCAAGGAGTGAATACAGATACTAACAATAAATTCGCAGTTTTTGCAAACAAAAAATAATAATTCTTGTTCAGAACAACTGATGCAACTTTTGTGAGCCCATTTAAGACAAGCAGTATTACGTATAACGCTAAAATATATCCCATTCTGCCTTCCATCGCCGAATTTATGGCTAAAGGCACGTCTGATTCTGACAATTGCAGCCTACTTGACTTTCTCACATATGTTCGTGGCATTTTAACGCTAGCACTCTGTAAATAGTAAAACAAATAGTAAGGAATGAAAAAGATGAATAAAACAAACGCCCATAATACCTACATATAAAATCAATCGGGGTGAAACCGGATAGTCGAAATCACCCCGTCCGATTGTATCCCACAGGTACAATGTTTGAAATTGTAATAACTAGCAGGTTTTGTTTACACTCATAGCAACAACAAGTACCGTTTTAAAAGGTTAAATATGTATTACTTCTTAAAAAGTACAACTTTATATGATAGCTCATAGGTAAACTTAATGGTAATACTTTAAAAAACTCAAAATATTAGATAACTTACCTTTGTTTTCAATTTTCGTTTATGGACGCTCCCGCGGATATTTTAAAGGCACCGGCATTTGCAACGGCTCTGAGTAAGCTTTCACGCCTACTTCTCCACTAGCTAGAACGAGACAGCTATACACGGAGTATTGAAATAGCAACTATCTGATTTCACCACTATCCGATTTCCCCCCTCATTCCCCTACTATAGTAATATAGAGATATGTCAACCACAACCCTGATTATATGCAATTAGCGGTCCCGGGGCGTTCTTGTGTTAGTTTCACAGGGTTCACTTGTGTGGTTAACCGTATGGTGTCATCTGCACCCCTTCAGTTAATAACTTAAAAATCGGACAAAATCGTCCCAGAATCCTTCCTTCCTAGTTACAATTGGGTTGCACCTTAGTTTTTTGTGACTCCTCCAATTTTACCCATTTCCCATCTACTTCCATCTTCTTATAACCAATTTTCAATTGGTGCCGTCTATCTTTTAGATTCCTTGCTTTCTGTCGCAAGTCTTTTTGACTTTCCCGTTCTTTCTTAGTGTAATAATGTCTTGGATGAAATTATCGGACCCTTTCAGTTTATATTTATCCTCATGACCTCCTACCTTTACCTTCACCTCCAACCTTATCAATTTTGTGGAAATTGGCCCTTGGATCAACCCTATAACTCCTATCCTGAACATGCTCCTATACCTTCTTTTACTCCAAATATTTCATCTAATACTCTCTTTGACGCATCGTTTAATCACCCTTCTCCTCTTATCCCATGAATGACAATATTATTTTTTATTTCCTTCCTTTCTCTTCTTTCTTCCATTTCTCAGTTGCTTTTCTTCCTCTCTTAGTGAGCCTTGTACAGTACGTGAATAAGGATGGTAGTGGTTTGGTAATGATTGAAAGTATAAAAGGATGGAAGGTTCAGGAGGCTTAAACAGAGGAAACAGGGGAATAGTCCAGTTTAGTTTTTAACTTAAACTTTATTTTTATGATAAATTTTGAATTGGTAAAACGATACAACATTATAGATAATCATATAAACTTAATAAAGACAGAACAAAGCTTGAATATATAAATATATATACTCAACCTTTCCGGAGCTCTATAATACTAATGAGTCTTTTTAGGACTACCAAATACAAATCTCGTGTGGAATGTGTCAGTTATTACATAGCTTTCAGTCCACCATCGTGGTACTCAATAAAAACCATAAAAATAACATTGTTTTTAAGATCATGTCTTTTCCATACTTTGAGTGGATAGCCATCTGTGGACGCGTTTCGAGATTTATCTCTCATGAGCACAGCTTTGCTTCCATGAACAAAAGACTGATTATTATTATACAGCTCCGGAAAGGTTGAGTATGTTTATATATTCAAGTTTTGTTCCGTCTTTCTTCTTCTTCTCGCGGATGGGTCACTTAGGACCACGCGGAATCAACGTATGCTGAGCCTTCCTCCTTGCCCAATAGCTTTTCATCTTCATGGATTGTTGTACTTTCTGTTCCTCCGACCATGCACGTCGTGTGGGTTTTTTCAGATCTTCCTCAAATCCCCTTGTATGAACAATATTCCTGATCACATTTCTATTCATGAGATCTGTCGATCCCATCTCCACTAGGTCCCTTTCCGCTTGTTTGTACCACTTTGGTCTTGTACGTTTGTTCTGTAGAAATTTGTGGATTCGGTAAGTAAGCCTCGTATGATTCATTCTTTCCAAATGACCCAAAAATTGAATTCGTCTCATTCTCATGGTATCGGTAATTTTTGAATTTTTTCTATATATTTCAGAATTGGGATTGGGATAGTGTATGCCATTATTAATTCTGGGCCCTAAGATCTTTCTCATAATTTTCCTTTCCTTAATATTTAATTGTTCCTTTAATGTTTTAATTTGTAAATTTAGCGTTTCTGAAGCATAGAAGGAAGAACATTCTGAAGGAAGAGCTTCCGGTTTAATCACTGTTAAATAATGACGAATTTTACTATTCCATGACAGGTATTGCTTGTTATAAACATTTTTTGTGTATTGAAATGCTACCTCCATTTTCTGGATTCTTGATGTTACAGATTTATTCTCATTGCCACCTAGATACTTGAATGTCCCCACTGACTCGATGCTGTGGTCTCTTATCGAGACGTTATGGCTGAGTCTTCGATTGCTGCGTGATTGTACCATGATTTTCGTTTTGTCTTCATTTATTACTAGGCCAACTTTTTTAGCTGCATCTTCCATGCATATGTACACTTCTTTGGCCGTCCGGAAGTCTCTGGCCATTATGTTTATGTTGTCTGCGTATCCTACTAAATGCTTCGATTTGTTTAGTGCTCTTTGTGTCCACTGCTAATTTCCTGATTACGTACTCTAACCAGCTACCTAATCCCTTGCTTCTAGACCGACCACTTGCTTCAAACCTCGGAGTGTAGTTAGTGGCGCCGTCGGGTTGTTTTCCACTTTGATTTGTAAGGTCGTGTTTTCCAATGTTTCTTTAATGAGTCGAACCAGATTATTGAGGATGCCAAACTGTACAGTTTATCTTTTCATTTATCTTATCAGTTTATCTCGGTCGATGCTGTCATATGCTTAGCGGAAGTCGATGAAGATTTGATATACATCGACATCAAATTCGTAGCATTTTTAGAGTACTTGTTTAACAGTTGATCGGAGGTGGATTTGCCTGGTCTAAAACCACCCTGGTAGGCTCCAGAGAAAATGTAGCCCCATATAATTCAAAATCGAAGACACATTGATAATACCAAAACATGAATTCAAATACCTTGGTGTAACGATTGAAACAGTCTATCGTTTACCCACTGCACACATTAGAGAAGCGGCAGCCAAAGGAATGAGGATTATGGCAGGCTTACAACAAATAATATCGCCCATTATGGATCATTGAACTGCAAACAAATGGCAATCTACAAAAACTATCAGCTATACAACGAAAAAGTCTATACGCGTTTTAGCTTTCAAACGGTATCGTGGAAGGTGCCCTGATCATTTCAGGCATTCTTCCAATTGAAGTTCTGGCAGAAGAGCGAAAGAAGCTATAAGAAACCGGCTACAATAGAATATCAAACAAGTTAGCCAGATAGGAACTTATCGAACAGCGGCAGAGAAGGTGGGAGTTCACCGAACCAGAACAGTGGACCAGTTTACTTAATCAGAACATCTCTACCTGGGTTTGAAGGAGGCACGGTGAAGTTATCATCTGACCTAAGCACTTTCTGGCCATGACTGTTTAAGAATTAATTACATAACATAAATCGGGCTTCAGACGAATTATGTATTGCGGGGAGACATACAGTGTCAGCCACTCCATCTTCCAATGCTAAAGATGGCAAGCTGAAACGGGATCAGGAGCAGCATATATGGGAGGACCTAGTGCACCTAGAAGCATCATAAGTTACATGCTTGAGAAAAAAAAAACTGTGGAAACATACAGCGACTAATCTACACCATAATAAACAGCAAATAAACTGATGACAGGAAGCCCCAAAAAGAGACTCAGTTGAAGCAAATATTTTAATATACCCATCCATCACTCTGAGGTTTTTGTCACAACATCAGTTTTAGAGTGTTCGGATGGTGAGGGGGGCACTTGTTTGGAAAGGACAATCCCACCAACTACTCCCCCCCAAAAAAGTTTTGTCAGTCTAGTCAGATTTGTCTAGTCTTACCTTTCTAGTTTGCCTAATCTTATCTGATTTGCTTAATCTTATGCATAATCATGTCTATCTAGTTTCATCTGTCAGTGTAATCCTGTCTATCTAGTCTCATCTGTCTAGTCTTGTCTATCTATTCTTGTCGGTCTAGTTTTAATTCGATTCCTTCGGACAATATTGGTAGATAATTTCAAACCGGTAACAGTTTATTTAATTAGGTTTATAAATTAAGCCTACATTAAGTTATCTGTAAAACGTTGAAGCTTGAACTTTCCGAAATCGTACAAGTAACCCACGTTTAACACCTACCTTATTGACTTTATCTCCCAACTGAAATATCTTGGAAATTAACAATTATTTCTGGTGAAATTTAAAGTCTCTCCGAGAGATAAATTATCACGGCACAATTTATATGTAAAATTGAATATATACTTTTTATCAGCTGATTTATGTTTTATTAAAAAAGTTAATTGTTTTGTAAAACTCACGCGATTCATTTTAATCGGGAAACTAGTTGAAAAAGTTTTAAGCTCTGAACGTAAATTAAGTTAATCTAAACGTGTTGTCTTCATCAGTTGCGGTTTATTTATTATCAGTTGTAGTTTATGTGTCAGTTGTATTTATTCAAATTAGATTCGATTTGATTTGTTCTAGATTATTCATAAGATAATATTTGTGTATAAAAATTTTCCGCATTCGATTTTGTCTTTTAATACTTGTTTGCAATGACAGTGACAACACTTTTTGTGTATATAATAATGTCGAAACGAACGGGTGAGTGAAAACCGGCCGGAATATTTGTCAGCATTCATTTAATGTAAGTCGGTCTGCCCGGAGTGATTAGTATGCCTTATGTTCGTTGATTTTCGGCCGGTGGCAAAAACAGATACATTTACCATCAGATTCCTGTCTGGGTTAAACCGAACTTTCCGCGAACCGTGTGGCCTATGGGACCGCAAGACGCATTACACAACCGCCTTTTTACCCAACCATCGGCGACAATACTTCCAACCCCAAACGAAAACCTAAACTTATTAATAAAAAAGAATACTGTAATAGTTGTAGCGAAGTCTGTTTTCTCTTTGTTTCTAAACTCATCAACGCGACCGCGACAAATTATATAAGGGAAACACCGCCGGGATTAACACAAAGAGAAGTAATAGAGTCCGGTCGGTTCGGTTGAAAAATGCCTCGACAATTTCCTTTTAAACATTGACGATTCTCCACAAACAATTACTATTACAGATAACGACGAGTCGTTAAGTTTTCGTTATTTTTTTTCTCTGATTGCTTGCCAGCTTTTCTTCCTCTCCGCGCGTTATTCTAACTGAAATAAATTACTGGAATTACCTTTTTGCACGAATCTGATGCCAATAAAATGAAATTAATAAACACTTTTATAGATAATAAATTTTAAATTCTGAGGAAAAAATAACGTTTTAAAATGTTGACGACTTTTTCCTTTGTCACAACAATTTTCTTGAAATAGCAACACGAATTACATACAAAGCATATTTCAACTAAATTCTTTCCTCCATCCATAAAGTCCCTCCATCACACGGTTCAGCAGCCTTTTTATTTAAACCTTTATTCACAAAGCTTTAGATTTATGCTTAAGAATTTAATTGAGTTTGCCCTTAGAACATTATCATTGCCTATTTTGTTGATAGATCAGACAACCATAGAGAGTAAGGTCAGCACTAAGCATCTGATTTGTTTCTAATCCTGTTTTATTTGGACACTGTTCCGACACTATAAAACTAGAGCCATCCGCGTATAATATGCATTCTCTATCCTTTAAATAGTGCACTAGATCTGAAGTGTATGAAGGGAATAGTAAAGGTGCTAGTACACTTGCCTATGGTACCCCCTATTTGTTGTTATTTGGGCAGAGGAACTATTCTTATTTAGTTGATAGGTTTGATATTCATTCGTACCATCCAAGAATGATTCAAACCGTCTGCCGACTTTGCCTCGGATTCCATATCTATAAAGCTTTTACATAAGTTTATATCACCAAAAGGGCCTATGAGAATATCCCCACATCATATTCCCTTTATCTATTTCCTATAAAATCTGTCTTGTCTTGCCTATCTAGTCTTGTCTGTCTAGTCTGGTCTGTATAATCATGTTTTGTCGTAGGCTATCATGTGGTGATAGATAACAGCTAAAAATTACATACTGATGTAACTCAATCCATACGAATCCAATCCCACATCCACTGCCTAGTACCAACGTGCTTTTGTTGATCGTTTTTATTGCAGCATCTTTTTTGCCTTCTGTGTACAATCCCTCCTGCGTTCAAATTTTGTTGAGTTCACTTATCATAATAATATCTATTTTCAGTTCATGTGTTGTAGCTTTAAGGAGGTCATGTGCCGCCCGACTTCTCATCGCATTTAATTGGAGTATTCTAAGTTTCAGCTGTAGGGGTGTAATGGGGTCACGCCATAGAGGTAGCACCTTTCATTAGAATCGGTCATATCAAGCGTCATAGACGGGAGATAGATTGTAGTGACTGGTCCTCATGGGGTGCCCAGCTCTTACTAAAGGCTCTACGTGCCACACCCTGGAAAGTGTGTTGACCCACAGGCTGAATTGAGTAGAGTAGCCAGATATGGCTAGTAAAAGCCAGATATGGCTATATCGCTAGTAATAGCGATCATGGTAAACAGCAAGAGAAAACATATGGTCACGAAAAGCAAAGTTATATCAGACCGCGTTATTCACATTATACTCCAACTGAACAACAGCATGCAGATAATACAGGCATATGCACCCACATCAACATCAACAGACAAAGATATCGAGCAATTCTATGAAGATCTGATGATGGCTAAAAACCAAGAGAAAACGAAGTTCAAGGTTATAATCGGGGACTTCAATGCTAAGATAGGACGTAAAACTGCGACAGACGGCCCGAACATCGGTAATTTTGGACTAGGAACGCGAAATAATAGAGGCTAAATGATGCTGGATTATATGAACAAAGAACAAATCAACTGCATGAACTCGTTTTTCTAGAAACAACAACAGAGAAAATGGTAATGGAGAAGTCCGAATGGCGCAGTTAAGAACGAAATTGACAATATACTCACTACGGGTAGACAGCCCTATACCGATGTAGCCATTTTCATAGCGGAAGCGACCACATAATAGTAAGAGCCACAATAAATATGGAATTGATAAAGTTGTTAGTCCAACAAGGATTCAGATCAAAGACAAGTTGGAAGAATGCAATGTCCAAATCAACAAAATACTAGAACCAACTAAAGATCTGAGAAATATGGGTCTAAACGAGTTATCGGGAAAAATCACTAGCAGGATACAAGTAGCAGCAAAGAAAATATGTTACATAGCAGAAAAAACTAATACGAAACTCAGTCAGAGCACAAACGCACTCCTAGCAGAACGCAAAAAAATTTACAGAGACTCAATAGGAGACTGAGAACTAGACAAACGAGTAAAAAAGCGATTAAAAAAGACCTAAGATCTCATAACACAAAGATCATACAAGCAGCCATCAAAGACAACATGAATAAGTCCTCCGATCAAACAGAATAAAGAGAAGGTCGCTCATATACAAAATTAAGAACCAACAAGGACAAGTTGTGACAGAAAGGGAACAAATCACATCCACTATCCAACATTTCCATCATTAACTCTACAGCCAATCGGTGGGCTCCGAGGACATCCCGGAGATTGATACTGCATAGCTGAGAATGGCACTGAAGCAGATGAAAAATCAAAAGGCCCCAGGCCAGGACCGCCTTACAACAGAAATTGTGAAGAATGGGGGAACAACTCTGGAAAAGCAATGATCATCCCTCTTAACAAATGTGTGGAGAAAAATTCCCTACGCCTGGAGAAATACCGAGGTAATAATTCTCTTCAAAAAAGGAGACCGAACCAACATCGAAAACTACAGACCGATCAGTCTTTTGTCCGTTTTGTATAAGCTCCTTACCAAAATCATAGCCAACCGACTCAAAAAAAAACCGGTTTCCGAAGCGGCTATAATACAAAGGATCACATTCAAACGATACGTTTACATTATCCCATTATACCTCGCATTCGTCGACTACAAAAAAGCTTTCAATTTGGTGGAAACCTGGGCGGTGCTGGAGGCAATGGTCAATGCGAGGATTGAGTCAAGATATACCAACCTCATTAAAGATATTTAAAGAGATGCTACAATACATGTCAAAGCGGATGAAATATAACAACCGATAAATTCCCTATACGGAGAGGGGTAAGACAGGGAGATTCAATCTCTCCAATCTCTCAGGACACGTTGCGCAAAATGATGAGAAATAATCGAAAATTATTATGCAGTGGAGACCACGAAAAACAAAGAGAAGTAGAGGCCCATGCTAGCATGGGAAGATGACATACAAAGAAGAGCGGGAAAGAACTGGATGCTCCCAGCACAAGACAGGTCAACATGGGGCGAAATGTAAGAGGTCTATGCCCAGGAGTGGATTACTACAGGCTGTTAAAAAAAATCTAACCTCTCTAACCTCGCGACATGACTTGTCTGCGCCTCGCTTGCCTCAGCTCTTTTTGGAATGCGGGGCATATTCCGGAGTTTGCTCGATATCCTTTAATTTTGAAAATGGCACTGAATTCTTCATTGTTTTCATCATCTTTGGTCCCTTGCATTCTCTGCGATGTGCCCAGTTTGTCGGCATTTGGTGATGTTTGTTCTCTCCCTTACTCTGCATTCTACCAATTCGATTCGAATCCTTTTCCGCTGAAGTAGCTTTTGGGCTTGGCTTTTGGGAGAGCCACTGTTGCTATTTCACCGTAGCACGGTCTCAATTTTCTTACCTCTACGTTAATACTTTGTTCTTCAAGATGTCGCTTTCTCTATTTCATCTTCTGTGGTCACAACAACTAGATCTTTGAGGTGAAGTATTAAATTTGCTGTCTTAAGTAGGACGTCGGCTCTTGGGCACTTTTGTACCATTTTCGAGCCTCAAGTCCCGAGCTTGGCTACCTTTCACCTGTAACAGGAGATCTCCTGTTTTTCACTTTCTCGTATTTGTGATGACTCCACTTGTTTTTATTCCAGCTTCATTTCTGACCATTCTGTGCAGGTCAGCATATGTGCGTCCTTCCTCTTTAATGATTATTGCCTCCGTTTTCGGTTTCGTATATTTTAATAATTGGAATAAATCAGCTTACGTAATACTTGAACGGCCCCTAGCAAGCGATAGGGGCTGATAGACAAGGCTGTTAATAAAGGATGTAAATGTATACCATGGATACCATCTAACACAAGCACTCAGTGGAAGCGGATGCTTTTGACATTACCTCCACAAGAGAGGAAGAGCTGTTGATAGCTGCGGAGAATACTGCGGGGAAGAGGACAGCGTGATGCACACCATCTACATTTCTAGTAGGTGAGACCCAGAGAGAAACTCCCTACCACAGGACCTAGAACCACTATACCCTTCACGTTAGAATCCGAAAACAACTGGATCATGGTCCAAAAAACAATATCTGCAATTTAAAATGATATGTCATGGTTTGAACCAAATTAATAATAGAAATGAAAGTAGATTATCACTACGATAATGATAATTATTGTCAGCTACTGACAGATTTGAAGATATCGTAGTGATAATCTCCTACTTTCATTTCTAATATCTGAAATAATCAATTATAAGGAGAAGGATAAGAAGAAAAGACAGAATGCTGAAAGACTACGGCTATACCAGAACCCCTAATCAGCATGACTGGATGCGGAAGTAGGGTACATCAAAGACAACATTGTAAAACAATCGGCATCTTGAATTTATGCGGCAAGCAGTGCCAAATCTGTTGGTATCAGGGGCACCACTTGCCAAGTTAACCCAGGGGTGCTTGCTACGTCACCCCCATCCCCCCATATGTGTAGACTTGTCTGCCTAGTCTTGTCTGTCTCTGTCTCTTCGGTGGTGTAGTTGACAACATACCCGCTTTTCAATGCGGGAGATCCGGATTTGATTCCTGGTCGGGAAGACAACAACTAGGGCGGTTTTCATTAACAGTCCGGGCTGCCCACCCTGAATGAATGCAAAATATGCGATACCGGGGTGGTGCATACTAAAAGCCAATGTGGAAAAAAAGTCTTGTCTGTCTTGTTTTGTCTGTCTAGAGTTGTCTATCAAGTTTTGTCTGCCAAGTCTTGTCTGTCTAGTCTTGTCTATCTAGGCTTGTCGGTCTAGTCTTGTCTGTTTAGTCTTGTCTGCCTAGTCTTTTCCGTCAAGTTTTCTCCGTCTAATTTTATCCAGTCCAGTCTTGTCCGTCTAGTCTCTTCTCTCTATTCTTGTCTGTCTAGACTGGTCTGTCCAGTCTTGTCTGTCTAGTCTTTTCTGTCTTGTCTTGTCTTGTCTGTCTAGTCTTGCCTATCTAGTCTTGTCTGTCTAGTCTTGCCTGTCAAGTCTTATCTGTCTAGTCTTCTCTGTCTAGTCTTGAATGTCTAGTCTTGTCTGTCTAGTCTTATTTGTCTAGTCTTGTCTGTCTAAGCCTGTCTGCACAGTCTTGGCTGTCCAGTCTTCTCTGTCTAGTCTTGTATGTCTGGTCTTGTCTTTCTTGTCTTGTATGTCTAGTTTTGTCTGTCTAGTGTTTTCTGTCTAGTCTTGTCTGTCTAGTCTTGTCTGTCTAGTTTTGTCTGTCTAGTCTTGTCTGCCTAGTCTTGTCTGTCTAGTCTTGTCCAGTTAGTCTTGTGTGTTTAGTCTTATCTGTCTAGTATTGTCTGTCAAGTCTTGTTTATTTAGTCTTGTCCATCTGATCCTATCCATTAGCTTTTATACATCTGATCTCTTGTTCGACTAGATTCCTCTATCTAGTTATATTATTACTAGACTCTCCGTCTAGTCTCGGTTAGTCTTGTCTTCTATTTGTATCCGTGTATATTGTTCGATTAAACGAGGTGTCAAATTGTCTGTGTTTTTGAGGGGTAGTTGTGATAATTTCTTAGTGGAAATGTTAATGAGTAGCACGCGAGGTATGCGCGCGCCGTTGGTATTGGCGGCGGGCCGAGGCCGCATTATGGATGTGAACCCGTCGAAACAATGCCTTTATGTTTGTTAATTAGCGGCCAAAAACAGAATTCGCCCAATGTCTGGCATTGTTTCATTCGGGAATTAAATCGGAATCAACATTGCTCGGTTACGTTAAAGATCTCACAGTGGCGGGGACGGCGAGCGGCCGCGTCCCCCCGACGCATTCAGAAAATTCTTTTCGGTAACGTTCAAACGCATGCGAGGCTGGTCTATACATTATACACTGCCCGAAATAGTTTTTTTTTTCGAAATCCTCTTCACAAATTATTTTCACGAGAGAAATGAATGTTTCATCGACAAATATGAAAATCCATTTGAAAAAGTCTCACTGGAAACAATTTCTTCGTCATTTTTTTTTTCTAAACCTAATATTTTCTTTTGTCTAAAATATGGACACCAAGCACAATTGTTGGCAGAGGGTGGAGGTCAAGGTCCAGTAGAACTATAGTACCACGGAAAGTAGGGAAGAAATACATTTTTTAATAAATAATCACCGACGTTTTATTTACGCATTGAAATCACCAAATTGTTCCGAATATTTTGCCAATAAAATTAAAAAAAAACTTTCTTCGTCTATTAGAGAGTCCAGTAAAATTTGCGGTGTGTTTGATGCAGATTTCGCAAAAACTTTGACAATTTCCGTTGAAAATAAAGCCGAAAATGATTACATAAGTAGCCTAATTGATTGTATAATCAGCATAAACGCGGCGACGCGGCAATAAATCGAGGATCAAATAACAATTTTCAACTTTTTATCGCCCGTTTTTACGATTTGTTTGAGTATTAAAAGACCATTAAGTGGACCGGAATATTAAAAAGAAAAAGAAACGTCAAAGCGCGGATTTTCACAATTTCAAAATGCACAGAGTTAATTGAATATGAGTCTGTGACCGGATTTTAATCCGGGATGAATTATAACTTAATACTCGTTGCGCGTCCATTAATATTTCTTTTATATTTTAGTCGAAATTATTAATTTTACGTGGAAACATCCATGAGGTAGTAAATCATATAACACCATATTTTTCTGGTAGTAAAATATGTGTAAGAATATTTTTTCTTTTAGGAAATTTGAATAATTTCTAAATTATTTTTTATAATTCGGTAAGAATTATGTGCGCATTAATTATGATTTATACACAATGTTTATTTTAGCGTCCTTCGCATAAAATCAACATTACTCACATTTATCTATTTTTCAACAAAAAAAAAAGCTCAAAATTGATACCTCCTATGCTTTAGACACTAATTAGTCAATACCAACACGCATGCGCTTTGAAATTTATTTCGTTTCTTCGCCATAAATAAATTTCTATCCAACGCGGACACTAATTCACTTTTTTTTTCAAAATTCTTTTTGGTCAAAACTTACGATCGCTATTAACTTATCGTATTTTATCCAACTCGCGCTCGATCTCAAAGCCTATAACACCACATTAAATTTATTCAATTTATTCCGAAGTTTTCTGAAAAATATAAATTTTCTCGCTGCCACACAGCACGAACACGTCCAAAAATCGTTATTTTGAGAAATGAAATTTACTAGAAATAATCGTATGTCATTTTAAAAATCTTTCATTTGTAGATAAAATTAGAAGCGACCAATTAAAATTGATTATAGTTTTTAGCCATAACTAGGCAAATATCTCACAAATATGACTAAAGTGATAAGATTTTAAACAAAAACAATTTAACATGAGATTAAAAGAATTTAAAACAAGCAAACTCATAAGAGATATTATTCAATTTTAATCAGATACAGAACAGATAGTATTAAATTTTAAAGAATTAATACAAGAAAATTCATAGACTAGATTAGATAGTTAGAATACTTGGCGAGTAATAATATACAAAATTGAACAGAAAATTGTAACAATACAAGAGAAAAGTATCAATATATAGACAATATCGACAATTATAGATAAACAAGTCTAGACAAAGTCTTAGCTTGTATTATGCATCTATTAATGTCTCTTAAATTTTGTCAAGTTTCGTCATCTTAATCTTATCTCCGTCATTTTGTCTAATCTCTGCCTTGTCTTGCCAATTTAATTTTATTTGTCTAGTCTTGTTTTTCTAGATTTGTCTATTTTATATTATTATAACATTTCTATTTTTATGTCGTTGGTCTTGTCTAGCGTCGCTTGTGTAGATTTGTCCAATTTAGTCTTGTTTAGACTCCTCTCTGTCCACATTGAGTGTCCGCATTTGTATCTATCAAGCTTTATTTGTCTAAAATGATATACCTATACAATCTTGCAAGTCTAGTCCACTTTCCGTGAAATTAACTACTAATGCTTAGACTAACATATCTATTTTTACGTCATTAGTTTGTCTAGTATCCCTTGTGTAGATCTGTCTAATCTAAACTTGTTTAGGCTATTGTATATCCACATTGCCAGTCCACATTTCTCTATCTAGCTTTATTTGTCTTAAATTATGTACACAATCTTCTGTTGCGTGTTACGTAGTTATATTTGTGTAATCATGTCTAATTGTGTTTTTTGTAAGTCTTGTCCATCTAGTCTTACAATACCTTATCTAAAAAACAAAACTGAGGTATACAAAAGCAGTTTAACATAATCTGATTTTACATAGTGTTGACCGGCTATACCGGATCTTGACTGTTCTTATTCTTTAAACTGAATATATTAAACCAAATAGCGGGTATCAAGACAAAGCAGTGCTCGTATGGCGATTATTCTCCGACGTCTCATTTAACAGCTACAAATATAAACAACTATTTTGCTAATAAAGCCGAAGGCGCAATACTCAAGTAGAAACACAATATTGGGGCAACGTACCTAATAATAGTGCATTCATTATTCTCAAACCTACGTGCAGAGGCACTGCAACGCCGAATACAGATGTATGAAATGTGGACAGAACTACAGCACACACCTGTGCGAGAAACCGCTAACCCTACCGCCGAAATGCGTAAACTGCGGAGGCGAAGACATCTACATCTGGAGAAACTGCCCGGCGAGACCGGAAATAGCGAGACAAACAGAACAACGACAGCAGGAAACAAAACCAAAGCCCCCACCGAAACAAACAGCCCAGAAACCGGAGTCAAAGCTGTCAACAAGCGGAAACAAACGGAACAACAGCGGAAAAATCACAGCAGAATTGACGGAAATGATGCTCGACTTTGCCGAAATGGGACACAGCAAAGAAGAAACAGCAAAATTCTGAACTAAAGACAATCTGAAACTTATTTTCTGGAAAGCAAACGGAATACAATACAAGAAACAGGAACTGGTGCCACACCTAAACGAACACAGCGTCGACGTGGCACTGATCAACGAGACGCATTTCAGACGTTGCAACCAACTGAATATAGCAAACTACCAAGTCTACAGAAAAGACAGAGGCGAGAAAGCCATCATCATCAAAAGAAACATAAAACACCACGAACTGCCGGAAGTAAAAACAACCACCGACACGGAAACGGTAGGAGTAGAAGTACAGACAACCGCGGACCCGTAACGCTCTACGCACTGTACTCGCCGCCACAGAAACAAATAAACGCCAACGACCTGTACAAAATATTCGACAGAAATATAGGTACCATAGCCGCAGGAGACTACAACGCAAAGCACTCGCAATGGAATTGCAGAGTGACAAACACAAAGGGCCGACAATTACTAAGGTACACGGAAAACCGGAAGTTACAAGTAATTGCACCGAACGAACCAACACACTTTCCAGGAGTTCAGCGAATGCCGGATATTTTGGATATAGCCATTATGAAAAACGTCACAGCAAACGTGGAAATAGTCTGCATCAAGAACTTGAGCTCAGATCACAACCCAATGCATATAAATCTCCAAGCGAAAACGGCCAGGAAAACAATCGAGAAAATTATCATAAATTGGACCAAATTTAAAGATAACCTGACGAACGTCAACTGTACAGAAATTACAATCCGCCCGTGCCTAGAAGAAGCAGCACGGACGATAGAATACGAAATAAAAGCAGAACTCAAGGCCGCCACAAGGAGACGGACAGCGAACACGACAACCGCCCTCCCACAGGAAATCAGAAACCTACTAAGAGAATCAAATTGTAAGATCGCAAATCTTACAAAGTATTCCAACGGACGCTTGCACCGACGGACAAGAACATCTTAAACAGACTGACAAACCAACTGAAAGCGGCACTACGCGAACAGCACAACGCCGAATAGGAAGACAAACTAGAACGCATCAACGAAACAATAGAGGAACCGTGGAAATTAGCCAAGAACCTGAGAAACAAGGAGAGGAGAACAATTCCGCCACTGAAAACAGCAAACGACACTGTAGCAAGCACGGACGATGAGAAAACGGAGGAATTCGCAAAGGCGCTTGCACAGCAGTTTAAGCCGAACGCCGGCACACACCCACTCTGCAAAAAGGAAAAAATATGCGAAACCGTCCTGAGTGTACTAAATAGCAGTGTAGAAAACACGTAAATAGAGGAAACAACACCGGAGGAAATAAAAGGAATAATTAAAAACTAAAAAACCATGAAAGCACCAGGCTGCGATAACATCAACAACGCCGCGCTATAAAACTTAACACCGAACGCAATAGACAGAATAACACAAATCATAAACGCCGCACTGAAACTTGGAGTGTTTCCGACCCCACGAAAACACGCAACAATGATCCTAATCCCGAAACCGAGCAAACCCCGAAACCTCACCTCCAGTTACAGACCAATAAGTCTGCTGACAGGTCTCAGTAAAATCACAGAAAAAGTGATTCACTAAAGACTGACAGAAATAACTGAAGACAGAGCACTCCACCACCTATCACACGACAAGAATAACCGAAGCAATAATCGACGCTTTCAACAAAGGGTTAGCCACGGGAGCCGTCTTTCTGGACGTCTTTAAGGCTTTCGACAAGGTATGGCACCTGGGTTTAATATACAAACTGCACCAATTTAAAATCCCAACAACAATGATCAGACTAGTGACGTCAAATGGAAACATCCAAAACCACAACAACATAGGTAATAACTAAAATAACTAATCTTTCTTTTTCACAAGAAAGCCCAAGCCCTACATCCCCGAACCCAGCGGACCACCCAGGAACAAAAACAGGCAGCAACAACAAGAAAAAAACCGAGAGACACAGCAACTACCACGAGGACGAATAAGGAACCACCACGAGGACGAACCAGGAACCACCACGAGGACGAACCAGGAACTACCACGAGGACGAACGACGAACCAGGAACCACCACGAAGGCGAACCAAGAGCCAACACCAGGACGAACCAAGGACCACGGAACAGCGAGAAGAAGAAACAAACAAACAAAAACAAAACAAAAAACAAACAAGCAAACAAACAAAAAAAAAAGGAAACCGGTCATGAGTGGAACACAACAGAAAACAAACAAACCGACAAACAAACAAACAAAAAAAAACAAAGGAAACAAACAACAAGACGGCGGAATATCTGAGCGGAAAGCTCAAGGCCGCCGAGAAGCAATGTATACATGAGATTCTCAAACCTACGAATAGGGAGAAACTTTTTGATACAATAATGAATTTAAAGACATATAGAGATCATTGTAATAGAGGACATAATAATCGTGTAAGTAACGATGAAATACCTAATGTAGTCATTAAAAATACTATGTTTAGCATAATAACCCCGCTAGAATATATAATTAACAATTCGTTCATGTATGGAATATTTCCAAAAGCTTTAAATGAGGCGTAAATTTCGCCCATTTATAAATCCAGTGATATAACAGATATTGGAAACTACAGGCCTATCAGTATCTTGTCAGTATTCTCTAAGATCTTCGAGAAGCTTGAATGTTCGAGGGTGCTAGATTTGGAAGTAAATTTCCACTAATTAACCAAAATCAACCTGGTTTTCTTAAAGGGAAAACTACTGACACATGTTTCCAGTTTTTATGTGCCATAAGTGAAAATCTAGAAGTAAAAAACATACCTGTCTGTTTGCTCTTGTATCTCTCCAAATCATATGATATGGTAGACCATGGCATATCCTTCGACAAATTATTATGACATACGGTGTCGCGTTAGACTGGTTTAAATCATTTTTGGATAAAGGAATACTAATAACTAACCTAATAACTCCTTCTGGATTAAATAATCAAATTACCTCCTATGCTAATAAACATGGGTATTCCACAAGGAAGTATTTTAGGCCCACTATTATTCGTACTTTGTTTCAATGATTTGTACCAAACGCGTATAGCCCCTCGTTATATCATGATAAACTATGCAGATCAATCAGCAAAATCTGCATCATTACAACATCTGCAAAACGAAACCATTTTAATAGCAAATAAGCTTGCAGAAGCCTGATTGCTAATAATGTGAAAGTCGTCTTAGTTCCTGTGTTAGCGTAGTTCGCTGAAAGTCAACTAATAGTATACAAAGCATTGAAATGAAGCAAAATGATAAGATAAAATTTTAACCGACGCAAAATCGTTTGAAAAAATTATGTGCTCTCTAGTTATGGAATTCGCGATTTTTATCCTCGCACCCTTGTACGAAAAATACGCCCCGCACTTTAATGAGAGGTAAAATCTATAGTAATAGAATACACTAATTTTAACTAACGAGAAATTGTTGCAATAATTATGTACTCTCCAGATATGCTATTCAAGATTTTTCGACCCCGGACTGAAGACAAGAGAAATCGACCCCGGACTGAAGTAGCCATAAAGTGGTGAAACCTATAATAATCGAGCATACAAATTTTAAACGGAACGAAACCGACAAGAAATGCTCTCCAAATAGGATATTTGTGATTTTTGTGCTCGCCTTGTACGAAAAATTCACCCCGGAATGTATGTTCCATAAGAAGTGAAATCTATAAACATCGAGCACAGAAATTTTAACCGCCGCGAAATTTTTGTAATAATCATGGGCTTTCCATATATTATTTTTGCGAGATTATTTTGGGTGCTCGCACCCAAAATTCACCCCGAATTGTATAGGCCATAAGAGGTGAAATCTTATTAGCACAGAAATTTTAACCGAAGCTAAATTGTTGCAATAAACATGTGCTCTCGAGAAATGCTATGCACGATTATTGCGCTTGCACCCTTGTACGATACACACAACGAACTGTATGAGCCTTAATAGATGAAATCTTTAATAATCGAGTACAGAAGTTTTAACCGACGCTAAATTGTTGCAATAATTATGTGCTCTCCAGATATTCTATTCGTGATTTTTGTGCTCGCACCCTTGTGCCAAAAATTCACCCCAAACTGTATAAGCTAATCGACGTGAACCCTAGAAAAATCGTGAATAGAATTTTTAACCGACGATAAATTACTACAATAATTATGTGCTTTCAAGATTTGCTATTCACAATTTTTGTGCTTGTACCCTTGTACGAAAAATTGACCACGAACTGTTTGAGCCTTAAGAGTTGCAATTTATAATATTCGAGCACACAAATTTTAACCCACACGAAATCGTTGCTATAATTATGTGCTCATCCTATAGGATAATCCTGATTTTTCTGTTCGCGCCTTTGTACGAAAAATTCACCCCGAACTCCGTGAGCCATAAGAGGTGAAATCTCTAATAGTTGAGCACAGTAATTGCAACCCACGCGAAATTGTTGCAATAATTATGTGCTCTCCAGATATGCTATTCGCGGTTTTTATGCTTGCACCCTTATTCCAAAAATTTTACTTTGTTTATAAACTTTTTTTACACATAACTTTGACAAACCGATGGTTGGGTATCACTAGGCGATCAAACGAATGTTTCATAAAAAAACAAACTCTTGTTGAAAAAGTATGTAGTACAAAGTCTTATCAGTAAGAATAAGTGAGAGTAGTCACGGAAATCATCGATACCATTGGTAACGATGTCCTCAATATCACGACGAGTATGTAAATGAACAATATCAAAGCAATATAACGCCGAAATTCATCGCATTAGTAATATAAACAATACGGAAAAATGTAAATGTTGAATTTTTTAAGGTGAAGGGTGTGAACACGAAAATCGAGATTTTCATAACTGGAAAACATATAATTATTGCAAAGATTTCACGTTCGATTATTATAGATTTCACCTTTTAAGCTTCACCTCTTCATTAAGGGTGAATTCTTCGTATAAAGGTGCCAGCACAAAGTCGTGCATAGCATTTCTGGAGAGCACACAATTATTGCAACAATAAAATTTCTGTGATCGATTATTAAAGATTTCACCTATTGTGGCTCGTACAGATCGGGGTAAGTCTTTCGTACAAGGCTACAAGCACCAAAATCAGGATTATCATTTTTGAAGAGCACATAATTAGTGCCTCAATTTCTCGTCGGCTAAACTTGCTGTGCTCGGTTATTATAGATTTCACCTCTTATAGCTCATACAGTTCGTGGTGAATTTTTCGTGTAAGGATGCGAGCACAAACATCGCGAATATCATTTCTGGAGAGCACATTATTATTGCAATAGTTTAGTATATAGTTAGTTTAGTATAGTTTTATATTTAGTTTCTGATAAAATTTATATGCTCGATTTTTAAAGATTTTACCTCTTATAATTTTACCTCTTATACAGTCCGGGGTGAGTTTTTCTTACAAGGATGTGAGCACAAAAATCAAGATTAGCATATTTGGGAAGCACATAATTATTGCAACGACTTCTTGTCGGTTAAAATTTTTGTGCTCGATTATTATCTCTTATAGCTCATACAGTTCGGGGTGAATTTTTCATACAAACATTGTGAATAGAATATCTGGAGAGCATAAAATTATTGCACCAATTTTTTGTCGGTTACACCTATTATGGCTCGTACAAGGGTACGGGCACAAAAAACTTAAATATAATAATATTATTACTTAATTAAACTTAAATAAAATAATAAAAAAATAAAATAACTGGAGAGCACATAAATAGTGCAACAATTTCTCTAACTTAAAATTTCTGTGTCTATTCTTATCAACTCTTATGTCTCATGGAGTTCGGGGTGAATTTTTCGTACAAGATTGCGAGCACAAAAATCGCGAATATAATATTACGAGAACATATACTTATTACAACGATATCGCGTCAGTTAAAATTGTTGTGTTCGATTATTATAGAATTCACCTCTAAGAGTCATAATGGTTGGGGTTGAATTTTTCGTACAAAGGTGCTAGCACAAAAATAGCCAATATGATTTCTCGAGAGTTAAAATTTCTATGTTCGATTATTATAAATTTCACCTCTTATGGCCCATACAGTCTGGGGTGAATTTTTCGTGCAGGAATGCGAGCACTAAAATCGCGAATAGAATATCTTAATAGCACATAATTATTGCAACGTTTTCACATCGGTTAAAAGGTTTTGTACTTTCTCGTTATTAAGTTAGCACCCCCACTAGTCTATTTTGATTTTTTCATTGAACTGTTGGAGCGTAAAAATCGCGATTGCGAAACATAATTAGCACATAAAGAGCACATAAATCTGGTCTAATAAAATTTGAATTTTTAAGAGGTGGCGGTGCCAGCTTTATAGACCTAATATCTGTTTTATAAGAAGATGTTTCATTTTTTTCCAAAATGTTTTGGTATATTTCTTATTGGTGTGACTTCTAGGTAGCTTATTATATATAGACACTCCAAATTTGCTGGGAAATTTTGAACAGATTTGTAAAATACAGTTGGAGGTCTAAAGTTTGTTACGGCCTCTTGTGTTATGTTGATGTATATCCATATTTCTAACAATATTCCTTTTCATGTTATGAATAAAACATAATACTTCTAATATATACATATAGGCTGATGAGATATGTGTAGCCACTCAAAATAAGCCTACGGTGTTCTTGAAGAAATACCCATAAGGAATGACTCTTTTCTGTGCCATTAGAACATTTACATTTTTTGGTGAGGTCCCCAAACCAGAATTTCGTACGTTAAAGGAGATTGAACCAAAATTTATCAGGATTTCATGGCTTAGTGTACTCCTGAGATGTCGGATTACAAATGCCTTTTGATGCTTTTTTGAAATATTTTCCGTAGCTCTTTAAGTTAAAAACTCTTCAATAACTAGGCCAAGAAATTTTGTAGACTTAAATCTATTAATATGCATATTATTCACTTTTAAATTAACATTCTGCACGTATTTACTTCGTTGGGTTTGAAAGATTATGTATTCAGTTTTTTCACTGTTTAGGAAAAGATTGTTAGAGGAGAACCAGTCCACTTAAATTTCCTTCTCTTTCATTTTGTATAGAGTATAGAGGATTTTTCGATATTATAAAGATTGAGTCATCAGCATAAAATACACATTGCCTTTCTTCGATGTAGGAAACTATATCTGCCATGTACAATAAAAATGGAGTAGGCCCAAGAAGACTTCCTTGCGGATCACCAGTATTTATCTTCAAAGGTTCTGATTTGCAGCATTTGACTGGTTTTAATTGATCATGACTTGTCTTACGCTAAAGTTTTAATATGATATAATTTTGGCATAACCCTATTCTGTAAGTGAACTTACTCTGGTTTTTATCTGAAGTAACTATGGTGCTGTTTAGGCATTAATATGGTTCCTACTCTCGTCGGAAATAACAATTGTCTAACACTGGACTAGTCTAACTGGTCCTGTTTTACTGTTGTCCCACTTTATTCTAACTATTGTCTAGAACTTGTCTAAGACTGGTCTTGTTTAACTCCAGTTTAATTCTTGTCTCATTTTAGCACTTGTTTAACACTTTTCCAACTCACATCAATCAATTGTCTAGCTCTTGTACAATTTTTAGGAAAGGCTTATTTAACTTTTGTTCACTTGTTAGAAACAACAGCTAAATTATTGTTTTATTGCTGTGTAGCAGTTGCCTAAATCCGACCTTAATCTAGTCAAAATTTTTGTTTTAGTCTCGTCATGCTCTTAGAATATTGTTTTTATATAGTATTCCTCATCTTCTTCGTATCAGCCTGTTCTCATCCACTCCTGAATGTAGGCATCTTCCATATTTTTACATTCGTGCCTGTCCATAACAGCCCTTACCCAGTTTTTCCCAGCAATCTTCTGGATGTCAACACGCCATCTTTTTTGAGGCCTGCCAGCACTTATTTTGCACACTCCTGGCCGCCAAGCTATTAATTTGTATGTCCTGTACTCTATCTTGGAATATGGCCGGCCCATCTCCATTTTAGCTGCGCTACTCTTTCGCTGACATCTGTTAATTGCGTTCTTCTTTTGATTTCCTCATTTGAAACTTTATTTCGTAAACTAATCCTCAGCTTAGCCTTTTCCATCGCTCGTTGTGTGACTTGAAGTTTATTAACTGCTTTGCATGTTAGCGGGATTGTTGCGAGGCCATAAGTGAAGACTGGTCGAACACACGACTCGAAAACTTTTCTTTTTTAAAGTTTATGGGGGTGTCCCTAGTTCTAGGAATGAATCCGAGTTTGCCAAAAGCTGCCCAGCTGAGACCTACTCTTCTAGGAATTTCGGCCGCTTGGTTAATATAGTCTAACTTGGTATAGCTATTGCTTATGGTCTTATCTTACCTCTTAACAGTAGTTTAACTCTAGCATAGCTCTTCTCTACGACTTGATGAGCTCAGTGAACCTAACCTAACCTAACAATAGTTTAACTCTTGCTTAGTTCCACTCTACCACATGTCTAACTCATTTCCATTTCATGTCTACCTCTTGTCCAGTTGTAGTCTACCTTCAATATAACTTTTCTATAACTATTGTCTAACTTCAGTTTATTTGTTGTTGTAGCGCCAACGTTCCATTTTTATTCCTTAGTTTACGAGGGTATTACAATAATTACCCAAATATTTTCGGACAATTTCCGAAAATATTTTATTAGGGTCTGTAATGTAATCCTCGAGCAGATAAAGAAATATTTGTAGTTTTAGTTTTACGAGGCTATTACGGTACGAGGCCCAAATATTTTCGGACGAATTTCCAAAAATATTTTATTGGGTCGATGGTGTAATCCCCGGGGAAAGTACGACAAGATGTTTTTCCAGAGAATCGGTAATCACCAAATCGACAAATAGCCGAAAATAGAAAAATAATCACCCCCAAATGAGGGACCAGTATACCTGGACATAACATAAATACCTGGACCCCCGAATAAACAACACACTCAACCATCCAACGAGTCCAGTTCAGAGAGTCCAGCTCCACTTATTCCATCAACAATGTTTGTATCTCTTGTACATTTGTATATATATATATATATATATATATATATATATATATATATATATATATATATATATATAATATATATATATATCGTCCATGTAAATAAATTCCTCAGCAAACTGTGAGTGATATACTATACCACGGCGCACACACCACAAAGTTAAAGAATAAATGGACAGCTCTATTTATTTTCCAACTGTAGTCTAACTATTTCTGGATGTAACGTCCATCTTGTTATAATGATTCGAATAAATTAATTCGAGTAAATTTTTGTCCAAATACCTGCTTTAATTTACTCGAATCATCTAGTCTAACTATTCACAAAATCTTGTCACACTCTTCTCGAAATCTGGTCATAATCTGGTCCAACTCTAGACTTCTTCAAGTCTTACACTGGTATTTTCTAAACCTAGTTAAACTCGTGTCTTTGGACTAAATCTTATCTAATACTTGACTAAGATTTGTCTAACACTAATCTACTTCTTGTCTAACACACTTCTAATATTTGTTCAACCTATCCAATTTAACTTTTGACTCGCCTTCGTCCAAAACTTGTCCACATCGTATCTATATCTTATCTAATACATATCTAAATCTTATTTTAAGCGTCCTCTCTGGCATATCCGATTTCGTCATGCATTGTGTCGTCTTGTCTAGTCTTGTTTGGTCTTATCTGGTCTTGTCTGGTCTTGACTGGTCTTGTTTGTTCTTGTCTGTTCTTGTATAGCCTTGTCTGGTCTTGTCTGATCTTGTATGGTCTTATCTGCACTTGTACACTCTTGTCATTAATTGCCTGCTCTTGACTGCTTCTACACTCTTGTCTGGTCATATCTAGTATTGCCTGGCCCTATTTTATCTTCTCTGGTCTTGTCTAGTCTTGCCTGGTCTTGTCTGGTCTTGCCATTGTATGCTATAATCTGGTCTTGCTTAGTTTGTACAGTCGTATCAAATCTTGTTTAGTTATGTCTATTGTTATCTAGTTTCTACCATTTTTCTCCAGTTAAATCTAGTATTTCTATCTATTTTTTAACTAGGCTTAATTGCCTATTTTTGTCTTGATAGTCCAAACTTGTCTAGTATGGGTAGATCTATTTTTCTAGTTGTGTCTGTCTAACTTTGTAAAATCTTTTATGTCTAATTTTATCTAAGCTTGTCTAATCTCCTCTTCATCATTCTTGATGAATGTGATTTGTGTTGACTTGACTATCTAGTTATCACAAGTAATGAGTTTTATGTTTAGCAGTTACATTACGTGAAAGATATGTAAAACGCAATGGGCGAATATAAACTCAACAATTTCAAGTCGCATTCAATATAGGTTTTAATAGTTTCATTGAAATATATCTCAATAGACATAAAACGATATCCGGCGATAATACCGAGAATCGGAGGCAATCTAGCAACCAATCCGAGTTAGGCGAGGAGTAAATTCATCAAAACGCGCATTTGCAAGTCTTAAATCCGAGGGTTTTTTTGCGCGATAAATATCCTATGCAGATGGACAATCCCTTTCCAGTTAAAGCAGTGAACCGCGCCGTTTTAATCTAATATATATTTATGCGGCAGTAAAATATTTGTGAAATAAATATGTTGTGATGCAGACAGACGGACAAACCAGGCACACACGCACTCACATAAACGGACATAATAAAATCAGTATTATACATCAAGTTGTCTGGTGTCTATAACACTTAACTATTAAATTATGATGATCTCTCGCGTTTGATGCTTCTCCAATGGGATTCTGTTTTATTTCATATGTTTTTTAGTTTTTTTTTAATATATAATTCTACTCCCTTTTAAGTTTTATGATGTATAGTTATTCTAGTACACCCCCCGTCGCTGACACTTTCCGTGGTAAAAATGGAGACACGAACAAGAAGTTAAAAGAAGAAACTAAAATGGGAAGGAAAAAAGAAACATGTTAGTAATTTCTTCTTTCTCGGACTAGTCGGCCGTTTCATTCACGGTGCACATTAATCAGATATTTACCTTCTACACTGAAACAAATTAGCTCTATATGATAGTAGATCAAACCGGGGATACAATTATCTATCTAGTCTTGTTTAGTCTTGTGTAGTAAGAAGTTTTAGTGTCCACCGTGTATATAGTTAAAATGTAAACATGTAAACCTTCGAATAAAATTAATGATCTGGTAACATCAATTAGTCGATAATAATTAAATATAATTAGAAAATTAATTATTGTTTCACAAAGAAGAAATAATAAAAAGAAATTCGGGTTCGATAAATGCGAGAGAAAGAAGGAATGAAAAAAAAACGACCGATTTTGTGCGGCAAGTGTATTTTTTCCGTCCATAATTTTTATGGATTTCGAGAAATCAGCGGCGGCGGCGTCGATAGACGAAGAGAAGAGAAAAAAAAAACAAGAAACCGGCCCGGAAGTCGATAGACTCTCATCCTCCGTCTCCCTCCAACCGCAGCTACATTACATTCCTCGCCTAGATATGATATACAATCTATCCTTTTACACAACTCTCTCATTTACATATTTTCGTTTGCCCGTATCCATAATCTTCATACATAACATTATATAATATATATTTGTGCATATGCGTGCCTCTGTCTATCTCGGTGTGTGTGTGTGTGTGTAGCTGAATTATTTATGTATACTAAATACTAATACTTTTTTACGTGTTCATAGGGAACGATGATTAATATCGGTACTTAGATAAAATAAATTATTCAAACAGATGCTCGTTATAATCATGATCAATAGGACTGCGGGGAACATTTGCATCTTGGGCACGATTCTCTCTGTCTCTCTGTATTCGTAATCACAACTATCAATTTTTTCTCCACTTTTTTTAAATATGTTTAGATGTGTCGCTACTGATGTCACTTTTTTTTGTTGAAACCTGTGTGGTTTTTCTAAGTAGGAATCGACGTGACAAACACATGAAGATTCCTTAGCTTTTATTTTCTATTAGTGAAATTAAGGTAGATATTAGTAAATTCTTAATGTCTGACTAAAATCAGAAACACTGCCTAGCCTCCCCAGTAATAAAAGTTGATAACACCAGAACAAATTCCTACAAACTATAACCGTTCTTCCAACCTTATATTCTGTTGCTATTCTCATCCGTCCGAAAATTACAAGTTTGTTGTACTTAGTTTTCTTCTTCAATTCATTTATTATTAATAATATCCATTGAGTCTCCGACTTTTCTGTCCCCAACTCCAATAAAAAAACCTACATGTCACTTTCTAAATAAAAATAAATAACAATCTTATTATTCAATTAAAAATTATCATATAAATTAATTTTTATCTTGTTTATTATTATTTTCTTGTTTCTTTCGCAGTTGAATTTAGTTTTAATTTTCTCTTTCTCTCCACACGCGAAATATTGTGCAACAGTCGGCGATTGCAACGCCAGATAACCACACAAACCCGAATACGAGCATTGTATAACCTGGCTATTATTGATTGTTGATTGCATTTTTCAACGACACATTTTCTTTATTGTCTCTTGCTACAAGAGAAAGCTGAACAAATAATATAACAAGTATTCTGTCTGGACAAATCGGTTTTGTCACTTGCTTGTGTGGAACAGGCAGGACAAGACAGACGGACAAGATTCGACAGAACAAACTAGATAGACACTGCTTGCTATACAAGCAAGAATATACAGAGAAGGCTAAATAGACAAACAATTGTTAATCTTTTTGAAAGACTACATATAAAGACTATAATGAAAATACCAGATAGGCAAGGCGTCATAAACAAGATTAGGTTTTTTCATGAGACTAGATAGACAACTATACTTGCAAAACCAGATAATTTATTATTGAAGTTCTGATATTAAAATCTCGTTTTATTAAAGGTTTTAGTTGTTTTTTTCTGCGACCCGCATGATGCAGAAGTGTTGCTGCATTAATATATGACACCTGTTTTACAAAGCGGAAGTAATTAAGGGACATCCGGCGTAATAAGTAAAACATTTTTTAGGCGTTGAGTTCTAATATGAAAATGGAATGTCCGCAAAATTAACATGTCATAAAGTGTAAGACTTGACAAGTCTAGTCTTCGCTGAGCCGTCTTGTCTATAAAGTATGGTATGCCAGGACTTGTCTATGTAGCTTTCTCTGTTTATTCTTGTATGTCAAGTCTTGTGTATCTAGTTGTATCTGTCTTATACGGCTGTCTATCCTTGTCTGTCTAGCCAGTCTCTCGTGCCTTTCTAGTCTTCTCTGTCTATACATATATGTCTAGTCGTGCCTATCTAGTGTTGTCTGTCTAGTGTTATCTGTTTCGTTTGTTTATTCTTACCTGTCAAGTCTTGTCTGTCTACTCTTGTCTGTCCTGTCTTGCTTGTCCAGTCTTGTTTATCCAGTCTTGTAGGTATAGTCTTGTCTGTCCAGTCTTCTCTGTACAGCCTTGTCTGTCCGTCTTGTCTATCCAGACATCATACCCGCCCGGCAATACGGCAGACCCGGGTTCGATTCCTGCTCGGGAAGGCGACAACTAGGGTAGTTTTCATTAACCGTCCGGGCTATCCACCCAGCATGAAGGCAAAATATACGATACCAGGGTGGCTTATACTAAAAGTCAAAGTGGAATAGGAGGTTTAGTGGGAGCTTCCCAAAAAACCACCAGTCTTTTTAGTCTGTCTAGTTTTTTCTGTTGTCCAGTCTTGTCTGTTGTCCAGTCTTGTCTGTCCAGCATTCTCTTCAAGTTTATCCAGTCTTATCTACCCTGTCTTGTCTGTCCAGTCTTGTCTGTCCAGTCTTGTCTGTCCAGTCTTGTCTCTCCAGTCTTGTGTATCCAGTCTTGTCTGTCCATTCTTGTCTATCCAGTTTTTTCTGTCCAGTCTTGTCTGTCCAATCTTGTCTGACCAGGCTTGTCTGTTCAATCATGTGCTGTCCAGCATTCTCTTCAAATCTATCCAGTCTTATCTGCCCTGTCTTGTCTGTCCAGTTTTGTCTGTCCAGTCTTGTCTGTCCAGTCTTGTCTCTCCAGCCTTGTGTATCCAGTCTTGTCTGTCCTACTTTTCTGTCCAATATTGTCTGTCCAGTCATGTCAGTGCAGTCTAGTCAGCCCAGTCTTGTCTGTCAATTCTTGTGTGTCCAGTCTTGTCTGTCCAGTCTTGTCTGTCCAGTCTTGTCTGTCCAGTCTTGTCTGTCCAGTCTTGTCTGTCCAGTCTTGTCTGTCCAGTCTTGTCTGTCCAGTCTTGTCTGTCCAGTCTTGTCTGTACTGTCCTCCTCGGTGGTGTAATTGACAACATACCCGACTTTCAATACGGAAGACCCGGGATCGAATCCTGGTCGGGGAGACAACAACTAGGGCAGTTTTCACTAAACGTCCGGGCTGCCCACCCTAAATGAATGCAAAATATGCGATACCGAGGTGGCGGATAATAAAAGCCAAGGTGGAATAGGGTTTAGTGAGAGTCTTGTCTGTACAGTCTTGTCTGTACAGTCTTGTCTGTCCAGTCTTGTCTGTCCAGTCTTGTCTGTCCAGTCTTGTCTGTCCAGTCTTGTCTGTCCAGTCTTGTCTGTCCAGTCTTGTCTCTCAAGTTTTATCTGTCCAGTCTTGTCCGTCCAGTTTTGTCCGTTCACTCATGTCTGCCCAGTCTGGTCTGTCCAGTTTTGTCTGTCTAATATTGTCTCTCTAGTCTTGTCTGTCTAGTCTTGCCAGTCTGGTCTTGTCTCTCTAGTCTTATCTGTCTACTCTTGTTGTCTAGTCATGTCTCTCTAGTTTCATATGTCTTGTCGCATCAGTCTAGTCATGTCTGTCTAGTCTTATCTGTCTAGTCTTGTCTGTCTAGTATTGTCTGTATAGTCTTGTCTGTCAGTCGTACTCGAGCACTCGAGCAGGACGGTCGTATGGTCTTGACCGCTCCGACTGTTAAAACGGTAATAAAAGTGACAATTTGTGAAAATGGCGAGCACTTCGAAAGAAGTGTGAACAGAAGTAAGGAGAAGTAAGTGAAACAAGAAACGCTTGTACGAAGGTGAACCAAGTGAACCTCGATTTCCGAAAACGAGGTTGAAATGCCAGCGACCACAAGCAGTTGCATCAATCTTTTGCCGGAGGAAGTGGCTTTGGAAGTTGTTTTCGATGTTCTAGAAGAACTTAATGAGATCGCTCTCTTAAAAACCATAAGCCAAGAAAGAAAGGAGAAGAAGATGATAGAACACCATGGAACATTTTTCACTTTATACGGGGTAATGCATGGAATTATCAGCAATTATCGGATCCAAGATAAACATAGAATGAAGCAGCCTCCGCGGCCGCGGCGATATCGGCATCGGTCTCGGTCGCCTCCCCCAAGGGTGTAACCCCTCCCCCACAGATGCCGAAGCACCCTTGGACGCGACTCCTCCACAACTGCTGGCATCTCTGAGAGGCCTACCTACAGCCAAAAAGAAATGGCAAGCACGTTGGAAAACAGCGGCCTGTTGCCGTTATGACGGTCGCCTTGTCTGACTTTATGACGAAATTGTCTGACGTATATTAAAATTGAATTAATTTTTCCTATTTTGAATCAAGAAGTATCGGCCTCTCCGACTAGATTTTTCTAGCTATAATACATATAACTTAACCTAACCATTACCTTATCTAGATTAAATCTAGGTTAATCTAGAATACTTCGACTACGACCAAATAATGTCACTGTGCATTTTTAGTAGTTAGCAATTTTTGCCACGGAGGTTCTGAATGTTCTAACTTTATAGTGTCAACGATTTAAAGTGTTTTGTCTATCAAAATTACAATTTTTCAATATTATCGGTAAGAAATAATAATTTTTTTGTAGATTCAACAATATTTTAACATGATTCTTAAATAAAATAATATACGATACACTTGTGTGAAAGGCTTTTGTGCACTCATTGCAATTACTTCTCATTCTCCTTTTTAGGGGAATACGAGTACGCGGACTAGGACTCGACGTCTCCAAGGGTAAATACCCAGTACACGATACCCGATCTAAGACTCGACGCTTAACCGTCTTTACCGTAAGGGCACACGGGGCACGTGCCAGCCCCCCCTTGTAAGGGGGGGGGGCGAAACGGGAGCTGGACCAGAAGATTTATTCCATCCATTCAAGAGTGAAAGAAAATGGACTTGGATTTACCATATCACACCGTTCAACTTATCACAGAAAATGGCAACTTCAACTCCTACCTGCATAGAATAATCAAGAGGAACTAGAATGGTTAATGCAGGATGTTTTCGGCCACGAAAAGAAGACGACCTGTAGGAATTGGATGGACATTAAGTGTGGTGGCAGGTCTTCGATTCCTGCGCGAGACGCCCACAACGATTAGACCATGACCGACCGGAGCAAGAGCCATGACTGAAAACGGATTGAAAATCTCTATGAGAATTTAGCTAAGATATTTTTTTATATTCGTTACGGCCAACTATGGACCACATTTGACAGTTTTTACATTATTTTTTGTCCTCACTCTCTGCCAATATCTCTTCATCCTCTCTCCCACTTCCTTCTTCTGTTCCTCCGTGCAAGATCTTCCTTTTCTCACTGACAATTCCCCTGTCTCCTGGAAACCTGGAAACTTCTTAATTAGTCGCCTAAATCTTGCTCTGTCCATCATGTCTTCTTTTTTCACCCACATACAATTTGGATTGTATGTGGGTGAAAAAAGAAGACATGATGGACAGAGCAAGATTTAGGCGACTAATTAAGGAATTTACAGGTTTCCAGGAGACAGGGGAATTGTCAGTGAGAAAAGGAAGATCTTGCAAAGGACTTGGGTCCAATCTCACTTCACGAAACCATTTCGGCTCCGTTTTCCTCTACCTGAAGAATTAAAAAATCATCTTCGTCAGTCTGGTACTGTTCATCCTCACTAAGTGCCCATAAAATTGTATTCTCCTTTTTCTCATTTGGGCTACAATTCCTTCCGTCTTTAGGTATAACTCTTTGTTAGGTTTTAGTCTCATCTCTCCATCCTTGATATTTGGGCCTAGGATTTTTCGGAGCATTTTCCTTTCTTTCCTCCGGACGCCTTCGAGGCCATCATCAGCTTTTAGCTTAGTTTAATTATTTTTATATTCTTTTATTTTTTAATTCAATTTAGTTTTAATATAGGTTATGTTAATGCGTGTATGTCTATTTGAGGAATAATTTTAACGTAGTATGTAACTCGTCTGTCTAGTCTTGTCTGTTCTGTATTATCTGTCTAGTCTTGTCTTTTTGGTCTAGTTTTGTCTGTTTAGTCTTGTCTGTCTGGTCTCTGCGTAGTCTTTTTTTTGTATTAAAGATTGCCCAACAGTTAGAGAAAACCAATTACAGAGCAAACTCAAAAGCTTAAATTAACTTAAACTGGAAGGTTCCAAATTAAAATATAAAATATAAAAAGGATCCTCATATAATTAGAATCAATAAAATCAATAAATAAGAAAGTTAATTAGAAAGGCTTCTAAGAGCCTTTAATTTTAAACATCTAAGCTTCACAAAGATGTCACACTCAGAGCTGATGGAATTATAGAACGTGAACAGGGGTGGCACCAACATGAGGGGACCACAAGCTGATGGGTTATAAAAGGATGGGTTTTGGGTAGGATGGGTTATAAAATGAGCCTGTTTGTCTACGAGCAGCTCTAGGAACATGGAAATTCCAGAGACCGACAATCTTGGAACAGTCAATGACGCCATGAGCGGCATTATGCAAAAAGACTAGACCGGCCAGAGAGCGACGAGAGCTCAAGAATTGATACCCCAACTCATTCAGAAATGATGAGTAGTCTATGTAAACAGGAGGAGGACCTCAAAAATTCTTATACCACAGGTATTTTTATAATTTCCTCTGAACAACCTTCAAAGCTAAGATGTGCTTTTTGTAGTGCGGGTCCCAAATAATGGAGTCATACTCGAGGATGGATATCACCAGGCTATGATGAAGATGAAAGAGGACTCCTAGCGCCAAGTTGTTATTAAAACCGCGAGAATTGCGGATAATGAAACCGAGTGTTCTCGCGATTTTTGGATACTGAAGACAATATATGTAGAAGACACGTGAGATTAGGTACTGTCGAATAAAATGCCAAGGTCCTTGACTGTGTCACAGAGCTCCAAGTGAAAGTTTTTCAAGGTAAACCTAAAATCGATCGGGTAATGAAGCCGAGTATATGTTACAATCTTGCATTTGTTAAGGTTGAGAACCAGCTTATTGACATCGCACATCTTTCCAATATAGCTAGGTATTCTTGTAAGGGCGCATTAGACTGTTTAATTGACATGAAGACTTTCAGGTCGTCTACAAAAAATAAATGTCGCACGGAAAAAGATGCACTCAGGTCGTTAAGGAAAATGTTAAATAACAAGGGCCTTAGGTTAGATCCCTGAGGAACCACGGAGGTGGCAACAAATTCAGCTGATGCATAACCGAAGTGAGAAACGTACAGCATTCACATTATCAGCCGGGACAATAAGTTTCATTCTTTTTTAGCTTTTAGCTAACAACTTAATAGCAGTTGTCAGACAAGCCAAAAGAAGGAAACTTCTTGATAATTAATAGATGATATCAATAGCTTTCGAGAAGTCAGTATAAATTTAGTCAACCTGGCCCCCGTTTCCTATTACTGATGAACCTAAGTGCGTAAAAGCTACTAAGTTGTTACCGTGGAGCGTCGTTTCTCTCCGAATCAACATGGATTGATTCGGAGTGAAAAGATGCTTAACCCATCCGAGACCGATTGCACAGCGTGTGTGAAATTGATTTCCGAGACTTAAAGACGGCCTGCACACCGTGTATGCAATAATAGTAATTTGCAATTATTAATTATTCTGAGTAAACTAGTCGTCGAAATTAGATTTTTCTTGAACAAATGGAATCTGTAAAGTACAGGAAAACAAAATTTGGCATTGGTTTAACTATGTACCAAAAAATCTAAAAAGTTATCTGAAGCCTTTACAAGTAAAATTCTATGAATACTCATGCAGCGCAGGCCTAATGCAGGAACATCGGGAATGCAGGAAGCAGCCAGTGATAATGAAAGTGATGATTTCATGTTTGCAAGAAATAGAAAAAATAATCGAAATTTTGTTATCATGGATAGTGATTTAGAAAATGAGGAAAACATGAATGTGAATATTGACCTATTAGATGATACACAGGATGACATTGAAAGTGAAATTGAACAGCATCAAAGTGAGCTTACTGAAGATTCAGAAACGTGAAAAGATGACGCTTCTCTTACACAAATTCCTTTTGTGGGTAAACCAGGTCTCCAAAAGTTACCAAACTTTTATTTGGGGGGGAGTGAAACGGGAGCTGGACCAGAAGATTTATTCAATCCATTCAAGAGAGAAAGAAAATGGACTTGGACTCATATCACACTGTTCAACTTATCACAGGACATGGCAACTTCAACTCCTACCTGCACAGAATAATCAAGAGGAACTAGAATGGTTAATGCAGGATGTTTTCAGTCACGAAAAGAAGACGACCTGTAGGAATTGGATGGACATCAAGTGTGGTGGCAGATCTTCGAACTTTTATTTGATAATACCTTTTTCTCTTTGATTGTCAAAGAAACAAACAAGTAGGTACGGCGAAATGAGTTTAATGGAAAAATGGAAGGACTTAACCATTTCTGAATTCAAGATGTTTTTAAGTTTATTATTCCATATGGGAACTATCAAATGTCCAATAATTGATAATTATTGGAATAGAAGCGAACAATTTGGTTTTCATTGTTTTTCACAACACATGACTAGACAAAGATTTCAAAATGTCTTACGATCGCTTAATTTCTCGTCTGATAATGAAATTAATCATCGCCTACGGAAAATAATTCCAAGAGAACATTTAAATGGTACATCAAATTATGGATTCATTTAGTTAAAACTTTAGTTTTTAATTCTGCAATTTTCATTTTACCTTACATTGCACACGTTGTGTTCAATCCGCTCCTCCTAATTTTCCGAAGAGCGAGCTGCACACCCGGTGTGCAATGCTCCTGGGGACCGTGTTCGAAAAAAATCGTCGTTTCGAATGGGTTAATGCGAGGAAAGATGGAATTGTAAACGATTAATTCAAAGATTTTAGAAAAGTTGGAGAGAATCGATATAGGGCAATAGTTCCTAATGTCCGATTGAGAGCCAACCTTGTGGATAGAGCAAATTTTAGTAGATTTTCAAATCGCTGGAAACTTGCCTTCCTGGAGGATAAGGTTGTACAGTTTCGTAAGATGAGGAGCAAATATGTGCGTACAATCACGAAGTAAGAACGCCGGGACTAGGTCGGCACCGCTGGTCAAGTTACATTTTGAATTTTAAAGTCTTGTCTCTCTAGTCTTGTCTGTCTGCTTATATGCTCATAAATGTTCATTCGAGCAATTCTGGGCACCCCAGTGCAGTTATAAAAAGAAAGCTAGAACGGGCACAAAAAGAACAAAAAAAAATTGCGCATTAATAACTTTTGATGTGCGAAATGCGTTTAACACGGCCGAATGGGAACTAATAATGGGTGATAGAACCAATAATCGTATAATAGATTGTGTAATCGGTAACACAGTGGTTTGTGAAGAAATTAAAGTTGGCGCCCGAGAAAACGAAGGCAGTGCTACTACTGTCAGGACAAAGAAAACATAGACCAAATAAATTTAAAGTAGGAAGCACAGAAATAGTCCCCAAACCACATATTAAATACCTAGGTATTATAAATGATTAAGTGTTACAATCGCTGTACTCCTTACTGAGGCTGCTGGAAAAGGTCTAAAAACCCTGGCAGCAATGGAGCAAATATTACCAAACTATTGACAACATACCGGTCTGATAAGCGAGACATTGGGTTCGATTGGGACCCGAGAAGGTATTTTCAACTAGGGCGGTTTTCACTAACCCTCCGGGCTGCCCACCCTGAATGAATGCGAATATATTAAAAGCGAATATGCAATAAGGGGTTTAGTGAGAGCTTCCCCCCAACCACTCTTAAGAAAAAAGTCTTGTGTGTATAATCGTGGCTGTCTAGTCTTGTCTGTCTAAACAAATTCAAATTCGAACAATATCATTTCATTATTTAAGTGAGTAAATACATATAATTAAATACACATATACAGGGTGGGCCATTTAACATGACCACCCCAAATATCTCCGTTACCTTTAGAGTGACGAAAAAAATGTTAAAAGGGAATTTTATTGATATCGAAGGGCTGATACGCTGGATAAGAATTCTTTTTTGTCAAGGTCACAGTTTATGCGTCCTCAAGGTCATTAATGGTTTTTAAAAGGGGGACATGTTATTTTTGTATCAAGACATTGTAGCCTCTATTCAGACGAATTCAGTGACCTATGATATCATGACCTTGAAATGATTTGACAAGTGTATCCATTGAAAATAACTTTGAATAACTTTATCGAGAATGGTATTGCACAGTCAACCAGAGAAAGTGTATATGATTCTGATTCATGGTGAGACCGGTAGGAACTCTGAGAGAGCGCAGGAACTTTATACACAACGTTATCCTGACAGAAATCATCTTTCCGTCGATGTTTCCATCGAATTATTCATTTATTCCGTGAAAGGGTCAGTGTTAATCCACGCAAGAAGAAACGTCAAAGGTCATGATATTATGGATTGCTGGATTTGTGTGAATAGTGGCTACAATTTCTTTATAAGAAAATTTATATGTTCCTATTTGAAAAATATTTCCATTTTACATGTTTTTTTGAAAAAAAAAATTTTTTAAATTATAAGGTTCAATAATAACTAAAAGTTGAAATAGCTGCTTTTTGAATTTTGTTAAATTAGTTGTTTGCTTAATATCTCCTGGTAGAGTGCTGAATAATTTCATCATAATATATGGGGGATTTCTCTCAGTGAGCGTTAGAACATGCTTTGGTAGCTAAAATAGTTCTTTATTAAATCGCGTTTGACGTTTGGTGGGTTGGATGAAATCACTGAACAGGCAATTATGTTTCCCGAGGAATACAACGTTTTCATATATGTAGGTGGCCGTTAGTGTCAAGATATTATTAAACTACTTCTACAGAATTCATGGTACTCTAGTTTGTTAAGAATACGGTTTTTCTTTGTTTTAGCTTTAGCTTGTTTTTGTATCCGGAAAACAGTTTGTCAGATACTGAATTTCCCAAAAATATAACACTAAATAAGAATATAAGATTACACTAAGTAAGAATATCGTAGAAGTTGGCAAAATACACTATCACAGGATATCGTTATCTAAATATCGCTGGAGGGACCTCATAGCGATAACTGCCTTATTTAGCTTTCCTGCCACAAACATTATATGTCCAGTCTAAAGACTGGTACAGATGAACACCTACTAATTCTACAGACCTATGAACTTCAATCTGTTTGTTTTCTATTGCCATTGCATTTACACTTAGCTTCTTTATACCAAACCATGTCGTTAAGGAATCGATGACTTTGTATTAGTTGTGGTGTCATTAATGGTCTTATTAATTAACAGAAGGGTGTGTCATCCGCATAGTTTATCAATGTGTGGGGTGGATCGGTATCTATTAAATGTAAATCATTTATAAATAATGAGAATAATAGCGGTCCTATGGTGCTCCCTTGTGGAATATTCAGGTTAATCATACTCGGCGCGGAATGCACAAATTCGTGCGGAGTTTGAATTCTAGCGACTTCTGTCCCATTAGTTAAAAAAGATTTTATTAAGTCCTGCACGACTCCTCTTATCCCGTATTTAGCAAGTTTTATAAGTAATAGATTTACTAAATCATAGGCCTTTGATAGGTCCATAAGCGATAGGACCGAAATGTTTCTAGATTCAAGATTATCAATTGCTGCTTTAGTGAACTAAAAACACGCAGTTTCAATGCCTCTGCTTTTTCAAAGCCATGTCGTTGAGGACTTATTATTTTATATTTATCTAACAACGAAACTATTCTTGAGTAAATGATTCGCTCGAAAATCTTAGAAAAAACCGATAGAACGCTTATTGGCCTGTAGTTTTCTAATTTCTAATTTATCGCCATCCTGGTGTATAGGTGTTATAAACGCCAATTTTAAGTTTTCCGGGAATTTACCCGTTTCGAACGCATTGCTTATTGTAATAATACATATATGTAGACATATTTCAAATCGGAGTTAATATCGAAGGCAACATAACTTTTAAGATGATGGAAGAGATTTCGCTTACGCCCGCACTTTTGGTATTTTTTAAGTTAATAATCATAAAGTCATAAAGTGATGATAAACATAGTCATATAAAGCTGATACTGATACTGATTGGCAATAAAAATACCGTGTTATTGTTTACATCTATCTTGTCCTTGTAAAGCACAACAGTTTGAGAGTCTGTCAGGACGTTAGGTCTGTTTGTAAAAGAACTATTGATATTAGTAGCACTAACTAAAGGATCCTCACCATGAATGGCATATGTATCCTTTTTCTTCTTAATATCGGTCTAGCTTGACTAAGTATATCTCAAGTTGTTTTTTGCCGATTGGACGATTCTATTTCCCTTCTACACTTGTTTCCCTTTTCGTCTCTCAATAGCGTAGTGTAATTTCTGCGTTGGTTATTATAAAGCTTCTAAAATATGGGGTCATTTAATTGTCTGGAGTAGCTGAAGGTCCATTTTAATTTTCTGTAGATATAGGTTAATAATATGTTCCGATCTCAGGATGCCTAATCTTGGTTGTACCGAGGACCGTGTTGAGTCTTGTCTGTCCAATCCTATGTGTCTAAGCTTGTCTGTGTAGTCTCTATAGTTTTGTTTGTCTTGTTTTGTCTCTCTAGTTCTGAATGTATTCTTCTAATTTGTAAATAATGTAGTTAGTTTAGACAGCAAAAAGAATGCGAAAAATGTAAATAAAGCAAAAAAATTTAATAAAAAATGTAGCAGTGATTGGTGAGTCGGGGTTTCGATGCCGGCTGGAGGTCGATTGGAAGGATCTTAGTAGGCGCACATGGCTCGCGCGATTATTTGCAACACGCGAGCTGAAACCTTCCATCCCGTCCGCGTTCGCTTTTGTTGCTTTATATAAATAAAACAACAAAATACGTCTACTATAGAACCAAATTGAACGCTGTTTACTACTTTCAAGCACGTTAAAACATATTTTCTTAGTTTCACTTACATGATCTTTAATCTACTCTACATATACAAGATTAGGCTTACAAGACGAAATAGACAAAACTCGACAGATACAACTTAGACAGCCAAAACTAGACGGACAAGACTTGACAAGAGGTCCGATGCTACTTGAGAAAAACAATAAATTGATCACTTCCAATGTGTGATATGTAGGTACACAAGACTTGACAGTCAGAACTACACAGATAATACAAGACTAAACAAACAATACTAGACAGACAAAACTAGACAGACAAGACTATAGACAGACAAGACTAGATAAGGCATAAATTAAGTTTTTCTCCTTTCCATAAAACAGGTTGTTTTATTGTCGAAACAGATTAATTTTTCTTTATTAAAAAAAAAATGGAAAACTTTTGTTAAAGTTTCCTTCAAAAGTATTCTTAAGGAATTTTCCAATATAAATATATATTTCTTTTGGCCGAGTCTTGCAGGCTTATAGATCTTCTTTTATCCGTAATACATTTTATTTCCGTGATTCAGTTTTTATATACGGACATAAAGCAACAGATTATATATAAAAAACTTTCTATCAGCTACCGAATTCAAGGCAAAGAAATAAATAACAAATTCGACGTGTCCCCGCTGTTATTAAATATTTTACGGCCAATTTTATATGGAGCAGAATAAGAGGAATAAAAAACGAACAGAAACTGAATGAAATAAAACCGAGCAGAAGTATAAAAAGACCGAAACGACACCGACAATTATCACATAGTGAAGTAATTGGAGTTTTCAGAAACTGCGGCCGAACAAAGTGAACAATTAATTTTATTATTTACAGAGAAACCGAGTAGAAGACGGAGAAAAAGCTAGCAGGAATGCCGAGCGGACAGCTGAATTGACGGATAATTATGAAGGTATTAAAATGATTTGTCTAAATAAACGCCGGTTTTGTCAATTGTTTTATTAATACCGTGAAGGAATTAAGAGAAATAAATGGTTACTTTGTTGTGTCAATGTAAGCGCTTTGGCCGCAAATCCTTTACTAACTACCTTAAGCTTATCGCGGCAAGATTTCTTGTCAAACTCGTAATGCTGAAAATCAAGCAATTACATAATAGATCGAAAATAAAACTTAACATACGAGTCAAGATTATATAAATTAAATAGGAATAAATTTGCTTAACTATTAAGTTATTAAGTCTAGTCCATTGGTCGGCAACCTGTTTGTGCTTTGAATATTTATAGTCAAAAATATTTTCAGTCAAAGTAAATTAAAATTAATAACAAATGTGTAATCTTTACGCGCGGTTGAAGTAAAATTTGTTTGACCGTCGTGGCAAGTAATACTAAAAAGACTTAAAAACTAAAATTAAAAATTTATAAATAAAATGAAAATTAATCTTAGTGTTAAACATAATCTCTAAAGTTAAAACATAAATATAAATTATATATATATATATATATATATATATATATATATATATGTGTTGTATTGTTTTCTCGGGGATTCCGCGTTGATGCTGAGGGTTGGCTCTGAAAAGAACCGGATTCTCGACGTTTCGGCGAACTAACATTCGCCATTCTCAAGAGATATATGCGTCCGTGCGGGTCAACCGTTAGACGCATACAGTATGCGTCTAACGGTTGACAAACAATACAACACAGGTATCTATCCGCGAAAACCTCAAATACAACAAATATATATATATATATATATATATATATATATATATATATATATATATATATATATATATATATATATATAACATAGATATAAATTCAAGTATATACAGTGTGTTAGGCAAACAAGCGGCAAAAATTCAAGGAATTATTCCTTGGACAATTCTAAGAATATTTTGTCATGTGGTGATTTCTGAAAAACCCTTTGTTTGAAAGATACAGGGTGAACAAAATTTGCGCGAGAAACAACATTTTATAATTTACATGTTAAGCTGCGCAATAGATAAGAAATGTTCGAAATGACTTGCTCCACCCTATATACAAGCATTCAATCTTCTCGTCATTGAGGACCTAACTCTTTCAAACACACCAGGGTTGTTTCTAATTGAGTTACACCCAGTAATTATCCGATTTCGCAATTCGTCCAAATTCTCCACTGGAGAAGCGTAAACTAACGACTTCAGATAGCCCCATCAGAAATAATTCGGAGGGTTTAAACCTGGGGATCGAGAAGGCTATGCGTGTGGCCCACCTCGATCTCTGTAAGTTGCTAACGACGAAATGCAAGAAAATCGATTTAGCCAAAATCGTTATTTTTTGAGCTACGGCAAAATTTAAAAACGTTCCTGAAAGCATTTTTGCTGCTGATTACAAATGTGAAAATTATATCTAGCTAGCTCTTTCGGTTAATTTTCGCCTGCAAAAATTGTAGAAATTTTTATGAAATTTCGGCGCTCTAGTGGAGATCTAGGAAAGTCGTGAATTTTCAGTCTTAGTGTATTAAAAGGACAATTTAAGTGTATTAAAAGGAAAATGACCTTCTGAAAACGATATCGCAATCCGTTTTTAATTATCTGCAACCCTTTCCGAGATATCTACTTAGCAAATCGAGAATCGGGTAAATTTTAGTTTGAAATTTATCGACGAATTATTGAATATTTCCGGACAATTTACACATCGACTTGTTCGTCTTGTCGTGTAGTTTCTGTGTACCCAAAATGATTTCGCTGCTCTTTGCCGTTTTCGAAAAAATCGAAAAAAACCGAAAAAGCATATATTTTTTCGAACGAAATTTTTTTGTCGAAATTTTTTTTGCAATTGTTGTTTTAGTGATTTTTTTTTTGGTTACACAAAGGAAATAGAAGTGGCGAAAACGGTTTTCCAGTTTATTTCGCTCTAAAGTTACAAATAAACAAATTTTATATTTTTTTTCGCTGTACACAATCACACATTTCCTACTGATTTGACGCCGTCATAACTTTTGAACCGCTCACCACAGACTTCTAGTCTTCACCAATCGATTCAGCGTCCCAAAATTAGTCGGAGAACCGTTTCATTTGATGTATAACACTTAATTTAAAACCTGCAAATTCCTGCTGAAGCAAATCAAAATACATTTTGGTCTCAAGTTTTTCAGCTGGAACTTCACCAAAAACTCATATATTTTCAAAACTGATACAGTTATTTGAGGTTCGTTTTCAGATCCTTAAACTAGATAAACCAGGCTTTAAATTGATGTATTGCGGGTTGCTGCAGCTTAAGGGGTTTTCAGGTTTGAAGGGATTGAACTTGAAACTTTGATTTGTTGCGGTGAAGTTGATTACAAACTCAAATATTTTGAGAACTCATATACTTTGCGGGAAGTGGTTTACGTGTTGTTAAAGTGGATGGATTTAGGTTTAATTTGATGTGTATTACGTTGGTAAAATATCGCGGACGATAGCCTTTTCCGGCAAAAATAAGCATACACGTTTGGTTTTTAGGTTATAAAATAGAAACGTGTCGAGATAATTTAACCGAATTTAAACGTGGTTAAACTTGATGAAAAACCCTTTAATTTGATATATAAATCTTAATTTATATCCTGCAAATTCCTGCTGGAGCAAATCAAATTACGTTTTGGCCTCATGTTTTTCAGCCAAAAACTCATATATTTTCAAAACTAATGCAGATATTTGAGATTCGTTTAAAGATCCTTAAACTAGATAAACAAGGCTTTAAACTGATGTATTGCGGGTTGCTGTATGTTGAGAGATTTTCAAGTTTGAAAGGTTTGAACTTGAAACTTTGATTTGTTGCGGTGAAGTTGATTACAAACTCAAATATTATGAGAACTTATATACTTTGCGGAAACTGGTTGACGAGTTTTTAAAGCAGATAGATTCAGGTTTAATTTTACGTGTAATACGCTGGTGAAATATCGCGGATGATATCCGGCAAAAATAAGTTTGGTTTTCGGGTTATAAAATGAAAACGCGTCCAGGTAATTTAACCGAGTTTAAACGTGGTTGAACCCGATTAAAAACCCTTTAATTTGATATATAACTCGTAATTTTTATCCTGCAAATTTCTGCTGAGGCAAATCAAAATTCGTTTTGGTCTCAAATTTTTCAGCTGGAACTTCGCTAAAAACTGACATATTTTCAAAACTAATACAGATATTTGAGGTTCGTTTTCAGATCGTTAAACTAGATAAACAAGGCTTTAAATTGATGTATTGCGGCTTGCAGTAGCTTAAAAGGTATTGGAGTTTGAAAGGTTTCAACTTGAAACTTTGATTTGTTGCGATGAAGTTGATTACAAACTCAAATATTTTGAGAACTAATATACTTTACGGAAAACGGTTGACGTGTTGTTAAAGCGGATGAATTTACGTTTAATTTGATGTGTAATACGTTGGTGAAATATCGCGGACGATAGCCTTTTCCGGCAAAAATACACATCCACGTTTGGTTTTTAGGTTATAAAATGGTAACGCGTCGAGATAATTGAACCGAGTTTAAACGTGGTTAAACCCGATTTAAAATCCTTTAATTTGAGATATATATATATATATATATATATATATATATATATATATATATATATATATATATATATATATATATATATATATATATAAATATCTTAATTTAAATCCTGTAAATTCCTGCTGAAGCAAATCAAAATACGTTTAGGCCTCATGTTTTTCAGCTGGAACTTCGCCAAAAACTCATATATTTTCAAAATTAATGCAGATATTTGAGGTTCGTTTTCAGATCGTTAAGGCTTTAAATTGATGTATTGCGGGTTGCTGTAGCTTAAAAAGTTTTCAAGTTTAAAAGGTTTCAACTTGAAATTTTGATTTGTTGCGACGAAGTTGATTACAAACTGAAATATTTTCAGAACTAAAATACTTAGCGGGAAGTGGTTTACGTGTTGTTAAAGCGGATATATTTAGGTTTAATATTCCCTAGGAATTATGTAATATTCCCTAGGAAGCTTTCAGTTAAGAGATTCCATCGACACGGGGAGTCTAGACCGCGAAAACGACGAAATGCAAGAAAATCGATTTGGTCAAAATCGTTATTTTTTTAACTACGGCAAAATTTAAAAACGTTCCTGAAAGCATTTTTGCTGCTGATTACAAATTACTGACTGCATATTACTTCGTTACACTTCGGTTCACTTTCGCCTGCAAAAATTGAAGCAATTTTTATGAAATTTCGGCGCTCCAGTATAGATCTCGGAAAGTCGTGAATTTTCAGCGGACAATCTTAGTGTATCAAAAGAGAAATGACCTTCTGAAAACGATGCCGCAATGCGATTTTAATTATCTGCAACCGTTTCCGAGATATCTACTTAGCAAATCGAGAATCGGGTAAATTTTAGTTTGAAATTTATCGACGAATTATTGAATATTTCCGGACAATTTACACATCGACTTGTTCGTCTTGTCGTGTAGTTTCTGTGTGCCCAAAATGATTTCGGTACTCTTTACCGTTTTCGAAAAAATCGAAAAAACCGAAAAAGCTTTGAAAAATGAAAAATTTTTGTCGAATTTTTTTTTTAGTGATTTTGTTTCTGGTTACACGAAGGAAATCGAAGTGCCAAAAACGGTTTTCCAGTTTCTTCCGCTCTAAAGTTACAAATAAACAAATTTTCTATTTTTTTTCGATGTACGCAATCCCACATTTCCTACTGATTTGACGCTGTCGTAACTTTTGAACCGCTCACCATAGAGACTTCTAGTCTTCACCAATCGATTCAGCGTCCCAAAATTAGTCGAAGAACGTATATAATATTCCCTGGGAAGCTTTCAGTTAAGAAATACCATCGACTCGGAAAGTCTAGACCGCGGAAACGATGTAATGCGAGAAAAACGATTTTTTTCAAAATCGTTATTATTTGAGTCACAGCAAAATTTAAAAACGTTTCTGAAAGCATTTTTGCTGCTGATTACAGATATGCAAATAAGTTATATTTCGCTAGCTCTTTCGGTTCACTTTCGCCTGCAAAAATTGAAGAATTTTTTATGAAATTTCGGAGCTCTAGTAGAGATCTCGGAAAGTCGTGAATTTCCCGCGGACAATCTTAGTTTATAAAAAGGCAAATGACCTTCTGAAAATGATGCCGTAATCCGCTTTTGATTATCTGCAACCGTTTCCGAGATATCTACTTATCAAATCGGGAATCGGGTAAATTTCAGTTTGGAATTTATCGACGAATTATTGAATATTTCCGGACAATGTATACATCGACTTGTCAGTCTTATCGAGTAGTTTCTGTGTGCCGAAAATTATTTCGTTGCCGTTTGGCGTTCTCGAGGAAATTGAAAAAAACCGAAAAAGCCCAATTTTTTCGACCGAAATGATGGAAAAATTTTGTTGACGAATTTCTTGGAAAATTTTCTCGTAATTTTTCTTCGTCTACCCGAAGGTAATCGAAGCGCTAAAAGCAATTTTTAAGTTTATTTCGCTCTAAAGTTACAAATAAACAAGACATATACTTTTTCGCCGTTATAGGCCGTCCCTTAGTTTTTGAAATAAAACCACAAAACCCAATTTTAAGGAGGTTCGAGCGTAACTAATGAGTCAAAATAGTGCTTGAATTTTTCTATATTTTCAATTATTCTAATAGTTGTTAAAATGCATTATTTTTATTTATAATAACATAATAAATTTAAAAATTGGTAATTATTATTTATTTAATATAATAAAGTTATTAAATGACTTCGTTATTTTTGACTTATATGTGACATACAAAGATCTGGCAACATCAGTGTTATTAGTCGGCTGGTTGTAAAGGGATCAGAATGTTATAAGCCCAAGATGTTGGCCGAAAACCTCGAATTACCAAAAGACAAAAAATTATTGATAATCTATGTAAAAAGCTGGAGTGTATTCTATCAAATAGTTCCACAGACGTTCAAAAGTTCAAAATGTTTTCATGTTTTACTTTTCTCTCACAATCAGCTGTTATCGACGACGTTGCCAAACCATCTGTCATGTGAATTACTTTCGATAAACAAGATTCAAAACAAAAAAATTTAACTTTAATTATTTAAATAATTAGATCGGGAACATCACATTGCTTTAATGTTATCATGTTTTAATATTATCTAAGTTTATTGTATATAGTTTTTTATTCCCTAAAATTGGGAAATTAATACCGAAAAAAATAAATAAAGACGTGTGACGGAAGCTTGTCTGCCATAGGCCCTGTGTATAAGATTCGAAAAATCATCATTTTTTAATTTTTTTTCCGGATAAACTAAACGCAGGATCACTTTCAAATTTTGAGAGGACATAAAAAAAGTATTGATCTTCATGTATAAAAAGTTTCAAAGCTGAAACTTGTAAAACATATTTAACATGGGATTCGCTCTAACCTCCTTAATCGATGTAATTACTTTAAAGCTACATGCGATTTAAGGTTTAATAACTAATAAATATCACGGTTTCAACAAAACAAACAAACAAAAATAATACTGTTCCACAATATCGACCGAACCCAGTCCACGTCTTCAAAGCACTCCAGCCCTTCTCCTGCCCCTGGTGCGTCAGCACACGAGCGTCGTGGTAAAGCCTCAATACAAACTGTTTATTACAAAACCGACACAGGTAATCGTTCTTCTCCCTCTCGTGCGTCTTCTTATGCTTCGTCAAATTGTCGCTCCGCGAAAACGACTTGTCGCAAATCTCACACTGAATATTCTTTACGCCACTGTGCGTCATCATATGCTGCATTATGTGCTCCTTCCGCATAAAATTCTTTTTGCAGAAATCACACTTGAACAGTCTATGACCCGTGTGGAGCTTCTTATGTTGATAAACGTGTTCCCTCCGGTTGAAACTCTTGAAACAAATCAGACACTTGTAGTTCTTTGCACTGCTCGGAGCTTCCACCACCAAGGATTCCGATAAATTGACTGTTTTCATGCTGAATAGTTTTGAGATTGACTAGTTGGTTCGGGACTAAAAGTTTCGGATCAGGGATCGGGGTGAGGTTCAGCGCTTGCCCATCTGCGTTTACAGTGATTACTGTTTTAGGACTCTCAAGAGGCTGGGAGGAGGTGGAAACTCTGGCAATGTTTCTTCCAAAAAGTTGCAATACATCTCGCCAGTAGGTCTTGCTGGTAGAAATTCCCTGTCCAATTAGATAGTCACCCATAATTCCAATCCAAACATTCAAGGACAACTGATGTTGAAATCGATCTTCACATACCACATGCGGATTTTCATCTGCCCACACACGATTGTTATGAAAATTCCTTATTGCATTTCTTAAGAAACTGGCTTCATCCCAACGCAACATTCAACGCAATACCTGAACGGTAATCAGGAGGTAGGTATGCCCTTAAGAATTTTCTAAAGTGTCCAATAACTTACATTGAAAGTATTGGCAGTTTGTCGGTTAGAAGTAATTGGATCCTCCTCTATCATGTCCAGCACATTCTGTTCCAGTTGTACCTATCTTACTGTCATTAATCTTCCTGGTGCTGCATTTAGTTTCATTGTGCCTGTTTCACGAAGACGTAGATGAATGTTTTGGAAGATTTTTCGGTCGGGGATATTACGGCTAGGAAACCTTCCGTTCAATGTAGAACCGTCTAGCTTGTAATGATTTGCCATCAGCAGGTTCATAGCTGCATGTCAGTCATTTCGGCGTTCATATACATAGTAGAGGACTTCACTAACTGTTAAAGACACGTCATTCAATGTAAACATCTGCGACCAATACAGGGGATGATAACTGTCGAGACGTATTCAAATGAAATTTACCTGTACGTTAATAGATAAAACAGTCGTTCCAAGTTATCTTCAACAATTTTATCTACTTGATAAACTCATTATTTTTTTGTGCTTGATAAACTCATTGGCGTACGCCATACTTTTTCTTAAATTAATGATTTCAACAAATATCGAATATGGTTGTCGCAGATTTTGTTCACCCTGTATCTTCGAAACAAAGGGTTTTTTCAGAAATGATCATAGAACAAAATATTCTTAGAATAGGTCAAGGAGTTATCCCTTAAACTTTTGCCGCATGTTTACCTAACACCTAGTATAAATGTAATATAATTTTATAGTCAATCTAAGAAGAAGTTTCAGTTTAACGTCAAAAGTTTTAGTTTTACTAAAAGTTACATTCATGAAAACATTTATGTTTCTAGGCAACATCTATTGATTTTTAAAAAACGGAAATTGTATATATGTTACGGTAAAAGTACGTAGTTTGGTAAATGTACACATTTACCGGTATATGTACACATTTACCTTCTTGGTTGGTAAATGTGAGTTCAACTTACATTTACCAATTATTTCTGGCAAATGTGTATACATACATAATATTGTTGGCAATTGTTAGAGGTTTACATTAACATACACAGCGCATGGGCTGTCCAAAAAGACACACATAACACACAAAAAGTATAAATTTTTCGGTAAAAGTAAATATATAAAGCTCAGATTTAAACTCACATTTACCTATCAAATTGGTAGATGTATACATATACCGGTAAATGTTTACATTTGCCGATTTTGTACTTTTACCGTAACATATATAATATATATTTTGTATTGTTTCTTCTTATGGATAGTTTCAATAATTGTATTATACAAGACAGCTTCAGGATATAAAACCATAATGGATTGTAATTTTACAAAAGAACTTTCTGTAGAGGAAAAATGTTTTCAATTAATTTTTGAGCGACAGCTGGAAGCCGGGAACGCGTCGTCGTAAATCGACGTGTGGTATCTATATCTGCATAGATTTATTTCTGCCTCGACTCTGTCTCTCCGTCCGCACATAAAATGTCTTCATATAATGCAAGTCCGGCCGTATATTACAGTAGTTTAATTAAGAAACAAAGAACCTATTAGTCCTGTTCGCAATAATATATAATTTATATATCACGACTATAACATCTATACACCCATACTCGACCAATTCAATCTATTTATGCTAAATTCTATTACTTTTCTCCTTATCATACATTGTAAGCATTTAGATAGATTCTATAGTCTAGTGATCTTCAAACTCTGTTTGGAACCCCGAGGTTCCAAACAGCGTTTTGCCGTATTTACCGGCGGTAAATTTACCGGCGCAAGACTTCTCTGAGCGTTCCGCGAGTCAAAACAAATAATTGAAAAAGAATTCTAAATTATGTCTTCATTGCTACGCGCTTGTGGTAAAACGAAAATTGCGAAACGGCGTTATAAGTTATAATATGAATAAGTATGAATAAGTAGTTATAATAAGTTTTATAAAATCCAGATAATTACCGTATTTACCGGCGAATAAACGCGGAATGACAAAGTATAGAACAAGCAGTGGAAATAACGCCATAGTTAATCATAAATAACATGACGATGCCTGTTAGACTCTGGAAAAGGATATTTTGAAATTGATATATTTAACCCACAAAAAAAAAATCAAGTTTCATATTCCAGATCGGTCGAAACAGCCATTTGAATTCTCAGTGGACGTTCGAGAACTTTTCAAAATTCAATCTGAATCTTAAGCGCTAAAGTCCTATCGGAGTACTAACGATCGCGATTAATAAACTTTAAAAATCACTCACTACTTGACATATTGGTGCTCAATCTCTTGCAGGACCTACCTTTGTGCAGTGGACGGTCGCCTGCACTTTTCTGAGACCCTGAGCAGCAGGTGTCCTTCCTGCCCTACAGGCGTCTCCTGCAGTCTGCGCCGCTCCCCCAACCATATCCACCAGCCATTGACATGATCCATCACCACCCTAACCACGATTTTTTTTGTTTACTCGCGAATCTAACACTGGGTCTTTGTTCACGGCATCATTTTATTTGCAAAATTTTTCGGAAACTTTCCCTATACATTTTATTTCACGCGGAACTAAAACTCCCGACTGTACACTCGCGCACTACAAAACTTTTCGGCAAATTAACGATTTGACTTTCCGCGTAACTAACACTCCCGACTTTACTTAACACCTTATTTTTACTGTCATGTATTTCACTCGCGACCCGCACTATTTCACTCATTCACTGACAAAAATTAATAATTTTAAATCTGAAAACAGCTCAAAAGCAAGAAATTAATATAAAACGTATAACATATTTTGACTTACAAACAAACCTCAAACCTACCAACCTGGTCTTCTGAGTTTTTCTTTCTTCTTTCTTCCTCCTTGACACACGCGCCGAACGATCCGGATCGTTCGGTTTCTGCAAAACGACGAAGCAGAAAGCGCAAACTAAGTACTAATCAGACGCCATTTTTGGGTCGACTCTGCTTAGTCGACTCCTTGACTTTCTTCTGCTGAAAGACCAAGCATTGGGCACGCTGTATACCGTTCACCCTTATATCGCCGAGTGTTACTATCTTCGCCTTCTACTTAATAAAGAGGTCCAACTCCGAGGTCCAACATCATTCTTAAATATGACGATAGTTAACATTGTAATTCATCCTACATATTATCAGGCAGCATGTAAGGCTCTAGGTTTGTTAGAGGATGACAAGCACTGGGATACTACGAAGGAAGACACTGCTCTTTGTAGTTCCCCATTCAGACTAGAGGAACATTTCTGCATATTATTGCTATTCTGTCAATTGTCTGACACTTTTAGTTTTTGCGAAAAATACAAGGATAGTCTATCAGAGGATAAAAAGCATCAAATAGAAACACATAATGCTCAACGGGTTATGGATGAAATTTGTAAAAAATGTATTTTTATTGAAGATACAGTATTGTGTCTGGGAGAGTAATGATTAGAACATTATGGTTTACTACATCAAATCCAAGATCATCCAAGATATGAAGCAGATTTACAAAATAGAGACTACCTCAATGAAATTTGCTCCGACACTAATTTATTGGCTCAAATTGTCTATAATAACCAAACGTTACTAACAAAACAACAGTACCCTGTCAACAAACAAATATTAGAAAGTCAGTTCAGAAGGGCACTGGTCAAATATTTTTCTTGCCTGCTCCTGGGGGCACCGGCAAGACATTTGTTCTTAATTTGTTATTAGACATTTGTTCTTAATTTGTTATTAGCCACAATACGAAAAGACCGCAGAATAACTTTTGCTGTCGGCTCTTCTGGCATTGCTGCCACTTTACTGGAGGGTCATTCCACATCAAATCAACACAGGGTCTAAGCCTCACGATCTCAGATTTTCCTGAAATTTGGCTAATGTGTACTATTGCTATAGACTAGGAAAAATATGAAATTTTACTGAGATGTGTCAACTCGTTTTTGAATTACAGAGCTGCAAAGTTCTCATAAATGGACCCAAATATAGGTAACAACATCTTTTTGAATTCTTGTAGAATCTTTCGTAATTGAGCTAGAGACCTTGAAGTAGTGGCATTTTACAGCATTTCTCATGCCCTCTCCTATGATTTACAACATTATATAGGTTAAGTTGAGAAAAAAATTCTTAAAACCCATTTAAAAATTTGAATTAATTTTTTTCCGAAAGTACATATTTTAAAATTTCCAAACTAATTCCACGACTAACTAGTATAGTTGTAAACCACAGGTCAAAATATAAATTTGGGCAGTGGATGACTTCATTGCTAAAAAAATTAAAGACTTAACTTCTGTTTCCATTAATTCAACTATGTATTCATAATCCAACAATGCTATATTGACATATAAATGAAAATAAACAAAAGTTACTATAGTTACTATTAATAAAAGTTTCACTATTAAATAATAGGACAAATGTTCATTTTAAGTTTGAAAGAGCTTCATTTGTCTGACAGATATCACATTCAAGTAGAACATAGTTTCTTCCAGTGGGAGTTAGAGGATTCACTTTCATAAGGACATCCATTACTGAGACCCACAAAATATCAGCATCTGTTGGATATGAGAAGGATGTAGAGGGTCCAGCTGGATGAAGAAAAGTTAGTTTTTTCTTCATCAAGTTCTTCATTCTTCTGTAAAATATATCCAAGCCACCACTTGTTATCATACAGAACAGTGATGTAACCTGATATGTCTGCTAATTTAAGCTAATCAGGAGATTTTGACACCTGCTTTTCCCAAGCTTTTGAATTTGTCGAAAAGTTTTTCACCAATATTATGGAAGTAGTTTTGGGAATGAACGCATGGTATTGGTGCGTTCCTTTGATAGACAGTGCTTGATCAAAACGATTTTTTTAAACACATTCTGATTCAATATAGTCTTCTTGTGTTGAATATTCAAAGTCTACTTTGCTAATGTTTTCTACTGCCCACTCAAAACGTTGTAGTGGGGTTTGGATTTGATTTTCATAGGGTCTTTGCAAACTGGCACGAGCTGCTAGTCTCTTTGCAGAACCCCTACTCCGTCGCCAGGTCCTTTGCCAGGTCCTTTGCTAAGGACCATGCCATTCTGCCTCCACTTTAAAATCCTCCTCATGAAAGCAGAGGTTAACATTTTTTGTTTGTTTTTGTATTGAGCAGCGACCCGTCTGAGAAATAAAAAATCTTTTTTGGAATTTTTTAAATTTTATTTATCAGAAAAGTTATCAGTTTCTTTTGAAAAGTATACACAGCAATTGTATTGTGCTCTAGGGAATCAGAAACAATTACATAACTGACATGTTCAACTTTGTTTTTCTCTTTAAAATATACAACGGGGTGAATTGTGACCTGTTGGCTCATCCAGTGGTAGCTCCGTGCTTTATCTTGTAATACTATGCTATAATTTTCAGAAAAGTCACAGGTGACAACGAATTCTGATTCTTTCAGACTTTCTCTTGTGTTGTTAAGAAAATATCCGTGCTGCTGGGCAATAAAGTCATGCTGAACCAAAGAAGACAACTTGCTGCAGAATAAATCAATAAATTCATCCGAATCTTCCTTTAGAAGCTGCAGATTACAACGATCAACTGAAACCCACTGGCGAAATTGTACTTTTTCAATTGAATTTTCAGCAATGGATTTCTCCAAAATATTACATATCTCAGTTTCATCTGGACAATAAGTACATTTTCTCATGTTACAATCAATAGACGATGGATTACAAAGCACTTTCGCGAGGCATTGTTTGTAATTTTGTATTTTTCCATTTGTTATGGTCTTCCATTTTGCAATTTCTATCATCAGTTTTACGTTTTGGTGAGTTGTGCACACACATCAGAGTTTGTTCCACTTTGGCCAGCTAACACACAATGTTTAGGTCTTAATTCTGCAAATTTAGAGAAACCTATTTTCATGTTAGTAAACTTGTCCTTAAACTGTTTGTATGCTTCTTTAAGATTACACAATATAAGTCTTTTCGAAATCTTCGATTTAGTTCCATCTGTTTCAGTAACTGTTACACAATCTTTAATACCCGGTATTGCTCTACTAACTTCATCGTGTTCATAAAACAAACGTACAATTTCAACTGCCTCTATAGGCAAGATTTTCGATGGTTTTAAATTTGGACCTTCTAAAAAGCCTGTTTCTTTTAGAATTCTTTTTGATTGCCTAACCATGTAATTCGGTGCATTAAATTCGCGCATTATCTTTCTAATGCTCCAATTTTTAGGTAAACATGTAAAAAGCATTACAACTACAACTTCTTTGCAATTACAACTTCTGAATTCTCCATATCATTATCATTTTCGGATGACGAACTTTCAGCAGCAGCCACAAATATTTTACTTTTGATAGTTGAGGAAATATTTCTTACTTTAGATGTGCCATATTTCTTGGATTTAATTTTTCTCTTAGCAATGGAAGAGTCGCCCAACTGCTCAAGAGATATATTAAGTGACTGTACAACCTCTGAATTTGTTATAAAATCTGCGTCATTGTCCGATAATGTTTCTGAGTGAGAATGATCATTTTCAACATTTTTGTCACTTAGGACCTGTGCATTTTTTATCTCAGTAATTTCCTTCCTACAACTATCACAAATTTTTGAGCCACTAACTATTTGTGGATACAATTCAGGCATCCATGCTGTGGCATTTCTCAACTTTCTTCTATCTCTGACAATGTGATTTGTTTTCTGTAACGGATTACAACACTGAATTCGCAATGTATTAGTTTCCATATTGAAACCTAACCTCACTTAATGGTGAAACGATACATATAAACAATGTAAATAATAACAATGAAGCCATTGCCCAAATTGATATTTTGTCTTGTGGTTTGCAACAATACTAAGTATGTAATTAATTTGAAAATTTTAAAATATGTACTTTCTGAGGAAAAAAAATTAAATTAGGTTTTGTAATTTTTTTTCATATATTAACCTATATAGTGTTGTATATCATAGAAAACGTCGTTAGAAATGCTGTAAAATGGCACCAATTTCAGGTCACTAGCTCGAATAAAAAGCTACTACAGCATTTCAAAAAATTGGTGTTTCCTCTTTTTTCGCCCATTGATGAGTACTTTACAGCACTATAATTCAAAAACGAGTTGTCACATCGCAATCAAATTTCATATTTTTCCAAGTCATTACCAATAGTACACCTGTGCAAAATTTCAATAAAATCTGAGATGGTAAGGATGAAAATTGTATTTTTTTGTGTTGAATTGACATGGAATGACCCAATGACCCTGGATGGAGGTAAAACAGCATACTCTACTTTTAAGCTGCCGCTAAATCTAATGCATGTTTAGACACCTATCTGTAATATATCTAAACAGAGTAACACAGCCCAGGTCCTAAGGTAGACCAAATTAATTGTGTTGGACGAATGCACTATGGCTCACAAACGGGGTATTGAAGCCCTCAATAGAACAATACCAGGACATAAAGGGAAATTAGAGCCTGATGGGCGGCATTACAGGTCTTTTGTCAGGAGACTTTTGACAGAGATTAACCCGAAAAACCTGGAGGTACAAGAGCCGATAAAGTCAAAGCATGTTTAAAGTCTTCGTATTTAGGAACAACCAATCAGAAACTCACTTTAAAAGAAATGAGGGTCCATTTCCCACAATGACTAGAAATAAGTCGTACGGATAGTTCTATGCGGCCTGTTCCAGAGTGAGTTCTGCGTGCAGTTTAGGTAATCCTTCCACCGAGAAGCGTAACTGAAAACGTTGTGTATAAAGAGGTTCTGCACTAATTTAGAAGAACAAAAAATGCTATGTAGTTTTTAATGACGACACTTATTTATTCTACGCGGACGAAGTCGTGGGCATCAGCTAGTATCATATAAACGACAAAATAAATATTTAATAATTTAAAATAAAATACTTAAAACCAAAAGTAATATGAATGTTAAAAACAAATACAAAATACTCAATGAAGTTCCTTAGTAAATTTAAGTATAGTTAGATTATATTGCTTATTAAGTTATGGCATCCTTCCATACATCGATTTGATAGCTTCAGCCTTATTTTTTGAAAAAGCTTTTTCTTTCTCGCTGCTTCTGATTATGGCAAAAGCTGATTCACCATGCAACATTCCTATTACTTTTGACGGGCCTTATGTTTTGAATTGTATATGTAAAATATAAATGTGAAGATTTAAACATTACTTCATATTTTGTTTGGAGACTGGTGTATAAAAGAGCAAATAATCACTCTTGAAAATTTGTAAAATTACTTTCCTGCATTTGTACAAGGAAATAGGGTTTGTTCTAGTTTACAATGAGATAAACACATGAGAAACTGGCCAGAAATATTCAGCTTTAGAAGAATGCTATCTATGCAGCTGTAGGTACACAGTCAATTTGCCGTAACCCCAAATGTCTGAGACTGTAACAAATGGAGCAGAAACTGTGACATTAACAGAAAATCTAATAGAAGGTCAAAGAGCAATGGAAAGAGCCATACTTGGAATCAGTAAAAGAAATAGGTTACCCAATAATACCATCAGACAAAGAACTGAAGTTAAAGACATAGTTGAACACATAACTAGAATGAAACGGAAATGGGAAGATCATTTGGCGAGAACAAAGAGAGATGACTGGTGGACTAAAGGGATATCGGAATGTCGGCTACGAGAAGACAAACGAAATTGTGGTACACTTGATTTGTACCGAATTGAGCGATGATATAAAGAGAATCGCTGGAAATTGGATACTAATTACTCTGAACCGAGTGACATGGAAGAACTTAGAGGAGACCTATGTTCAGCAGTGGACAACGACGGCCACACAATGATGATGATCAATATAAAACGATCGTGGATTGAATTGCCCCAAGAGATGAGTGGTACACATATCTTATCTTGTCCAATATTGTACAGTCTTGTTGAATCTCGACTGGTCTTGTCCAGACTTATCCAGTCTATTATTGTCTTGTACGAGCTTGTTCAGTATTAGTTTCAGTTGTCCAGCCTTTTCAATCATATATGTTCAGTCTGGTCTACTTTTGCCTTATCTAGTCTTATTTGGTTAACTGGTCTGCCCTATTCTGGCCTAGTATTTTAGTGTCCTAATCTATTTGTCTTGGTACACATAACATACGCGAAACTAATGCCTGGTAAAATTTCGATAAGAGTACAATTTTAAATTCACAATTTGGGAGGATAACATTTTGGAGGATAACATATATGTGTTCCATTTAGAGCGAAAGAGTTAAATTTTTAATATTAGTGAATCCATACTAATTATAGATACAATCATACAAACTTATTAAAAACGAAATATAGCTTGAATATCTAAATATATTCAGCCTTGCCAAGAGATAAATTCACTTAATATAACTAGAAAGACATGGACTTAAAAACAATGTTATTTGTCTGATGCTGTTAGTGAAATGAAAATGTACTGGGACTAGAAAACATGCAAATGTCTGTTGTATAATACAATATCCTGTGTGATATTAACCCAGGAAATAGTTGTTTAAACATGAGATTTGTTCATAATCTTAATAAGACTTAATATTATAGAGCTACGAACAGGTTGAGCAATCAAAATTCAATCCGAATCTTAAGCGCTAAGTCCTATCGGAGCACTCGCGATCGCGATTAATAAACTTTAAAAATCACTCACTACTTGACATCTTGGTGCTCAATCTCTTGCAGGACAGACTTCTTGCAGACAGACCTCAGAACTCTTGCCTGCACTTTTCTGAGACCCTGAGAAGCAGGCGTCCTTCCTACCCTACAGGTGTCTCCTGCAGTCTGCGGCGCTCCCCCAACCATATCCACCAGCGATTGACATGATCCATCACTACCCTAATCACGGTTTTTTTTGTTTACTCGCGAATCTAACACTGTGTGTTTGTTTACGGCATAATTTTATTTGCAAAACTTTTCCTACACATTTTATTTCACGCGGAACTAACACTCCCGACTTTACACTCGCGCACTACAAAACTTTTCGGCAACTTAACGATTTGACTTTCCGCGAAACTAACACTCCCGACTTTTCACCACTTAACACCCTGTTTTTACTGTCATTTGTTTCATCTCGCGACCCGCACTATTTCACTCATTCACTCACAAAAATTAATAATTTTAAACTGAAAACTGCTTATAAGCAAGAAATTAAATTCTTCTGTGTTTTCCTTTCTTCTTTCTTCCTCCTTGACACACGCGCCGAACGATCCGGATCGTTCAGTTTCTGCAAAACAACGAAGCAGAAAGCGCAAACTAAGTACTAATCAGACGCGATTTCTAAGTCGAATCTGCTTAGTCCTAAGAAATCTAGTTGACGATGCGTGTTAGACTCTGGAAGTGGATATTTTTAAATTGATATACCTATTTTACCAAAAACCTAAACTACCGTTTCAAATTCTATATTTCAGATCGGCCTAAACAGCCATTTGAATTCTCAGCGGACGTTCGAGAACTTTAAACACTCAAAACTCAATCCGAATCATAAGCGCTAAAGTCCTATCGGAGCACTCGCGATTGCGATTAATAAACTTTAAAAATCACTCACTACTTGACATCTTGGTGCTCAATCTCTTGCAGGATCTACCTTTGTGATCCACCAGCCATTGACATGATCCATCACTACCCTAACCACGTTTTTTTTGTGAAGTTTACTCGTGAATCTAACACTGTGTCTTTGTTTACGGCATAATTTTATTTGCAAAACTTTTCGGACACTTTCCATATACATTTTATTTCACGCGGAACTAGCACTCCCGACTTTGCACTAGCGCACTAAAAATCTGTTCGGCAACTTAACGATTTGACTTTCCGCGAAACTAACACTCCCGACTTTACTTAACACCTTGCTTTTACTGTCATTTATTTCAGTAGCAACCCGCACAATTTTACTCGTTGACTCACAAGAATTCATAATTCTAAAACTGAAAACTGCTTAGGTAAAAGCAAAAAATTAATAAAGAACGTAACACATAAATATGTGTAAGTCAAAATTGACTTACAAACTAAATAAACCTCAAACTCAACAAACCTGTTCTTCTGTGTCTTCCTGGTTTTGCCCTTGTCTTATTTGGTTGACCGGTTTGATCTTTTCTGGTCTATTCTATTTGTCTTGGTACATATAGCATATCGGAAACTAATGCCTGGTCAACCTGGTAAATTTTCGATACAAATACAATTTTAAATTCACAATTTGGGATGATAACACTTTGGAAGTACACATGTATACAATTTTGGGCGGAAGGGTTATATTTCTGATTGCAGATTCATGCAGCATACTCTGAAATGTCTAAATCAGATATAGACATTTTAATGCTATTCAGAACAACTTATTTAAGCAAAAAATCTCTCAACGTACGTGGCAAGAAACACAAAATAGTAACTTATGATACAAGTATGTGAAAAAGGGCTTGTGTGCATGAGTTGCGATGTTTAAAGCACGAGCCGAAGACGAGTGGTTTAATCGCAATGAGTGTACAAAAGCCTTTCACACACGTGTGTCATCCATTATGTTATCTACGATGCATGTTAAAATACTGTTGAATCTACAAAAAAAATATTGTTTCTTAATGGTAATATCGTAAAAATTGTAATTTTAACAGACAACATACTTCAAATCACAGATACAATAAGGTTAGAACGTTCAGCGCCTCCGGGGAAAAAATTGCTAACTATAGTCCATTTTTTTTAAGAATGCAGTACAGGGAAGATAGGGCTTATTTGACCTTGTTCTCTGATTGGCTGAAATCGAGGAGAAGTTCACACCGACGATATTTCTCAACCTTTTCTCTACGTATCTCTCTCTTTTCACATACATTTGCAGTCACTGGCTTAGAATTTGGTGATATGTAATTAAATGAATATAATACTACGAATAATTTCTAAATATAATTGAACGTTAAATTATAATACGACTTAATACTTAATACTTCTATAATACGACTAAGTACTATATTATACTATAATTTAATATTCAATTCAATTTTAAATTTAAAGATAAAAAATTAATTAACTCCAAATATATTTTTTTCGTACGCTAATGCATGTTGAGCTGTGTGTTGCAATTGGACCCGTCATTACGAAAAGGGCACGAGTCACACTTTTTTGAAATATCACTTTTTTACACCATTTTATTCATTGAAGCGTTTTAAATATTTCATGCGAAAAGAGTGCATCTGTATACATCACAAGTCAACTTAAAAATCAATGAAAAGGGCAAGAGTCCTAGACTTATGCCCCTTTCAATTGAAACGAGACGCATCTGTCAGATATGACATAACATCACTTTATCGTGAGCTTGCCAAAACTGCTGATAGACCTAGAAAAAGAGTCTCTGGTGGCAGGAATAGTAAAAACTAAAAACATAAGAAAATAAAATAAGCCAAAATTGCTGGAAAATGATTATTAACTAACTAAAGTTTTCAATCATTTCGAAAAAGGCATAAGTCCAAAAATTTTAATTCAAAATATCTTGATGAAAATTGTGCTTTTTCAATAAATAAATATTCCAAAAAGCGTGTATGTTTTTTATTTTAAAACCTCTATATTCAGTTTCTTTAGCATCAATGACTTTATGCTAAACATATTTTTGTTAATTCTGAAAAGTTTTAATTCATTGACTCATGCCCTTTTCGAAATGTCGGGTTCAATTGTCATCTGCTCAGTTTGCATTTAGTCATTTAGTTTTGTTGCGATTTTCTCCATTTATTTGTTTGTATTTTATTACTATTGTTGCCATTTGGTGTATTTAAACAATAATAATAAGATATTCAATCAAACCATTAATAAATTACCAATTTTATATTCAAGTAACTATATTTGAATTTAGCTAGATTTTAGCTTTGTAACTAGATTGAACATTTGTCATAGTGTAAATCAGGTTTCTAGTCTACTGCATTCTTAAAAAAATGAATATAGTAAAAACGTAGTAAAAACGCACGTGAACACTATTTGGTGGTCGTCGATGTAATCTAGGTTAACCTAAATTTAATCTAGATTAGGTTATGTTTCGGTTAAATTATATTAGAGTCAAATAAATACAGATTGAGAGGCTTCTTGATTCAAAATAAGAAAAATTAATTCAATTGTAATATACATCAGAAAATTTATTTTCACTACGTCTATGTTCTTTGATTAGTGACGCAAGTTGTTGTCAGGAACAATAAACAGAAATCGTTAAATAATGAAACTCCATTTGATTTACATTGGACTTTTTAGCACGACTGGGATACTTTTACATACGATTATAATAATGGCATCTTTCACATACAATAATGTATTTATTAATACAAAATAATAATAAATAAAATAAACGGAACACAGCCTGAATATATAAATATATTCAGCCTTTCCGGAGCTCTATAACAATGGCTTGGATTTTTTGCGTACAATAAATAAATGTTTTTTACAAATAATATCTGGAAAAATACAAAATTTGGTTTATTCATACAAAAAACGATTACTTCATCCAAAAAAAGTTACTTCGTCCAAAATAAAATATAAACGCCCAATGATCGATTGAATCTTACAAATAATAATGATTTAGTACAATAATTGATAGATTTGTACAAAATAAAATCAGTTCACCCAAAAAAAGGTTTAACTGTACAAAAAAGGTTGATCCATCCAAAATTTGATTGCTCTTTACAAACAACTTTTTTTTACAAAATACAATTAAATCTTCACAATAAACGAATTTTACAAACAAGGACTTGATTCCTTCAAATTTTATTTCTAACTAACGCGGCGTGTAACGAAAGAGAGAGCGCAAACACATCAGTCTTACGCCCAGAAGCACTGTATGCCATGGTGTGTCTTTCCTTGAACCGAAGAGGTCTGGTAGAGAAATTGGAAATCAGAGAAAGGAGAATCATCAGGAAGATCCTAGGCATTCCCGGTAAAGGAAGATGGGGAATTCCGAAGACGACATAACTCTGAGCTCTACGAACATATTGAGAGGCTCTCTGACTGTGCAAGGAAAAGAAGAGTAGCTTTCTATGGCCACGTTGCAAGATTGACTCCTAACCGACTAACCAACAGTCTGTTCACATTCTGGTAAAACAAGAAGGTTCGTACCACTTGGTTGACAGAAACCGAGAAGGATATTAATGTGGGAATAACAGATCTTCAAAACAGACAGTCTTCTGAGAGATGCATCCTGAAGGAAGTCCGTAGATTCTAGGAAATACACTGAAGGAAGTCCGTGGATTTCAGGAAAAACCCCGAAGGAAAGGTAACCCCTGGACAGAAGAGGGAAAGAAGCTACACCGGCAGAAGATGCGACAATACTGGCCAAAGATCAAAGCCCAATAGTTGAACAAGCGTGGTCCAAAATAGGGCTATTGGAAAGAAGAAGAAGAACATAGATGCACTATATATAAGAATCACTATATATACTATATATAAGCAGATAGAATAATGCAATTTATTTCCGAGCTAATCCACTCATCAATAAGGTGAACAGTTTTTTCCTTTCAGTATTTTTATGCATATAATAAAAGTGTGAAGATTATTAAATTCAATCGTAAATTTGCATTTTGCATTTATTAAGTAAAATAAAAAACCTTTTTTGGGTGAATTTCGAATATGTTTCGATTCAATCGAATATTGTAAGGAAAAATCATAGTTTGTAAGAAAAAATCATTTATTGGATGATTACATTTTATTTTGGATGAATTAACCTTTTTTTGGATGAAGTAATTTATTTTGTACGAAGTAACCGAATTTTGGATTGATTAATTTATTTTTGTATTTATCCAGCTATTTATTGTAGAACTTCATCCATTTATTGTATGTTGAGTTTTGTATACTTCTAATCGAATATTGGATGAATAAATTTTATGCGTATAACAATTACTGAGTCTATTTAGGACTACGAAGACAAATCTCATATGAAATTTGTAAGTTATTTTATTGCTTTCAGTCCACCTTCGTGGCACTCAACAAAAACCATAAAAATAACATTGTTTTTAAGATCATGTCTTTCCTATACCTTAAGTGGATAGCCATCTGTGGACACGTTTCGAAATTTATCTCTCATCAGCACAGCTTTGCTTCCATGAACAACAACTTGTAAACTTACTGGAAAACCTATGTGGTGCTTAGGGTTAGATGTTTTTAATTTTCTAACCCTAATCACCACATGGGACTAATCTAACCATCTACGACTCTATAGATAGAAAAACACTCTTCAAAACATTGGAAGAAATGAAGGTGGACAAAAAGACCAGAAATCTAATCCAAGAAACTCTAACAAATACCACATCAAAATTGAAGTTCATGGGAGAGGTCTCGAAACCGTTTGAAATCATGACAGGAGTGACACAGGGAGTTGGCCTCTCACCCAATCTATTTAATTTAGTTTTAGTGAAAATAATCACGACATGGGAAAAAGGAGTCAGTGGAGTAAAGATGGGAAGACACACGGATAGAATCGTCAACATAAAATGTTTGGCATTCGCTGATGATATAGCCATCATAACAAATAGTAGAAAAGAAGCCAAAGTAGCTCTAGAGACACTCCACGAAATCTCATCCAAAGCAAGGCTACAAATCTCCAACGAAAAAAAAAACTGTACATGGACAGAAAATCCACAGACAGACACCCACTTATAACTAAGTATGGAAAGACAACACAAGTAGACAGTTTCAAATACCTGGGAGAGATTATACAGAAAACAGGACAGAACACATAATCCAATGAAGAAAGAATCAAAAAACTACAAGAAGCATACAGACTTACATGGAACCACTACAGCAAAAGGAATATCTCTATCAATGCTAAATTAAGCCACTACAATACAGTAGTTCTATCAGAGGCCTTGTATGCCTCAGAAACAACGGTAATCAAGGGAAGAACGAAAATCAAGGATATAGAAAAACAAGAGAGGAAAATACTAAGAAAAATCTATGGGCCGGTTCAGAAAGAGGGGATCTGGATAAAGAGACCAACAAAAGAACTGTACGAGCAGACAGAGAGGATTACAAACAACTTCAGGAAAAGAAGGACGAAATTCTATGGACACATATATAGGATGACTGAAAACATACTGACCAAGAAAATTTTAACATAGTGCTGACTAATACAGTGAAAACCAACTGGGTAAAGGAAACCTTGGAAGACCTCAAGAAACTCAACATCTCCACAGAAGACATGACCGACAGGAAAAAATACAGTAAAAAAATCAGAAAACAGATGTTTGAACAAACTCCCAAAGAGAAGAAAACAGGAAAGACATGGATAGAAGAGATGAAGAAGAAACACAGTGAATATACGAGAGGTTTCTGGTGAGAAAGAAGAAGGTAGAAAAAATTACATTTTAATTGATTGTGTTTTAGCGCTCTGCTTAAAGGGGAATTATCGATAATAATAATAAATAATGTTGAGTGTTTCAATTAATTAAATAATTAAAATCAATTAATTTTTAAAAATATATATTAAATACCGATTAAATTTGACCTGATTGAACGGTCCGCTGATTTTTGGATGACGTCGCATAACACATGACATTCAGTGTTGCATAGTATATTTGCATAGACAGTTAACGATTTTCAGTTTGAATTTGCTATTTCGATAAAAAAAAAAGCTAAAAAACCGTTTTATAGACATTGTATTGTAGATATTGTATATATTTATATTGTATTGTACCGGAATGCAAAAACACTATTATAAGTACACCAGATAAAGTGTTTGATAAAGTCCCTATCGAGTTGTGTAGTCCACCCTACCTACATCTGTGAATATCGAGGCCGATCAATGTCAACGTGCACGTCACGTAACATATGACCAATGGTGATTCACGTAAACATATCACGTAACATATGACCAATGGCGTTTCGCAAAATTTGAATTTCGTTCGCATATTTTGGACTTTTGATTTAAATTTTTGGAATTAAATACAAAGTAAATGAGAAAATAATGATATAGGTGTAATTTCAAGATCATAAAGTATCGGGGATAAAAAAATCAAGTAAATTTAAATTTCTTGCATATTCCCTGTTGTTATAGAGGTCCGGAAAGGCTGAATATATTTATATATTCAGACTGTGATCCGTTTGTTCTAAGTTTGTATGATTATCTATAACGTAGTGTGGTTTCACCAATTCTATTTATTACTGTGTTCATTTTGCTGTGTGAGTATATAAAGTGTGTGACTACAGATATCATCAATTGTGCTAGATTTGGAAAAAAAAAATTATTTAAAAAGAGGCATAACCTCTGCGACCGCAGAGTTTATGTATGCCAATGATGACAGGGATCAAAGGATGTTTTTGGGAGATGCAGGAAGCCTAGATCGTTGTGGGCACTTCTTGAGTTGACTGCTACTGTGAATTTATTTCTGGATTGCAGAAGCATGTGTTGTATTGCCTTTCTTACTCCATAAAGCTCTGCCGTGATTATGCTCGTTAGGCCGTTTAGTAGGTAGTTGGCAAATACGTATTCTGATGAGTAGAAAGCACTTCCTACTGTGTCTTGGTTCTTTGAGCCATCTGTAAAGAGCCATGTATAACTGCTTAGTTTGGTTTCTAATAACATATTGGGCCTTTAGCAGTATCGTTGTGAGATCCTTAATGAACCTGCCTAGCGTGTGGATGACGCTGGGTCGTGGGTGCGTCCACGGAGCGATATCTCCATAGGTAATGCACAATGGGCTTGCTAATGTAATCTAATGAGCTTTTATAATCTCTTTCATTCTTCGGATTAAAAGTTTTATAGACCTTTGGTAGCGGTTATATAACTGGATATAATTTGGACTGCTAAGAAGATTATGAGTAGGGTTTTGCGGGAGACTGAGGGTTTTTATATAATACCTTACCGATAGGAATTCCCACTTTAGTTGTAGTGGTGGTTCTTCAGACTCACAAAGTAGGTTGGGGATTGGTCTTGTGCGGAAGGCACCAGTTGCTATACGTATACCGGTGTGACGGATGGGAATTATCAGTTTTTGTGTTTTTTGAGTTTGTCGGAGCCGTATACTATACTACCATAGTCTAGCTTAGAGTGTATTAGAGATTTGTATAGTTTTAATAAGGTTGCTCTGTCCGATCACCAGGATCTATGGCTGAGAACTCGTAGAATATTAGTGCTTTGTACGCGTTTTCTTTTTAGGCTCTTTAGATGGGGTATCCAATTGAGTTTGCGGGCAAATGTGAGACCAAGTAGTTGTACGGTGTCTTTACGGGTCTCCACGCACGGCCAACACGTGGGTGGGTAGTTGTTTAAAGATTATATAAAAGGAATTGACCCACACAATTTCCTTTTTGGGGAGAGCTCGGGTACCTCGGGAGTGCTACTTCCCGTACCTAGTGGTAAAATAGGCCCTTGAGGGACTTACGACAAATTGTGTAAAAAATGCAGGTACACTCCAATCAGTAAGAATAATATAAGAGTAGGAGACATCTGGAGAACGAATTGATGCTACTAATAAGTAAATTACTTGAATTATATGTTAATTTTTGTAATAAAAAATATAATAGTTTTCTTTAATTGTCTTTGCATAAAGTAACAATGTTACGTTATAATTTAACGAATTATCCTTAAATCTAGTTAATAAATTAATGCAAAATATCACCCATCAAAGCATATATTTCACAAACACACTTTTAGCTCAATTTTCAATGAATTTCCGCAATTTTTGCTCACAAGAAAATTTATCCACACCCAACAATCACACGCCAGTAACTAAAAGCCTTCAGACTCGTTTTCAAACCCATCTTAGTCATTGTCAAACTCATCAAATCAGTAAGATTATGCTTCCCCTTTCCCCCTTCACAATCAGTTCGACTGATCAGTTGAACTGACGTATATCCAAAAACTGACCGTGAGTGTGAAATCCTAACGTAAAATCTTGAACTGACGGCAACCCACGGATTTACCAAGCGCGCCATAAATCCGTTGGTTTCAGTTTGTTTTCATCAAGGCAAACTGACGGCGCTTGCGCTTAGTCAGTCGTAGTTTAACTGCCATGGCATCAGGACGTACAATAAATGAAGAATTTATAGAAAAATAGCTTGACGTATGTAGATTCGTCCATTCTCAAATAGTTACGACAGTCACTCGGTTTCAGTGACAACTCATTTAACAAATTAATATGAGATAATTGATATTTCTTTTTTAACCATTTTTTCGTTCAGTTTTTTTTTTTGTTTTCTATTGATTAAACGGCTACAAGCAGCAGCCGTCATACGTAGAATATCCTCTTCGGAATCCGAATCCATTTTTTTAGTTATGCGGTGAGAAATTTGCTAGCCAGATACAGCACGTCACAATCGAGAAATGAAGGCCGGTTTTAAACCAGTGAGTGGGGAAATCATTTTGAACTGATGAGTTTTAACTAATCAGTTCTAAACGTCAGTTCAACTGATCAGTTTAAACAGATCGTGAATGGCGGGCTTAAAACTTCTAATCTTGTCTATCCACAAAGTTCACTTTAAATTGTGTGCTTTTCATATTTAGATGTTAAGTTTACATTAGTTTTCGATCCACTTTATTAGATATATTTTCTTAAGGGTGGGATTCCCCGAAAAAAACTTTTAAACCTCAATGATTCCGTGAGTGAACAAAGTTTGAACACCAGTGGCCTAACCTAATGAATATAATGAATACCTAATGAATAGTCTTGATTACATACTTTTGTCTGTAAACTCATGTCTGTTTCGTCTGTCAACACTTTCATTTTCTATTTCCAACTGACGTGAAAAAAACTTTCTTAATTAAATTTTTCTATTTCTCATTTTGTTCTAGATTAAATAATAAAATAGACTAAAAAATTTTAGCAAACCACATTTCCTGCTATTGTCTGTTAATTTTTTGAAGTAAATTTCGATTTCTCAATCAATTCCACAAAATCCGTCGTGGATGAAGAGATCGTGGGCGCAATGAGAATGATTTATGTAAATATTAATAAAATCTGTGTCCGGCTTAATGATCGGGGCATTAATAATCCCTTTTGTTCGACTCTCCTATTAAGTTCGTTTCAACTTTTTTTTCTCTCTTGGAACTTTTTTCCTCCGTCGGGAAAACTATAAAATCTTTTTAGATTTATCATGTCCTCGCCAATTTATTACCTTCTGTCGCATAATTAACTTATATATGCATACACACACTCACGCACTATATATTATGACTCGATAGAAGAAGATTTTTTCCTTTCATTATTATTTAGTTTTTTTGATACATTGTCGTAGGCATAAATCTATTTTACGAGACGAAATATTAAACACATGAATGCCGTCTACATTAATTGTCCACATTTTACTTTTCTTCATACATTGAAACAATTTATATTAATACATAGACTATCAATGACGATACATACCAGACAATACACATTTAATGTCAGTTAACTATATGTTTGCTTAATGCGTACTCCAGTTCTCATTAATCTCAATTATCTACTTTGATCTGACATGATTCGCCTAGTCTAGAAAACCTAATCTGGTTATACTTCTATAGTCTATTAGTAAAACAGGCTAGACGTAAGTATTCTTGTATTATCTTGTAGGTCTGGTCTTATCTGTCTAGTCTTGTCTGTCTAGTTTGTCTGTCTAGTCTTGTCTGTCTAGTCTTGTCTGTCTAGTCTTGTCTCTCTAGTCTTGTCTGCCTCGTCTTGTCTGTCTAGTCTTGTCTGTCTAGTCTTGTCTGTCTAGTCCTGTCTGTCTAGTCTTGTATGTCTAGTCTTGTCTGTCTAGTCTTGTCTGTCTAGTCTTGTCTGTCTAGTCTTGTCTGTCTAGTCTTGTCAGTCTAGTCTTGTCTGTCTAGTCTTGTATGTCTAGTCTTGTCGGTCTAGTCTTGTCTGTCTAGTCTTGTCTGTCTAGTCTTCTCTGTCTAGTCCTGTCTGTCTAGTCCTGTCTGTCTAGTCCTGTCTGTCTAGTCCTGTCTGTCTAGTCTTGTCTATCTAGTCATGTCTGTCTAAGTCTTGTCTGTCTAGTCTTGTCTGTCTAGTCTTGTCTGTCTAGTCTTGTCTGTCTAGTCTTGTCTGTCTAGTCTTGTCTGTCTAGTCTTGTCTGTCTAGTCTTGTCTGTCTAGTCTTGTCTGTCTAGTCTTGTCTGTCTAGTCTTGTCTGTCTAGTCTTGTCTGTCTAGTCTTGTCTGTCTAGTCTTGTCTGTCTAGTCTTGTCTGTCTAGTCTTGTCTGTCTAGTCTTGTCTGTCTAGTCTTGTCTGTCTAGTCTTGTCTGTCTAGTCTTGTCTGTCTAGTCTTGTCTGTCTAGTCTTGTCTGTCTAGTCTTGTCTGTCTAGTCTTGTCTGTCTAGTCTTGTCTGTCTAGTCTTGTCTGTCTAGTCTTGTCTGTCTAGTCTTGTCTGTCTAGTCTTGTCTGTCTAGTCTTGTCTGTCTAGTCTTGTCTGTCTAGTCTTGTCTGTCTAGTCTTGTCTGTCTAGTCTTGTCTGTCTAGTCTTGTCTGTCTAGTCTTGTCTGTCTAGTCTTGTCTGTCTAGTCTTGTCTGTCTAGTCTTGTCTGTCTAGTCTTGTCTGTCTAGTCTTGTCTGTCTAGTCTTGTCTGTCTAGTCTTGTCTGTCTAGTCTTGTCTGTCTAGTCTTGTCTGTCTAGTCTTGTCTGTCTAGTTTCTCTTCCTGCAGTTTCTCATCCTGCAAAACCTGACGTTTTTTCGTCTTCAGAAACTATTCCCTTCCCGAATGATTTGTGCTTTCTCCTTCTTCTTTCAACCAATTGAAAGTCACTGTGCTGCCTGTTTGTTTCAAATTGTGTAGTTGTCGAATTTTCTCCCCTTTGTGGTAAATTTTCATTTTGGGCTGCTGGTCTGGTTGCAGAATTAGACTGGATCGAGTGAGAAATATCGGGCGCTGGGGTTTCTTCTTCTTCGGCGTTAGAAGATGCTGCAAAAGTCTTGTCTGTCTAGTCTTGTCTGTCTAGTCTTGTCTGTCTAGTCTTGTCTGTCTAGTCTTGTCTGTCTAGTCTTGTCTGCCTAGTCTTGTCTGTCTAGTCTTGTCTGTCTAGTCTTGTCTGTCTAGTCTTGTCTGTCTAGTCTTGTCTGTCTAGTCTTGTCTGTCTAGTCTTGTCTGTCTAGTCTTGTCTGTCTAGTCTTGTCTGTCTAGTCTTGTCTGTCTAGTCTTGTCTGTCTAGTCTTGTCTGTCTAGTCTTGTCTGTCTAGTCTTGTCTGTCTAGTCTTGTCTGTCTAGTCTTGTCTGTCTAGTCTTGTCTGTCTAGTCTTGTCTGTCTAGTCTTGTCTGTCTAGTCTTGTCTGTCTAGTCTTGTCTGTCTAGTCTTGTCTGTCTAGTCTTGTCTGTCTAGTCTTGTCTGTCTAGTCTTGTCTGTCTAGTCTTGTCTGTCTAGTCTTGTCTGTCTAGTCTTGTCTGTCTAGTCTTGTCTGTCTAGTCTTGTCTGTCTAGTCTTGTCTGTCTAGTCTTGTCTGTCTAGTCTTGTCTGTCTAGTCTTGTCTGTCTAGTCTTGTCTGTCTAGTCTTGTCTGTCTAGTCTTGTCTGTCTAGTCTTGTCTGTCTAGTCTTGTCTGTCTAGTCTTGTCTGTCTAGTCTTGTCTGTCTAGTCTTGTCTGTCTAGTCTTGTCTGTCTAGTCTTGTCTGTCTAGTCTTCTCTGTCTAGTCTTCTCTGTCTAGTCTTGTCTGTCTAGTCTTGTCTGTCTAGTCTTGTCTGTCTAGTCTTGTCTGTCTAGTCTTGTCTGTCTAGTCTTGTCTGTCTAGTCTTGTCTGTCTAGTCTTGTCTGTCTAGTCTTGTCTGTCTAGTCTTGTCTGTCTAGTCTTGTCTGTCTAGTCTTGTCTGTCTAGTCTTGTCTGTCTAGTCTTGTCTGTCTAGTCTTGTCTGTCTAGTCTTGTCTGTCTAGTCTTGTCTGTCTAGTCTTGTCTGTCTAGTCTTGTCTGTCTAGTCTTGTCTGTCTAGTCTTGTCTGTCTAGTCTTGTCTGTCTAGTCTTGTCTGTCTAGTCTTGTCTGTCTAGTCTTGTCTGTCTAGTCTTGTCTGTCTAGTCTTGTCTGTCTAGTCTTGTCTGTCTAGTCTTGTCTGTCTAGTCTTGTCTGTCTAGTCTTGTCTGTCTAGTCTTGTCTGTCTAGTCTTGTCTGTCTAGTCTTGTCTGTCTAGTCTTGTCTGTCTAGTCTTGTCTGTCTAGTCTTGTCTGTCTAGTCTTGTCTGTCTAGTCTTGTCTGTCTAGTCTTGTCTGTCTAGTCTTGTCTGTCTAGTCTTGTCTGTCTAGTCTTGTCTGTCTAGTCTTGTCTGTCTAGTCTTGTCTGTCTAGTCTTGTCTGTCTAGTCTTGTCTGTCTAGTCTTGTCTGTCTAGTCTTGTCTGTCTAGTCTTGTCTGTCTAGTCTTGTCTGTCTAGTCTTGTCTGTCTAGTCTTGTCTGTCTAGTCTTGTCTGTCTAGTCTTGTCTGTCTAGTCTTGTCTGTCTAGTCTTGTCTGTCTAGTCTTGTCTGTCTAGTCTTGTCTGTCTAGTCTTGTCTGTCTAGTCTTGTCTGTCTAGTCTTGTCTGTCTAGTCTTGTCTGTCTAGTCTTGTCTGTCTAGTCTTGTCTGTCTAGTCTTGTCTGTCTAGTCTTGTCTGTCTAGTCTTGTCTGTCTAGTCTTGTCTGTCTAGTCTTGTCTGTCTAGTCTTGTCTGTCTAGTCTTGTCTGTCTAGTCTTGTCTGTCTAGTCTTGTCTGTCTAGTCTTGTCTGTCTAGTCTTGTCTGTCTAGTCTTGTCTGTCTAGTCTTGTCTGTCTAGTCTTGTCTGTCTAGTCTTGTCTGTCTAGTCTTGTCTGTCTAGTCTTGTCTGTCTAGTCTTGTCTGTCTAGTCTTGTCTGTCTAGTCTTGTCTGTCTAGTCTTGTCTGTCTAGTCTTGTCTGTCTAGTCTTGTCTGTCTAGTCTTGTCTGTCTAGTCTTGTCTGTCTAGTCTTGTCTGTCTAGTCTTGTCTGTCTAGTCTTGTCTGTCTAGTCTTGTCTGTCTAGTCTTGTCTGTCTAGTCTTGTCTGTCTAGTCTTGTCTGTCTAGTCTTGTCTGTCTAGTCTTGTCTGTCTAGTCTTGTCTGTCTAGTCTTGTCTGTCTAGTCTTGTCTGTCTAGTCTTGTCTGTCTAGTCTTGTCTGTCTAGTCTTGTCTGTCTAGTCTTGTCTGTCTAGTCTTGTCTGTCTAGTCTTGTCTGTCTAGTCTTGTCTGTCTAGTCTTGTCTGTCTAGTCTTGTCTGTCTAGTCTTGTCTGTCTAGTCTTGTCTGTCTAGTCTTGTCTGTCTAGTCTTGTCTGTCTAGTCTTGTCTGTCTAGTCTTGTCTGTCTAGTCTTGTCTGTCTAGTCTTGTCTGTCTAGTCTTGTCTGTCTAGTCTTGTCTGTCTAGTCTTGTCTGTCTAGTCTTGTCTGTCTAGTCTTGTCTGTCTAGTCTTGTCTGTCTAGTCTTGTCTGTCTAGTCTTGTCTGTCTAGTCTTGTCTGTCTAGTCTTGTCTGTCTAGTCTTGTCTGTCTAGTCTTGTCTGTCTAGTCTTGTCTGTCTAGTCTTGTCTGTCTAGTCTTGTCTGTCTAGTCTTGTCTGTCTAGTCTTGTCTGTCTAGTCTTGTCTGTCTAGTCTTGTCTGTCTAGTCTTGTCTGTCTAGTCTTGTCTGTCTAGTCTTGTCTGTCTAGTCTTGTCTGTCTAGTCTTGTCTGTCTAGTCTTGTCTGTCTAGTCTTGTCTGTCTAGTCTTGTCTGTCTAGTCTTGTCTGTCTAGTCTTGTCTGTCTAGTCTTGTCTGTCTAGTCTTGTCTGTCTAGTCTTGTCTGTCTAGTCTTGTCTGTCTAGTCTTGTCTGTCTAGTCTTGTCTGTCTAGTCTTGTCTGTCTAGTCTTGTCTGTCTAGTCTTGTCTGTCTAGTCTTGTCTGTCTAGTCTTGTCTGTCTAGTCTTGTCTGTCTAGTCTTGTCTGTCTAGTCTTGTCTGTCTAGTCTTGTCTGTCTAGTCTTGTCTGTCTAGTCTTGTCTGTCTAGTCTTGTCTGTCTAGTCTTGTCTGTCTAGTCTTGTCTGTCTAGTCTTGTCTGTCTAGTCTTGTCTGTCTAGTCTTGTCTGTCTAGTCTTGTCTGTCTAGTCTTGTCTGTCTAGTCTTGTCTGTCTAGTCTTGTCTGTCTAGTCTTGTCTGTCTAGTCTTGTCTGTCTAGTCTTGTCTGTCTAGTCTTGTCTGTCTAGTCTTGTCTGTCCTATTCTTGTCTGTCTAGTCTTGTCTGTCTAGTCTTGTCTGTCTAGTCTTGTCTGTCTAGTCTTGTCTGTCTAGTCTTGTCTGTCTAGTCTTGTCTGTCTAGTCTTGTCTGTCTAGTCTTGTCTGTCTAGTCTTGTCTGTCTAGTCTTGTCTGTCTAGTCTTGTCTGTCTAGTCTTGTCTGTCTAGTCTTGTCTGTCTAGTCTTGTCTGTCTAGTCTTGTCTGTCTAGTCTTGTCTGTCTAGTCTTGTCTGTCTAGTCTTGTCTGTCTAGTCTTGTCTGTCTAGTCTTGTCTGTCTAGTCTTGTCTGTCTAGTCTTGTCTGTCTAGTCTTGTCTGTCTAGTCTTGTCTGTCTAGTCTTGTCTGTCTAGTCTTGTCTGTCTAGTCTTGTCTGTCTAGTCTTGTCTGTCTAGTCTTGTCTGTCTAGTCTTGTCTGTCTAGTCTTGTCTGTCTAGTCTTGTCTGTCTAGTCTTGTCTGTCTAGTCTTGTCTGTCTAGTCTTGTCTGTCTAGTCTTGTCTGTCTAGTCTTGTCTGTCTAGTCTTGTCTGTCTAGTCTTGTCTGTCTAGTCTTGTCTGTCTAGTCTTGTCTGTCTAGTCTTGTCTGTCTAGTCTTGTCTGTCTAGTCTTGTCTGTCTAGTCTTGTCTGTCTAGTCTTGTCTGTCTAGTCTTGTCTGTCTAGTCTTGTCTGTCTAGTCTTGTCTGTCTAGTCTTGTCTGTCTAGTCTTGTCTGTCTAGTCTTGTCTGTCTAGTCTTGTCTGTCTAGTCTTGTCTGTCTAGTCTTGTCTGTCTAGTCTTGTCTGTCTAGTCTTGTCTGTCTAGTCTTGTCTGTCTAGTCTTGTCTGTCTAGTCTTGTCTGTCTAGTCTTGTCTGTCTAGTCTTGTCTGTCTAGTCTTGTCTGTCTAGTCTTGTCTGTCTAGTCTTGTCTGTCTAGTCTTGTCTGTCTAGTCTTGTCTGTCTAGTCTTGTCTGTCTAGTCTTGTCTGTCTAGTCTTGTCTGTCTAGTCTTGTCTGTCTAGTCTTGTCTGTCTAGTCTTGTCTGTCTAGTCTTGTCTGTCTAGTCTTGTCTGTCTAGTCTTGTCTGTCTAGTCTTGTCTGTCTAGTCTTGTCTGTCTAGTCTTGTCTGTCTAGTCTTGTCTGTCTAGTCTTGTCTGTCTAGTCTTGTCTGTCTAGTCTTGTCTGTCTAGTCTTGTCTGTCTAGTCTTGTCTGTCTAGTCTTGTCTGTCTAGTCTTGTCTGTCTAGTCTTGTCTGTCTAGTCTTGTCTGTCTAGTCTTGTCTGTCTAGTCTTGTCTGTCTAGTCTTGTCTGTCTAGTCTTGTCTGTCTAGTCTTGTCTGTCTAGTCTTGTCTGTCTAGTCTTGTCTGTCTAGTCTTGTCTGTCTAGTCTTGTCTGTCTAGTCTTGTCTGTCTAGTCTTGTCTGTCTAGTCTTGTCTGTCTAGTCTTGTCTGTCTAGTCTTGTCTGTCTAGTCTTGTCTGTCTAGTCTTGTCTGTCTAGTCTTGTCTGTCTAGTCTTGTCTGTCTAGTCTTGTCTGTCTAGTCTTGTCTGTCTAGTCTTGTCTGTCTAGTCTTGTCTGTCTAGTCTTGTCTGTCTAGTCTTGTCTGTCTAGTCTTGTCTGTCTAGTCTTGTCTGTCTAGTCTTGTCTGTCTAGTCTTGTCTGTCTAGTCTTGTCTGTCTAGTCTTGTCTGTCTAGTCTTGTCTGTCTAGTCTTGTCTGTCTAGTCTTGTCTGTCTAGTCTTGTCTGTCTAGTCTTGTCTGTCTAGTCTTGTCTGTCTAGTCTTGTCTGTCTAGTCTTGTCTGTCTAGTCTTGTCTGTCTAGTCTTGTCTGTCTAGTCTTGTCTGTCTAGTCTTGTCTGTCTAGTCTTGTCTGTCTAGTCTTGTCTGTCTAGTCTTGTCTGTCTAGTCTTGTCTGTCTAGTCTTGTCTGTCTAGTCTTGTCTGTCTAGTCTTGTCTGTCTAGTCTTGTCTGTCTAGTCTTGTCTGTCTAGTCTTGTCTGTCTAGTCTTGTCTGTCTAGTCTTGTCTGTCTAGTCTTGTCTGTCTAGTCTTGTCTGTCTAGTCTTGTCTGTCTAGTCTTGTCTGTCTAGTCTTGTCTGTCTAGTCTTGTCTGTCTAGTCTTGTCTGTCTAGTCTTGTCTGTCTAGTCTTGTCTGTCTAGTCTTGTCTGTCTAGTCTTGTCTGTCTAGTCTTGTCTGTCTAGTCTTGTCTGTCTAGTCTTGTCTGTCTAGTCTTGTCTGTCTAGTCTTGTCTGTCTAGTCTTGTCTGTCTAGTCTTGTCTGTCTAGTCTTGTCTGTCTAGTCTTGTCTGTCTAGTCTTGTCTGTCTAGTCTTGTCTGTCTAGTCTTGTCTGTCTAGTCTTGTCTGTCTAGTCTTGTCTGTCTAGTCTTGTCTGTCTAGTCTTGTCTGTCTAGTCTTGTCTGTCTAGTCTTGTCTGTCTAGTCTTGTCTGTCTAGTCTTGTCTGTCTAGCCCCAACAACCTAATCAACCTAGTACGAGACTATTTCCATGAGCGTAGTGCCATAATATCGGAACCAGGTATTTCAGTCCGGAAGTCCGTTCAAAAAGGCTGCCCTCAGGGATCCATATCAGGTCCCACATATTGGAAAATATTGTACAACACGATCTTCGACATAAAGCTGCCTGAAAGAACCAGCATAATCGCATATGCTGACGATACGATGTTAATGGTATCAAGCAACACAAAATTTGGACTGAAGGAAAAGACAGACCGGGCCTTGGATGCATTGCGATTATGGGCACTCGACTGCAAGCTAAATTTTAACGCCTCGAAGACGGAGGCATTGTTTTTTGGCAAATCACCTAATCAAAGACGACCACAATTTAGCCTTGGAGGAATCACACTTAAATGCCAGGAGAACATAAAATATTTAGGGGTCATCATCGACAGAAATCTCAACTTCAAAGAACACATAAAACAAGCATGCATTACAACAAAGCAGCGCTGCTCAAAACTATGGCTCGTATCCAGGAAGGAATGGGGTCTGGGGAGAGCAAATATATCACTAATTTATCGTGGCGCTATAGAACCAGGGCTGCTATACGGTGCTTCAGTATGGTACAGTGCATGTGGGATTAGGGAAAAACAAAAACTCCTAGGAGTACAGAGGAAATGCACTATAATTGCAGCGAGAGCTTACCGCACTGTTTCAACAGAAGCTGCGTGCATTATCTCCGGGTTTCTTCCGGTTGACCTTAGACTAAAAGAGATTGCTTTATACGGATCCAAGCAATCCATGGATGAGGACACAATAAGAGAACTCACCGGAGTTAACGCGTCTCCGAACACGATAGAAAGAAAAATCAACATGTCTCTAATTAAACATCCAGCTGACATAACACTAATAAATTACTGCTTTACACATAGCAACTACACATAGCAACACCTATAGTATCACTATATATACAGATGGTTCTAAATCAGAATCGGGCGTAGGGGCTGCATTTGTTTTGTATGTTAAAGAAGTTGAGATTCACAATGAGACTATGAGGCTTGAAAAATATTGCTCCATATTTCAGGCAGAACTCTTGGCAATTAACAGGGCACTAAGACACATTCTATCGAACAACAGATCAATCCCAGAATGTTCCATCCTCTCGGATAGCAGAGCCGCTCTCGAAGCCTTAAAACATATGACCTCGCCAACCGAACTGCTTCTGGATACATGGCAGTTAATACAGGAAGTCCGAAAAACAGTAAAGCTCCAGCTGCACTGGATAAAGGCTCATGTGGAAAGGCTCATGTGGGTCACGCAGGAAATGAAAGAGCGGACTCCCTAGCAAGACAGGCCTCTGGAACGGAGAAAGCAAACGAGGAAGTCGAACTTATACCAATTACATTTAAAACAATTCCAGGACAGGCTATAAAAAACGGCATATCAGCAAAAATCAAGAGAGAATGGCAAGAGCGATGGAATAATGCCACAACCGGTCTGTGGACCAAAAAATTCATACCAAATATAGAGGCATGGATTAACATAGACATAAGACCTACACATCACATGGTCCAGCTGATAACTGGCCACGGAAATTTTAAAGCCTATTTATACAGATTTGGTAAAAGACAATCTCCGCTTTGTGCATGCGGTGAGGAGGAAACCGCCGCCCATGTTCTCTTTAGATGTCCGCTCACGGAGAACTGGCGAGAACAATCAGCAGCCAGTATGGCTAAGGCAGGATGCCACTGGCCACGGACCGAAGAGGACTTGACTACAATCGTGAAAAATAACAAATGGTGGATGACCTTCAATAGAAACTGTAAAAAATTAAAAAAACTGGACCACGATCTAACCACTTAGACTAAATTCTGACATTCAATTTCTCCCGCTTATAGTATTTGTACAACTTTTATGTAATATTCTAACGTATAGTGTAAATATGTAACAGTAATGCAGTATAGTGTAATATGTAACAATATGTTGTGATAATACGATGTAATAATACCCATGTAACTAGCTATGAAACCAGCATAATGTCTAACCAGATGGAGTGCTGGTCACATAAGCAAAACATTTCTTATGTGAATAAACAAATAAGATGTCTAGTCTTGTCTGTCTAGTCTTGTCTGTCTAGTCTTGTCTGTCTAGTCTTGTCTGTCTAGTCTTGTCTGTCTAGTCTTGTCTGTCTAGTCTTGTCTGTCTAGTCTTGTCTGTCTAGTCTTGTCTGTCTAGTCTTGTCTGTCTAGTCTTGTCTGTCTAGTCTTGTCTGTCTAGTCTTGTCTGTCTAGTCTTGTCTGTCTAGTCTTGTCTGTCTAGTCTTGTCTGTCTAGTCTTGTCTGTCTAGTCTTGTCTGTCTAGTCTTGTCTGTCTAGTCTTGTCTGTCTAGTCTTGTCTGTCTAGTCTTGTCTGTCTAGTCTTGTCTGTCTAGTCTTGTCTGTCTAGTCTTGTCTGTCTAGTCTTGTCTGTCTAGTCTTGTCTGTCTAGTCTTGTCTGTCTAGTCTTGTCTGTCTAGTCTTGTCTGTCTAGTCTTGTCTGTCTAGTCTTGTCTGTCTAGTCTTGTCTGTCTAGTCTTGTCTGTCTAGTCTTGTCTGTCTAGTCTTGTCTGTCTAGTCTTGTCTGTCTAGTCTTGTCTGTCTAGTCTTGTCTGTCTAGTCTTGTCTGTCTAGTCTTGTCTGTCTAGTCTTGTCTGTCTAGTCTTGTCTGTCTAGTCTTGTCTGTCTAGTCTTGTCTGTCTAGTCTTGTCTGTCTAGTCTTGTCTGTCTAGTCTTGTCTGTCTAGTCTTGTCTGTCTAGTCTTGTCTGTCTAGTCTTGTCTGTCTAGTCTTGTCTGTCTAGTCTTGTCTGTCTAGTCTTGTCTGTCTAGTCTTGTCTGTCTAGTCTTGTCTGTCTAGTCTTGTCTGTCTAGTCTTGTCTGTCTAGTCTTGTCTGTCTAGTCTTGTCTGTCTAGTCTTGTCTGTCTAGTCTTGTCTGTCTAGTCTTGTCTGTCTAGTCTTGTCTGTCTAGTCTTGTCTGTCTAGTCTTGTCTGTCTAGTCTTGTCTGTCTAGTCTTGTCTGTCTAGTCTTGTCTGTCTAGTCTTGTCTGTCTAGTCTTGTCTGTCTAGTCTTGTCTGTCTAGTCTTGTCTGTCTAGTCTTGTCTGTCTAGTCTTGTCTGTCTAGTCTTGTCTGTCTAGTCTTGTCTGTCTAGTCTTGTCTGTCTAGTCTTGTCTGTCTAGTCTTGTCTGTCTAGTCTTGTCTGTCTAGTCTTGTCTGTCTAGTCTTGTCTGTCTAGTCTTGTCTGTCTAGTCTTGTCTGTCTAGTCTTGTCTGTCTAGTCTTGTCTGTCTAGTCTTGTCTGTCTAGTCTTGTCTGTCTAGTCTTGTCTGTCTAGTCTTGTCTGTCTAGTCTTGTCTGTCTAGTCTTGTCTGTCTAGTCTTGTCTGTCTAGTCTTGTCTGTCTAGTCTTGTCTGTCTAGTCTTGTCTGTCTAGTCTTGTCTGTCTAGTCTTGTCTGTCTAGTCTTGTCTGTCTAGTCTTGTCTGTCTAGTCTTGTCTGTCTAGTCTTGTCTGTCTAGTCTTGTCTGTCTAGTCTTGTCTGTCTAGTCTTGTCTGTCTAGTCTTGTCTGTCTAGTCTTGTCTGTCTAGTCTTGTCTGTCTAGTCTTGTCTGTCTAGTCTTGTCTGTCTAGTCTTGTCTGTCTAGTCTTGTCTGTCTAGTCTTGTCTGTCTAGTCTTGTCTGTCTAGTCTTGTCTGTCTAGTCTTGTCTGTCTAGTCTTGTCTGTCTAGTCTTGTCTGTCTAGTCTTGTCTGTCTAGTCTTGTCTGTCTAGTCTTGTCTGTCTAGTCTTGTCTGTCTAGTCTTGTCTGTCTAGTCTTGTCTGTCTAGTCTTGTTTGTCTAGTCTTGTCTGTCTAGTCTTGTCTGTCTAGTCTGTCTAGTCTATCGAAACGAGTAAGGGACAATAAAAAATAACAGTAAGGAAACAATTGGTACAAACACCACCACCCACCTGAAGTAATGCTCACGCAGTTCCGGGTGGAGTGTAGTGTAGAGACAGAGGAGGGGGTTTAGTGGGTATGCTGGTCACGAAGAACTCGATCAGAGAGCCCCACACTACACGGGTTTGAATATCCGGTGTGCAACAATGCATTCCCCCTCCTCTCTGAAAAAAAAAAAAAAAAAAAAAAAAAAAAAAAAAAAGTCTGTCTAGTCTTGTCTGTCTAGTCTTGTCTGTCTAGTCTTGTCTGTCTAGTCTTGTCTGTCTAGTCTTGTCTGTCTAGTCTTGTCTGTCTAGTCTTGTCTGTCTAGTCTTGTCTGTCTAGTCTTGTCTGTCTAGTCGTGTCTGTCTAGTCTTGTCTGTCTAGTCTTGTCTGTCTAGTCTTGTCTGTCTAGTATTGTCTGTCTAGTCTTGTCTATCTAGTCTTGTCTGTCTAGTCTTGTCTGTCTAGTCTTGTCTGTCGAGTCTTGTCTGTCTAGTCAAATCAAATCAAATCATTTATTAATCTTCCGATGTATAGTTATACAAATAAGATAAGTCACAAAGTTATAAGTAATAATACAAAACAAGGAACATTTACACAAAAGAAAAAAAAAGTAAATAAATAAATTACATAATAACTTTAAATTAAAGAAAAAGCACTAATTGTTGTTGAATGATTTAAGTCTGTACAAGAAATTCGTCTATTGAATAAAAACATTTTTTAATTAGGAACTTTTTCGTTAATTTTCGAAAGGCTTTGTATGATTTTTGTTCTTTGATTTCTGTACATAGTTTATTAAATATTTTGACCCCCCAGCATATTGGGCGCTGTAATGCAAAGCGTAAGATTATTCTTCTGACTACGTAGTTTGGACGCGTTTCTTGTATTAACGTTATGTATATCTTTATTTGTAGAGAACTTAAATTTATTTTTAAAGATATGACACGCTGCCTCCCATAGGTAAATGGATGGAAGGGTTAAAATATTTAATTCTACAAATTTCGGTTTACACGATACATTTGAATTTATTCCTGTAATTATCCTAATAATTCTTTTTTGTGCTAAAAACGACCTTTTTAAGACTGGAGGTGATCCCCAAACTAAAATACCATATGCAAGAATAGATTCCACTTCCGCATGGTATACTTGCATTAAAACTGTTTTTCCTATTAGATTTTTCACCCTTCTAATTAAGTATGCTTTTCCATTTAGTTTTTTTATTAAAGCGTCCATCACGACATCCCATTTAAGATGTTCTTCGATGAATACACCCAGAAACTTTATTTTCTTTGCTCTTTCAATTTTGGTATTATTAATTTTTAGGTCAATGTCATCATGATATTTTTTCTTGTTGGTTTGGAAACTAATATATAGTCTTGTCTGTCTAATCTTGTCTGTCTAGTCTTGTCTGTCTAGTCTTGTCTGTCTAGTCTTGTTTGTCTAGTCTTGTGTGTCTAGTCTTATATGTTTAGTCTTGTCTGTCTAGTCATGTCCGTCTAGTCCTGTCTGTCTACCCTTGTCTGTCTAGTCTTGTCTTGCTTCAATCTTCAAGGATTTATTAATTTAATTGCCATGTAAATTAGAGATGGACGATAAATGAAGACACAAATCGAGATATAATTTATAATTTTTATCGACTTTAACTTCCAGGAACTGTATTACGGAAATTAAAAATGGCAACGACTTCCTGTTTTCAAATTCGAATTAAGGTACTCCAAAGCTATTAGTAAACGTAGGTTTAAGATTAGTTCAAGTTGTGATATAGAAATAACAAGATGTATAAAAGAGAGTGCCTTGTCTTACCTGGTTAGTCTTTTCTGTGTGTCTAGTATTTTCTGTTGAGTTTTATGTGTATTTGTAAATATAGAAGTAAAGTACGGGCTTGTCGGTGTTGGTGAGGTAATAAAAACGCAGTAGAAACAAGCGCAAACGGTTGTTTTGTCGTCGTAAAACCATAACAGTAATGGATCGAGAAAGAAAAAACAAGAAAATAAATGTGTAAAATAAATATTCAAAATAATTGGCCGTCGGTTGATTTGTGTTTTAATGTTTCGAGGGGGATAGGGGCGGGCCGGGGCACCGGAGGGCCGTAATGTGTGTGTGTACGGCCGGGCGGGATATTAAGAGACGGACGGCGGCAATAACGGCCCGTTCGGTCCATCCGGCCGTGTGTTTTTCGCGAATAAAATTTCACGCTGTTTTTAATGATGTCAAATATTGCGTGATTATTTTCGTAAATAATTGAACCCCTTCGCGCACCCAACCCCCTCCCGACACTTATTGCCGCTCGTTCGCTCTCTCGCTCCTTCGAGATTCAATCGTAAAATCCGCGAGAAATTTATCGCGACGGCGATTGTTTATGTGGCTTGCCGAAAATAAAACGAACGTTAAATAAACGGACGGCAATTCGTTACGGAACGACGGACCGACGAAAGTTTTGCACTAATGGGGATTGTTGGAATGCGGATATGGCCTTAGTTAATTTCACTGGATTATGCAAATTACGCATATTTATTAACACTTCAAACTCTGTGGTGTTTAATAAGTTTAATTGCATTTTATACAATTATGCTAATTAAATAATTACATTTTGCTAGGCTTTACTAAAACTTCGAAGTCGTTGGGAGTTTCATAATGTTGCTGCAGATAATTTTAGTTACATTATACTTCATATAAAAACTTGAAATTAGTTCTTTAATCCACAGTATATGCTAGACTAAAAACACTATTTCAATCTTCCTAATTATATCTAAATTAATCGCCCTTACGACTCAAATCAAAATACATTTTCTAAATAAAATATTGTTCAATTTTATTCTATTTAAATAGTAATCATTAAGTAATACTAAATCTAAAAGGAAGAAGTAGACTCACCCAATACAGAAGACTCAAAGCCTGCAGATGGTAAACAAATTCACTTGCACTAACATGCACTAAACGCACAATGTTTAATAATTTGTTTATATACACATTTCTAATTAGAATATTTTAGCTTGTTCAATCACAATTCTATTAGAAGATTCGATTTAATTCGTAGTAAACGATCGCCGCTCGACTAGATACTGAAGTTGACTGAGTCTGTTATTATCCAACGCTGATAACAAAACCAGTTTTTTCCTTGCTTTTTATCAAAATAAATCATTCGACACACAAAATTAGACCAGACGAATAGGACGTATAGACCAGACGACCAGGGCCCCTATATATAGACCCTATGATATATAAACCCTATGACTATAGACGCTATGACTAGACGGACATGACTAACAAGACTAGACAAACAGTACTAGACAAATCCTAAACAGACCATAGTCAGACTGTAGAGACAAGACTAAAAATGCAAGACTGGACAGATAGAACTAGACAGATAAGATTAGACAGGCAACACTAGTCAGACAAGACTAGACAATCAAATTAGATAGAGAGGAGTAGATCGACGAGACTAGATAGACAAGACTGAACGGACTAGGTAGAGAAGACTAGACAGACAAGACTAGACGGCAAAACTAGACAGACAAGACTAGACAGACAAGACCTAACAGACAAGGCTAGATAGACAAGACTAGACAGACAAGTCTGTACAGACAAGACTAGACAGACAAGACTATACAGACAAGACTAGACAGACAAGACTAGATAAACAAGACTAGATAGACAATACTAGACAAACAAGATTAGACAGAGAAGACTAGACAGACAATACTAGACAGACAAGGCTAGGTAGACAAGATTAGATAGACAAGACCAGACAGACAAGACTAAACAAACAAACAGACAAGACTAGACAGACAAGACTAGACAAACAAGACTTGGCAGACAAGACTAGATAGACAAGACTTGACAGACAAACAGACAAGACTAGACAGACAAGACTCGATAGTCAAGACAAGACAGAACTAGACAGATAAGACTAGGCAGGCAAGAATAGCAGACAAGACTAGACAGGCAAGACTAGACAGAAAGGTCTGGATAGACAAGACTAGACAGACAAGACTAGACAAACAAGACTAGTTAGACAAGACTAGACCAACAAGATTAGACATAGAAGATTAGACAGACAATACTAGACAGACAAGGCTATGCAGACAAGGCTAGACAGACAAGGCTTGACAGACATACAGACAAGACTAGACAGACAAAACTAGGCAAACAAGACTAGGCAGACAAGACTAGACAGACAAGATTTGACAGACAAACAGACAAGACTAGACAGACATGTCTCGACAGTCAAGACTAGACAGACAAGACTGGACAGACAGGACTAGACAGACAAGACTAGGCAGACAAGAATAGACAGACTAGACTAGACAGACAAGACTAGACAGACAAGTCTGGACAGACAAGACTAGACAGACAAGACTAGATAGACAAGACTAGGCAGACAAGACTAGACAGACAAGTCTTTTTTTACGGATGTAGCTGGCAGCTGAGAGCTGAACAGACAAGTGGCCCTACGAACATCTTCAATCACGCCGTTGTTGTATTTAAGATGGTTGTTGATGATTCATCTTATTTAGGCTTACTGGTGGATCTTTCTATTGCGTCTCAGTTTTTCGTTATTTTCCTTAGAGGAAATAATGAATTTAACAAATCTGGCCATTCTATCCCAGTTTTCTTTATTTTGCAGCATGTACCCCATTACCGATCTTGCATTAAATGGTATCTTTATGTTGGCTGTTAGCTGGTCCCTTTCTGTTTCCCATCTCCAGCAGTCAAATATTGTATGTCCACATCGTGACAGAGTCCACATCGCCACAATATTCACACAAGTCATCTGCGGCGGCAAGTATTTCTTTCAAGTAGTCGCGGAAGCTCCCATGCCCTGTGAGGAACTGAGTCAGGTAAAATTTAGTCTCACTATGCTTCCTGCTGACCCATGTGGTGATATCTGATATGATCAACTTCGTCCACTGGCCTTTTTCGGACGTCCACCATTTTTGTTGCCATTCTGATAGGAGATTTTTTCCAGCGGAAATTTTAGATTGATTACCACATCCGGCCTCATGCAGTTCGACTCTTTCCTTTACCAGCAGCTCTATGGAGCTATACCAGATATTACCAAAACTGCTTCCCCGATACAGTCTCGTATGCGCTACAGATCCTGATTGCAGTTTTTCTTTCAATTCTCGCAAGTTTGTAAATACTTTGAGCCCATAATGGGGCTGCATATAGCATGGTGGTATCAATGAGTTTACGTTTGGTGCTTTTAGACCCGCCTACATTGGGCCATAATTCTGCCCTATGCCGCCGTTACCTTCTTGCCTTTAGCTGCTGCCTTTGTGAGATATGGACCGAAGAACAGGCTCTTGTCTATGACTACCCCGAGGTATGTGATTTCGTTCTTTGGGCTTATATATGTATGTTATACTTTAAACTGTATTGCGTTGAATCACCTTAGGCCGGTCAGTAACACTGCTTCAGACTTTTCGGGAGCAAGGCTCAGATTGTTTGATGTCTTTCAATCGGTTACTTAGCGAATTATGCGGTTTGCCGTTTGCATTAGCATAGATTCCTTTTTGCTGAGACCACGAGCGCCAGGTCGTCCGCGAAAGCAATAAATGTGGCACTCTCCAGAAGTTTCAATTTTAGGACGCCATCATATAAGATGTTCCACAAAGTAGGGCCTAAAACTGAACCTTGTGGGACCCCGCTACTCAGTTCTCTTTCTACCGAAGCTCCATGTGTCTGTAGAAGCAGTGTTCTATTATCGTAGTAGCGTTTTACCATGCGCAAGAGGTAAGGCGCAATTCCTCTTTCGGTTAGTTCCTTCATTATTATTTTCCAACGAGCACTGATAAAAGCGTTTCTAACGTCAAATGTAATTAGTGCACATATCTTCTTTGTCCTTTTGGTGACACTTCTAGCTTCCTCTGCAAGTTTTAGCACCGCTTCTATTGTGCTGATAGTGGATTCCTTTCTGAATCCAAATTGTCTCCTGGACAATCCGATAGTCCTCTTTTCAGTCTGTCCACCAGGAGCTGCTCTAGCAGCTTCCCCGGCGTATTCAGAATACACAGGAGTCTATACAATGATGGATCGTCTAATAGTTTGTCACCCTTGCGGAGCAGGACAAGCCATGCGCACTTCCATTTCTTGGGAAAGTTCCCGGCACTTAGTTCTGCATTCACTACATCTAATTTTGATTGATCGAGGGCTGCGATTTTAATAACCTCTGGCGGGATGCCATTCGGGCCTGGAACTCTAATTGAAACGACGCAAAGTGAATTATGATTTTCTATAGCAAACCATGTAAAGATCGAAGATAGGTTCCAGGGTTACGAAAATACCACTTTTAAAAAGAAAATTGATCAAATTAAACATTTAAAAAAAACAAAAATATAAAATTTTGTTACATACATCCAAAAAAGAAAAAATAACAAATTCAATTAAAACAAAATAAAATATTCAATTAATTTATAAAAACAAAATAAAAATTAATCACTGTCTGATGAGTCCAAAAGTTGGTCCAATTGGGGGCTAGAGTTTTGGAAAAAGTTCAACATTATGAAAGCCATAGAAATTATTTCCGATTCGTGGGAGGAGGTTAAACCATCTTGCATGAATGGTTTGATGAACAGCTTTTTTTCAATGTAAAATAAATGTCCTTGTAGCAATTGATATTCGTAATTGATACCGCCTGGAACAGTTCAAAACTCCTTCCGCTGTCCGTTTTTTTGAACAATCTCCATAGATTCGTCAATCAAACACATCGCTTTGGAAATTTGTTTGTTCTTCGGAGATTTCTATTGAACGGTCACTGTCTCTTCATTAACATCTTCTTCATTAGCAAATTGCAATTCCAGTTGCAATAGTTCTTCATTAGACAATTTTTGGTTTTGCGGGGTTAGCAATTCATTTATGTCAGTCTCCTCCATACCTTCAAAATTAGAGTCTCTAGCTAAATTAGAAATTTCATGACGAACAGCTGGTGTACCATCACCTTCTGCAGCGCATATTCTGTGAACACATTCAGGCCATATTTTGCGCCAAACACCATTCATGCAAGATGGTTTAACCTCCTCCCACGAATCGGAAATAATTTCTATGGCTTTCATAATGTTGAACTTTTTCCAAAACTCTAGCATGGTAGGCTTATCTTGTCCATCAGTCTCACTTAAAAGAAGTTTAAATGTTCGTCGAAGGTAATAACTTTTAAAAGTCGATATTACTCCCTGATCCATCGGCTGAATAATGTCGTATTACGCGGCAAAAATACAAATTTCACGTTTTCTGACAACTCATCAACATAAACTGGGTGGCCAGGAGCAATGTCTACAAGGACCAAAGCCTTGAAGTTTAAGTTTTTCTTGTTGCAATAAGCTTTAGTTTCCGGAATAGCACAAGTTGAAACCCAGTTTTGAAATAATGATGCTGTCATCCATGCTTTTTTGTTTGCCCCCCAGTGGACAGGAAGCAGATTCTTTGAACAACCTTTTATAGCTCTTAGATTTTCTGATTGATAAATGAAAAATGGTTTAAATTTGAAATCACCATTTGCATTACCACCAAGAAGAAGAGTCAGTCTATCCTTGCTAGCTTTAAATCCTGGCGGAAATTTTTCTGTTTTAGATATGAAAGTTTTGTTAGGTAGGCGTTTCCAAGATAACCCAGTCTCGTGAACATAAAGGACTTGCTTCGGATCATAGCCTACCTATACCTGCATGAATTAACGCTTTTAACTCTGTCGGGTAGCGTTCTGCAGCTAGCTGCTTCGCCTTTAAGATCAATGCTGTGCAGATTTGCTCGAACCTTGAATTTCTCAAACCAGCCCTGACTAGCTTCAAATGTTTAATTCTTGTCTGTATTACTACCACTAGCATTATCGTTGGATACTGCTTTACTTTTTATGTCATCAAATAAGCTTTTTGCTTTCGTCTGAATTACCATTTTACTTAATGGTATTCTCTGCATAACTTTTTGATTTTCAATCCAAATAGAAAGCAAGGACTCCATATTGATTATCAAAGCACTCCTTGTACGGGTCAACGTTTTAGCATCTATTGATGTTGCAGATTTTGCAGCCTGTCTTATTTTATCCCCATCTCGATCTCTAATAGTTCTGACAGTTGTTGCAGCCAGACCAAGAGCCTTTGCTATCTTCACCGCCTTCTCTCGCTTATCAAATCGTCGCAGAATATTTTGTCTCCAAGCTGAGTTTTTTTTTTTTTTTTTTTGGTAATTCTACCAGCAACGCCCTTTTCCACTCATATCGCTAAAAAAATTACAAATGTATGTAAAAAAAATAATATAACTCTGCCAATAAATATATTGGAAAAATATTTACCTTTTTTGTAACCAGAAACAATCCGTAAAAATTTATAAAAAATTATTATTCTCTTTTAAAAAAGCGCAACACACTAATTTAAACGTTACAAAAAGCGCAATACACTAATTGAAACTGCACTCCAAAATTAGCAAAGCAAAGTGAAAATAAAACTGTATTCAAATTGCGTTGATTTTCAGTTAGAAAAGGGAATCCCTGAGTTTTGATGGCATGGCGCAATTAGAAACTATAGTCGTGCCATCATTTAGAAAAAAAATTAAAGACTCGAACCCAAAAGATCGCAACTTCGAAAATCTAACGACGCACAGTGAAAATTAGTATTAAAAAACTACTTCATTACTCAAAAAAAAGAAAAAACGCGAAACGAAACGACGTAAAGCGATGTAATAGGTCCTTTAGCGTTTTGAGCTTGTCATCAACGTCTTTTTTTAGTTTTTGTCGCTGACATTTTCTTCTAGCAGCAACACACGAGGTTAACCCTCAGGTTAGATATTTTGTCTGACCACCAAGCCAGACAAGTCTGGAGCGATTAGGCGATCTCAGCATTATATTCACTTATGTCGTCACTTTCAGTTCGGGTCTTGTCTGGTTTATCTATATCTCTCTTCCTGGGGTCCATCGGTCGCACTTAAAATTACCGTGATAGACACTATTTGTGCAGTTACAATATATGCACAGATTGTCTGCTGTGCTGCCGATGTTGCTGGTGAATTCTTTAAAAGAACCATGTAGATTGTAGATTGTAGATATGGTGGTGACGACTTGTACTGCGACCTTTATAGATCTATTGTACCCCACCCTCCTCCTCCAAGTGTTGGTGTAATTACCCATTTAGAGCGCCTCCTGTAATCCTGATTCCTTTAGGAATTTCAGGATCTGGGTGGGATTCAAGACCTGCAGCTCCTCTGTGTTTAAGCAGTGAGCCCCAAGGTACATCTGTGTCTTGCGGAGTAATGCTCCGCAGTCTTTCAACAGATGTATGGGGGTCTCCTCTGCTAAGCCACAGAATTTGCATCCGTCATCTTCCTCTAGGCCTAGGGCCTTGAGATATTTCCTAAGTCTGCAGTGTCCCGTCAGGACTCCTGTCAGAATTCTAAGCTTGTTCCTGCTTAGTTTCAGGCAAGCTTTTGTTCTCTGCTGGTTAAAAGATCCCAGCATCACATTGGATTGCCTTAGCCCTGGAAGTTCTTTCCAGGTTTTCTTCCATTTTCCTCTTGTTTTTTTATCTAAACTTTTTTGGATGGTGTTGACACTCATGCCGCAAAAGGGTTTCGGGTCCTATAAAGGGGCTACTGGATCCTTGTTTGCTAGGTGATCGGCTTCTTCGTTTCCGTCTATACCAGTGTGTCCTCGTACCCAGTATAGCTTATCCCTGCCAGTACTTTATTATCCCTGCCAAGCTTGTTCAGCTTCCCCACACAGTCCCATACCAGTTTGGATCTGATGGTGTATGAGCTAATGGCCTTAATGGCTGCTTGGCTGTCTGACAGGAAAGCAATTCGTTTTTTGCGATAAGTCCTGTCGAGGTTAAATTGTGCACATCTTTCGATTGCGTGTACCTCTGCTTGGAAGATACTTGGGGATGTTCCCATGGATTCGAACTACCTGGTACGAGGTCCAAACACTACTGCACCAGTACCTTCCTTTGTCTTCGAACCATCTGTATACCACTTGATGGCATTTTGCTCTATGTGGTATGCTGAGGATTCGTCGCTCCAATAGGCTTTACTACTGCACATTGCTGTGTAGTTTTTCTCGAAGTGATATTTGCATTACCATTTCCTTTGGTACTTCTAGCCAGGGGCTCTTGGCAGCGAGGCTGTTTCGGTCTCTGCTCCCAATTATTTTACCTCTGCCCATTCCTTCCTTGCTGAACCTTATGATCGCCGATCTGGCGGCCCTTTCCACCACAAGGTGCAGCGGAGTCAGATCCAGCAGCAGCTCCAATGCTGCTGTCGGACACGACCCCATCGCCCCCGTGATGCAGACATACGCCAGTCCTTGAATCTTCTCAAGCTGTTTCCTCATAGAGGCCAGCTTGATTCTACTTCCCCACGCAACTGCCCCATAAGTGATTGCAGGTCTCACTATCATGATGTACATCCATTGCAGGATAGTGGGGTTACAACCCCACGTTTTTCCTGCCAGATTTCTGCACACCATTAGGGCGCGTTTGGCTTTACCTAGCGCTGCCTCAGCGTGTCTATTCCATAGGAGTTTACTATCTAGTGTGATACCCAGATACCTTATCTCCTGTTGGTATTCTACTGCCTTCCCATCTATGAGTATGGAATGTAGGCAGTTTAGTTTTCTCCTTCTAGTAAATGGTATCACAGGTGGTTTTGCTCGGGTTGAGTTTCAGTCCCACTGTTTGACACCATCTACTAGTTACGTTGAGGCCTCTCTGAACAATTTCACGGAGCGTTCCCTCAAACTTCCCTCTGGTCTAGGTCGTTGGTTCATGTCTAGGTCGTTCAGCCTAACCAGTAATTCATCAACTACCAGGCTTCACATTAGCGGTGATAGTACACCTCCCTGTGGGCACCCTCGAGTTGTGGAAATCTTAATGGTGTCTCTTCCCACTTGTGTCTCCGCTGTTCTGGTTTTCAGCATTTCTCCCATCCACTTTGAGTGCTGTCGATACTCCTTCTTTCGAGGGCCGCTTTGACAGCCTCGTGTGAGGTGTTGTCAAAAGCTCCCTCTATATCCAAGAAGGCACATATCGCTACTTCCTTTGTCTCTAGTGCTGCTTCTATTTCGTTTGTCAGCTGATACAGGGCGGTTTCTGTGGATTTCCCTGCTCTGTAAGCATGCTGACTCCTGTGTAGTGGTATACCTACCAGCACTATAGTCCTAAGGTAATTATCAATCACCTTCTCCATTGTCTTTTACATAAAAGATGTTAGACTAATGGGTCTAAATGACTTCGGTTGAGTGGTGTCTTTCTTCCCCACCTTCGGTATTAATACCACCTTAGCCCTTCTCCATAGCTCCGGTATATATCCGAGCGCTAAGCTACTTCTAAAGATATTTAGAAGATACTGCATTAGTTCTCGCTCTCCCTTTTGTAGGAAGGCAGGAACTAGTCCGTCCACACCTGGGGCCTTAAAAGGCTGGAAAGTGCCGATAGCCAATCTTATTCGGTTTTCCGTACGGATGGACGGTGCCCTCTTCCAGTCGGCCCGACTTGGTTTCCGTGGTTGCATCAAGCCCTCGGTCTCCCTGTATCCTCTACATCCCGGAAAATGGGTTTCTAGTAGGAGGAGAGCTCTTTGCTCTTCATCCTCCGTGAAGGTCCCATCCGGTTTCTTGAGAGTGGTTGTCATTTCCACTCTATCCTTCGCTAGTGCTTTGTGCAGTCTAGCTGCCACCGGCGTGGATTCTATGTTTTCACAGAAGGTCCTAAAGTTTTCCCTTTTTGCCCTTCTGATCTCTTTGTTGTAGATGGTAAGCACCTCGGAGTATTCTAGCCAATTTTCGTATTGCTTGGCTTTGTTGAAAAGCCTACGTACTTTTGCTCTTAATGTAGACAAATTTTTGTTCCACCATTTTTCGTCCTTATGCTCCTTCACGGCTTTTACCGGGCAGCTGGATTCAAATGTGATTGCTACATTTATTTCTCCTACAGCCTGCTCCAACACGGTGTAGTGTTTGATACTACCCCGCACTGTCACCTGCTCTAGGTTTTCTTTTAGTTGGGAACTAAACATAGGCCACACAGTTTGTCTGGGGTTTCGAATGGGGGTGTTTTCCTCACTCGCTCCTTCCAGCTCAAACTCTATGATCCTATGATCTGACATTGAGGGCTCACTTGAAACCCTCCACTTTTTAATTAATTTACTTACGTTAGCGCTACCTACCGTAATATCCAGTACCTCATTTCTGACTTTAGTTACAAATGTTGGTGTGTTCCCAACGTTGTACACAATTAAGTTCTCTTTAATGAGGTATTCTAAAAGGTACTCGCCCCTCTTATTAGTGTCCGTGCTGCCCCACATCTCATTGTGTGCGTTCGCGTCACATCCCAGGATGAGTGGCAGCCTTCTCCTAATACAGTGTTCCACCAGCTTTTGTGGGTTTTTTGTGGGTGGAATGGGTGGTATGCTGTTACCATCACCAGGGAAGTATGCTGATGCGATCACTACTTTGCGGAGGAGACCCTCGGTCTTGATGAGGGCCTGAATCGGAACTAAATCCCGCGTTGAAAATTCTGAAAGACATAAGTAATTTATGCCCTTTCTTACCATAATTCAAGTTCTAGGGGAGACCTCACGGCTGTCCCATACCAACTTACATTCCCTGTTGCTAAGGCCTCTGATCTTACCTCCGTAGGTCCAGGGTTCTTGAAGCAGCGCTAGCCTTAGGTGCTGCTTGGTGAACATCCTAGTCATCACAGCTGAAGCTGTTTTGGTATGATGGATGTTCACTTGGGCTATTTTGGTGCGCCTGCTGGTCATTCTTGTTTTGTGACAGGAGGCGGCAAGTCCTCCTCTGTCCTTAGAAGAACATCTACCTCTGCCTCCGTAGACATGGCTGGACTGCTCATGTCTACGAGTGTGAGGTCAAGATCGTCTTCCCGGGAATCCGGGCTGACTTCCTTGTTCTCTGTGTCGGTTAGGTCCCGTACACATGGATTATTTTTACTTTTGGAATTCATATAATTCCCACGAGTGGCAAGGGAACTAAAGGTCGTCCACGTCAGAGCCCCGCTTGACATGGTAAGGCTTGATACCCTCTGAGGTCGCCCTCTGAGGTATCAGAGGGGCTCCGTTAGCGATGGCCGGTTGCCCTTGGCCACCAACCAGTCCTTCCGGCACGGGTCGTATGACACCTTGGATTAAGGGTTTGGAAGTTCTTTGTTGTTCGCTCTCCGCTGACCGCTCCGACCAGAGTTGTACTCTGGTCGGTAACGTCTAACGGTTTGTTGCGAAACTAAGCCCTCACACCACGACAAGGTGACTTCCAGAGTGAGGGTAAAAGAACCATGGCAGCTGAGTGCCTGGGTTATATGATAGTTAACCTTCTCTGTCTTGTCTTGTAACCTAAGGTTCTGTCTGTGAGATAAGAAGCCTAGTCCACGACCCGAATTTAGCATTGTTCCACGTTCTTTGCTATTTTTCAAGCGTTTGTGCCCTAGCGTCTTTCCTTCTTTCCGTCTTGTTTGTCTATGTTGAGTAATTTATTGCTCCATGAAGCAAGACTCTTTCCTCGATAGTATGCTCCATTGGCGGGATACCAGCTATCACGAGTACTGCATTCTTGATATCGTCTTATATGGCGCATATAAGACGATATCAAGATTCTTATTGTTATTTTTCACTGGAGATAAATTAGCATTCTCCTTATGCCAGATTTTTTCAAAGCGTTAGCCCATACCCGAGCGCCATACAGTTTGGTAGAGTAAACCACGGAACCTAACCACGGCAGCTAGCATTCATTTTTACTGCATTTTGAACCGCTTGCATTAGTTATTAAATTTTCTAAGGCTTTGGTTGCTTTTAAGGCTTTAGTCGTGACCGCTTTCATGTGGCCTTGCAGGAGAGCAGCTGTTAATAATTATTCCTACATATTTCACAAACTCTTCAGAACTTTACGGGTCCTATCTAATGGGTCCTCTCTAAATTTTATAGTCCTATCTTCCCTAGGCCCGTAAGGAGAAGAGCTTCTGTTTTCTATACTGCCAGCTTAAGCCTTTTCCCTCAAGACTGTTATCCACAATTTTAATGGCCTTGTTAGCGCAGTCCATCAACTCGTCCTCTGTCCTTCCAGTCGTAACAATGGCTAAATAATCGACAAAGCCAACAATTTCTACGCCTTAGCCTCAGTACGCCATCATCGGAACTCTGCAGCACACCACTGGTTACCTCACGTTCTGCGGGTTCTTCGAGAATTTAAATTTCTTTAGACAGAGAAAACTAGACTGACAAAACTATACATACAAGACTAGACAGACAAGACTAGACAGATAAGACTTGACTGACAAGACTAGACAGACAAGAGTAGAAAGACAAGACTAGACAGACAAATATAAACAGAAAAGACCAGACTGACAAGACTAAACAGACAAGACTTTGGAGACAAGGCTGTAAAGACAAGACTAGACTGAAAAGACTCTACATTAGACAGCCAAGACTAGACAGAAAAGACTAGACAGACAAGATAAGAAAGACAAGAGTAGACAGACCAAACTAAACAGATGAGACTAGACAGACAAGACCAGACAGACAAGACTTAGCGGACAAGACTATAACAATGACTAAATAATCGGCAAATCCAACAATTTCTACGCCGTAGGATACAAAGCGTAGGGCCTATAACAGAACCCTGCGGCGCACCACTGGTTACCTCACGTTCTGCGGAGTCTCCGAGAATTTAAATTTCTTTAGACAGAGGAGAAGACTAGACAGACAAGACTAGACAGATAAGACTCGACTGACAAGACTAGACAGACAAGAGTAAAAAGAAATGACTAGACAGACAAAAATAAACAGACAAGACTAGACAGACAAGACTAGAAAGAAAAAACTAGACGGACAAGCCTAGACAAACAAGACTAAACAGACAAGACTTTCGAGACTGTAAAGACTAGACTAGACAGACAAGAGTAGAGAGACAAGAGTAGACAGACAAAACTAAACAGATAAGACTAGACAGACAAAACTAGATAGACAAGTGTAGGCATACCAGACCAGACCAACAATACTAGACAGATAAGACTAGACATAGAATTGTAGACAGACAGTACTAGATAGACCAGACTAGAAAGACAAGACTAAGTAGATCTAATTAGACAATGTTTCCAGGATGGGATATACAAGAAATAAGGTAGTGTCTGACTAGACAAACGAGATTAAACAGACAATGAGTCTAGACATACATAATACTCAAACTTGAGAATATTGATATTATTCAACAGAAGGTTGCTTTAAGATGTAAATGTTAGCAAAAATGTATGGAAATTTATTTAAGATTCCTCATAGACATTGGAAAATTAAAATTTATTCAAAAATAAATTAAAATTCATAAAAGAAACCTTTGTAGATGCGTTGTTCATGCAAAATTTACAATAATTTATATGCTACGATGTGAATTTTTAATAAAATCTACATAAACTTGTCTCACCTGTAGTCAAGTCTATAGTTTAGTCTAGTATGTAGTTTAGCCCAATCTTCTTGTTTATTTGAATGTATAGTTTATATATCTAGTCCAGATGTGTGTGTAGATCTAGGTTATGTATCTAGTCCAGAATTTGGTCTATTCAAATTCTGGACTAGAATAGTTTTGCCTAGTCGAGAGTTTTGTGTAATCGAGAACTTGGTGTAGTTTAGACTTTAATTTAAATTTCACGTAAAATCTTCGTCATCTTTACTATCTATATTTTGATATACATTTTGATATATATTTCAGTTTAATCTCTTGTAATTGTCGTTAACTTGACTATTCATACTTTGATATAGATTTTAATATATATTTTGATTTATTGTGCTTTTTATTGTAGTATTAACTTTTTAATTTTATGTAATTTGCGACTTGAGTCATTCTGCCTAATTTCCTTTTGTTTTCGTGCCAGATTTTCAGAAAGTGAATAAAAGAAATAATTAAGTACATATTTTTGGCGAGGATTAAAATTATGTTGTAAAAGAAGAATTTGCATAAAATATCGTCATAACTTCTGACAGAAACACAAATAAAACATTTCATAAAGTTCCAGCAAATTAAAAGTTGCGGGCTTTGTGCATAATAAAAATCCGCCAAAAATTAATTGCGAAAGACAGAGAAGACGCAAAAACATCGCCATCGCCGATAATCACAATAAAACAAACATAATAAATTTTTGAAAGAAGCAAAGATGGAAAAAAACTTGATATTCAAACAAATTAAGTTTCCAAATCTCCAGATATAAATATTAATATATTAATGCTAAATATTAATAAACGTCGTCATAAAAACCCAATAAATTTCCACCATCAAAATATCAGAGATCAATATTAACACATTCTGCATAATAATCCCCTCATTAATTCTCCCTTTAATCCGCACGCAGAGACATCTACCAGCTATTACATAACAAAATTAAGCTGGAAAAATTAGACTAAGAAAAATTAGGTAACAGCGGTGACATCTATGGTAGAATCACAAAGCAAAGTTAAAGTGGTATGACCAGAGTAATGGCAATCAGAAAGGAAAATTTGTGCGAGTAGTTTTAATTCTTAGAGCAAATTATAGATGGCTTCTCGCGTTATTTAGTGTGAAATAATCTCACGTTATTAAGGAATAGGGCCGCACTACGGCTAAACCGCCGCGGTTTTTAATCGCTTGATTTTGTTACTCAAGTAAGCTAATACAAGCGGCCTCACTTGCGGTTTTTTCCCGCGACTGATTTTCCTCATAGAGTGCTGTGAGTTTCTGGAGCGGTTTCGCGGTTATCGTTCGCTGGAAAAAACCGTAGTGCGGCAATGTCTATCTATGGTTATTTTCTTTTGTGCAATGTGAAACGCTTTTTTCTAAAGCTAGTTAGGTCTTGACTGAACGTAGAAATAGATTTAGTGACGCCAAAGTCAAAATGATTTTATTTTTAAATGCGAATTCAAAAGATTGTGAATAAATCTGTTTTTTATATTTATTTTTTTTTTCTTCCTTTGTTATCTAATTGTAACTTATATAAATTCAATAAACCAAAATGTTTTTCTTCTCATTTTTAAATGCGAATAACAAATATTTGTGAATAGAGCTATTTTTTGTAAATTAGAGTAGAGTGGAAGTGAACAACCGTATCGTATTTTTAGTTAAGTAGTTCTTAATTACTTTAGTTTCAATTCACCAGGCGCAAGATCGGTATTTGTAGTTTGTACTACAATAACGTGATCACGGTCACTGTGATAAATCATCGTGATTGAAAAGTAGCAATCACTGAACACGAGGATATCAGAAAATCACCATATCGCTCAGATACTCCAGCAAACCCTCGGCCGATTGAATAGCAGATGTATTGTTTAGGAATAAATGTTTCAGGAATCTTGTTTCAGGAATAAATTATAATAATAGATGTCTTATCTGAAAAATCATATAATTTGTTTTTTGAGCGTTTATATATAAGTTATTAGCCGAAAACTGAGTGTATATATATTTTGTACGAGTTTGTTTGCCTCAGACTCATTAGCATGTCTGGATCCTTCTGATATAATAAAGCTGGAGTCAGGGCCGGCGTGAAGGGTGGGCGAACTGTGCGACGGCACAGGGCCCCGCGTAGACAGGGGCCCCGCGCATTCAGAGAGTTGAGTTGATATTTTGTCTGTGGGTCTGCGATCGGCATCTATTGGCTGCTCCGCGTCTGCTGCGACGAATACAACTTGACGAGCGCAACTTCGCGACGGAAAGGATTTTCATTCCGGTAATCCTCGAAGTTTTTCACAGAAACGGACAAGAATTTAACAATAAAATGCTCTTTATTCCGAGAAAATCCTTAAAGTTTTCCACAGAAGCAGACATAGATTAATCGAAAGTATCCGAGGAACTAGATCAAGAGAGGAATTTTATTAGCGGGAGGATCAAGACGAGCGCAACTTCGCGACGGAAAGGATTTTCATTTTGGTAATCCTCGAAGTTTTCCACAGAAACTGACAAGGTTTAAATAGGAAAATCCTCTTCATTCCGAGATAATCCTTCAGTTTTTCCACAGAAGCAGACATGGATTGATCGGAAGAATCCGAGGAACTAGATCAAGAGAGGATTTAGATTAGCGAGAGGATCAAGATTAGCGCATCTTTGCGATGGAAAGGATTTTCATTCCGGTAATCCTCGAAATTTTCCACAGAAACGAACGAAAATCTAACAGGAAAATCCTCTTCATTCCGATATAACCCCAGAATGTCTAGCCGTGAAAGACATCTTTCACATGAGAGAAGTTCCATTACATTATTTTGCGCAGGGCCCCGCTGCACTATTTGCACAGGGCCCCGCAAAATTTAGCGCCGGCCCTGGCTGGAGTCATCAGCATAGAGTGTGGTTTGTATTTTAGGCGAGATGTATTTGGTTAGATCTGCAGTGTATATGGAAAAGAGCACAGGCGCCAGAACATTCCCTTGCGGGACATCAGTATTTGCATTCAACGAGGTAGACGTAATAGTTGTATGGCCAAATCTCATTTTTACGTATTGTTCTTTTTTCGAGAGATATGATAGGAGCCATGGATGGCATTTGTCTCTAATGCCGTATATGTTGTTCGAGAGATATGGTCGGAGCCATGGGTGGCATTTGTCTCTAATGCCGTATGTGTAGAGCTTATAAAGCAGTCTATGTCTATTTGTATTAAGGCAGGCGAGATGTATTTGGTAAGACCAGCAGTGTATATAGAAAATAGCATAGGCACCAGAACACTCCCTTGCGGGACGATAGCATTTGCATTCAATGAGGTAAATGTAATACTTCTACTGCCAAATCTCATTTTTACGTATTGTTCTCTATTCGAGAGATATGATCGGAGCCATGGATGGCATTTGTCTCTAATGCCGTATGTGTAGAGCTTATAAAGCAGTCTATTTGTATTAAGGCAGGCGAGTATATGTATTTGGTTCAATCTGCAGTGTATATGGAAAATTGCACAGGCCTAAAATTAAACATTGAACCACTTGATGCTGGTGTTCTTTGATTAGCTTGCATGGTAGTAGTTCGCGGCCAGCCGTTTTTGTTTCTAAAATTGCGTAAGAATATTATAGTTTCCTCTTCAGTGTAGTATTGAAGATGCATGCTGTTGGGACTTCCGGATATGTGGTCATTGCTGCTTGTAGCTACAAGTATATTATCTGTTACTAGTTTGAAGATATTTTTGAAGACGCTTTTCTAGCCCTTGTTTTCAAAAGGATTTCTTGATGCTTGCTTCCTTCGTACCAAGTTACTTTCAATATTGGGTGCTTCTTTTATAGCATCTATAGTGTCTTAGAATTTCGCTGGACATTTTGTGGTTTGATGGCTTTTATACTTTTAGCAAGGGGAAGCAAGCAAAGAAGTGATATTGCAAGGTTTCAATCAAGTTAATCGTTTAACTCTTGCAGTTTTTATCTGTCTGGTATGGCTGGACTGTCTGGTTTGTCTGGTCTGTCTGGTCAGTCTGGTCCGCCTGGTCCGCCTGGTCCGCCTGGTCTGCCTGGTCAGTCTGGTCCGCCTGGTCTGTCTGGTCATATAAGACATGGCTTCATCGTCACTCTCATCAAGAATCCGTTGCCTTTGTGCACTTTTAATGATTTCACTGTCACACAAAACCTCACACCCTAGATCGTCACAATCAACATTAAACTATTATAAATATCAACTTCCTTACCACCCTACCGTACTCTGTAAAATGGCGGTTAATTTCGGCGGAAGACCAAATCTCTTCTTCATAGAAACTATTGCAGGCGACAGTCTCAAGTTCAAAAAATATTTTTTCCATGATTTACTAATTGTGGTTGGCTTTATGGAATCCCAGACGTGTGCAACTTCGTATATAGCATCCAGCACTGATAATGTTTTTGAGAATGTTTTTAAATCATTGCCTTCTTCCACTAACTTCTGCGAGTGCGAGTTTTTGTAATAAAAAAATTCTTTAAAAATGGGTTAACAATTTGTCAGATATGCATTGGTTATATTGTTTTTTCAGCATTTTGTTTTCAACTATTTTTTCAAATTTTATATGCAGCCAAGGTATATTTACAACCGGGATAGCAATATAGATTTGACCTTCCCTACAGCTACTCTTGAGACTCCAATCGCAAGGGCTGCGCAAATGTGTCAGTAAGAAAGAGGTTGTAATAGGTGTTGACAATTAAAGAAGATGTATAAACTAGAGATGCCACGAATTATCGGTATCTATTCGGTATTCGGCCCCTTTTTTATATCATTAAAAATAAAAAAATCTGATTGATACAAAAAAAATAACAAAATAACGTCCGAGGGACAACACCTGACTTCATGAGATTCACGCGTTGTCGGCAAGAAGTCATTCCGAGTGACTCTCGTACGGAATCTTGAAGCATCTTATGTGGAAATGTTTACACATCTGCTGCACCACGCATGAGCCGTAGTGTATGTGGGTGAGGAAGGCAACGACGCAGAGGACGTAGGCCAGCGACAGTTCCACGACGGCGATCCTCAGCGCCAGGCTGATCGCGACAGCGATCGCGGTCGGCGTTATCAGCCAGTTGTACAGGTCGCAACGCGTATTACTCATCTGGGCCACAATCAATCGATAGCATATGTTGGAGAAAATCGTTCCGGTGAGGAAGAAGAGCGCCCGTGGGTCCTTGTCGAGGATGTGTGGGGATGCGAGGGCCCACAGGACGGTCAGAGCGAAGAAAATGGAGACGGAGAAAAGGGGTCGGGTCGCCTCGGCCAGCGATCGCATGTGACCGGTGCGGTGCTTGTAGGACGCGTAGACGTTGTAGAACACCACCGGCACGTTCGACACCATCGACGACACGTACAGCAGGATCTCGAAGAACTCCCCCGCCGACAGGCCCCAAAAATTGAACTGCCAAGTCTCATATCCAAAAATGCCTGCGACTAAAAAGGTGAGAATGGTGCACCACATCGAAAAATCGTAACCCCAGGGCAAGAAGAGCAGTCCGGTGTTGTACTTCTCCCAGTGGGTGAGGTAGAAGTTGACAAGGACGTTCCAAACGATGAAGAATATGCGCATCGCGTTGATGCTGTACTCGTCCGAGCGGCCGAAAACTGCCCCTTTTTTATATATTCGGTATTCGGCCGAATACTGCTAACTATTCGGCCGAATACCAAATCATGAAAAAAAATTGCACATATTATTAAAAAAGGATAATATTTTACCAACAAAACATTACAATTTAGACATACTTCAAATTTGTCAGGGGTAAGTTGTGATGAATGAAAACATTTTTTTCAGCATTTGTTGATTGCAACCGATTGCGCTGTTCCTCTTAAACTATACCCGCTTCTGACAATAGCCTCTCACTGTATACACTGCTACCGGGTGATGATAGATACATTTTTGCGAATTCTGTAACTTTTGGAACTGCTGCACGTTTGCTGACCACCACTTGTAAGGGTCTGTTGTTCAATCTAGGCTAGCCGTTTTTAAATAAAAATCAATATCATTTGCTATAGCACTTTTCTTTTCCACATCTTCATCTTTCTCCATATTTTCTGTAGCCATTTCCTCAAAACAACTCATTTTCAGAGCTTCTAAAATAATTTTTGTTTTGCTCTTGTTTTGTGTTTGTACTAATCTCAGGAAACTGCTTTTGAAACGAGGGTCAGGAAAAGTGGCAAGCAGGTATTTGTCATTTTCATCAAAGTTGAACCGTGTTCCTAGCTCAGCTTCTAGTAATAATGTCATTCTCAGCAAATTTTGTGTTCTATCTGCTGTCTCTTCCTTTCCCAGGTTTTTCAACAATGTGACAACGTGTGGAGTCACTTCGGAAATGTAAGAAAATGATAGAGTTTTAATTCATTGTTCCAGTAACAACCACTGAGAAGGTGTTAGATTGTTTAATGACTCGTTATGTTAATCAGTTATGTATAAAAAACAGATCGCTTTTGTTCTAATAATCTCTCCATTAAATAGTATGTAGAATTCCAAAGTGTGCTTACATCTTGCACTAATTGGTGATTTGACAAGTCAAGTTCATGGCGTATGGATTTGAGCTTTTCTTTTGCTATACCTGAGTGGTTAAAATGTGTTAAAATTCGTCTTGCAGCAGCTACCACCTGTGTTATTTACGTTTGAGATTTTATCGATTCCTCGATAGCTCGTTATGAGAAATATTCCATTTTACTGCATTACTATTCAGTTCTTTTGCAATATTGGTACCAGTATGTTAACCAACGCCATGTTCAAGATTAAAATTAGAAGATATTCAATGCGCAGTGAAACGCAAAAAACTTTGATTATTGTGCTGACATATCCACATATAAGATGTTACTGATATTGCTGCTGCTTGCGAAATACTAGCTTCAATTTTAGAGTTGATTCTATTATATGTATATATATGAGGAATAATTTTTTCGGTAATATAAGTGCGGCCAGGTATCTTGTATTAAGATACTGCTTTTTCCATAAGCCATTGAAAGCCGGCTCGTTCAACAAGTGATAATGATTCATTGTCTAAAGCAATCATTTCATCAAATAAATCGTGATATTATTAAAATCCCACAACAATTTCCTTTCAATAGTTTTCTGCAGACTGTTTCTTTTCTAACGTATTTGGTACTGCTAGTAAGGTATTTCGTAGGGCCGCGCCGTCGCGCAATCATTTTTCGAAAGTTACGCAGTTTACTCAAAAGCCGCGCCAAATATTCGAAGGCCGAATATTCGGCGTTTCGGCCAAGAGTGTGGCCGGATATTCGGTATTCGGCAAAATCACTATTCGTGGCATCTCTAGTATAAACCCAAATGTAAGTTATAGACTCTCTCTCTCTTCCTGTCTCTGTAAGATATTATTGGAAATTGACTTCTTTAAAACCTTTCCTTCTACGTACATTAATTATAATCTAAATTGAAAGGATAGAGTGTATGTTTCAAAAACTTAAAAAAAATGGTTGCTTTATTATCATTACATCATTAGCATCATATCCCATAGTTTTCAGACATTCCATATAATTCCGTATATTTATGGATTACTTCCATATATCCACAAAGTTTCTCACATTTGCCAAGTAATTTGGGAATAAAAGAAATGTGGTGAAAGAATATCCTTATCCTAATGACTAATGTATCGTAAATTCTCTTGTGCATGGCTCTGGAGAACTCATCATAGTAAAAATCTGCCTCAAAAACCTCCCCTAATAGTGGCTCGCCATCCACATTAAAAAAAACAGAAAGGGCTCTCTATACTTACTGTAAGATCAGGACACCAAAACACATGTTTAGGCACAGCGAGGCGGCTCAAGTCCTGCTTAGGACTACAGCAACAGTGAAAAGAAGGATTTGAATATTCCAGGTATTGTGACTTCCTCGTGGAACAATCATAAGCTTGTCAAGAATGACAGTGATTTAACTGCAGTTACCCTACATCAGAGAGTTATGGTCCTGCATTAATGTGGTCCAATATTCATTTTTTCTATTACAACCTATTTAATTTTGTAATTATTTCTTCTTTTCAATTTTATTTTGTAAATATCTCCTCTTTTTTATTTCATTTTATAAATATCTCTTCTTTTTTTATTGTACTTTGTAAATATCTCTTTGTCTATTTTATTTTTTAAATTGATTTCTTTTTTAAAAATGTAAATAGCATAAACCAATTGTTTTTCAATTTCACCCCAAACATTAAATATAATACATTATCTTACCGCATATAGTTCATACAAATTCATATAGCCCGCATTTAATAATCAGTCTGAAGATTAAAAGACACTATGCCGAATCCAATGGAGCTAGTCCTGTGGTGATCTGACTGGCGGCTTCGGAGGAGTTAGAATCGGAGGAATAAGAAGTGTTCTAGATTTTTCGCGTTGAAATTGAAATAGAGCGGGAATATGACATTGCAGTTACCGGATTCTTTCACCGGCCTTTGCGGGCAAGCAACCCTACCGCATCGAACAAACCTATTTTCAGACATGTAGCCCTTCTAATAAACGAACCGCGTCCAAAAATGTTAACGTAGAAACGAAATGTTCTTTCCGCTGCATCGGACGAACCGGAGGTCGCATACTTGTCCGCCAAATGTCGAAAGACGTGCGAGGGATGCAAAAAAAATCGACCCCCCGATCAAAGTTGCTCCTCAAATCGCCCAAAAAGGGGATTTTAGTTTTTCGTACCTGGAGGACGCTTTGTGGGACTTATGCGTGGCAGACTGATACTGATGAAAAGCCCATTCTGTCCTACGCCTTAAAACTACCGTTAAAATGATATTTTCCCGTTTCGCCATGTAAGAGGAAAGGAGTTTTCGCGTAAAATGTGAAGGAATGCTAAAACGCAATTACAACCGCCACCTGCGAGGGCAGAACGTTGTAAAACTTGTAATAAACAACCTAATTTTTTGCTCGATCTGATGGAAAAAAAATCGGAACGGAACGTTCGGCGGAACGTTGTAAAACTTGTAATGAACAACCTAATTTTTTGCACGATCTGATGGAAAAAAATCCCGAGAAAAACTGCGTTTTTAAGCAATTTTTCATAATTTTCAATAAAACCTCAATTTTTTTACCTCAGTGAAGGCTCGTTACTCGTTTAGTACATCGTAATAATCTCACAGATAACTTCTTTCTCAGAAATTCCTTAGCGAGCATCACGTCTCTCTTTAGATATTTGTCTCTGCATGTAGATGTAGATTTCGGGGGTGACTTGTACTGCGACCTTTTTAGATCTATTTTACCCATACTGTACCCATTCAGAGCACCTCTTCTAGTCTTGGTTCCTTTAGAAATTACAGGATCTGGGTGGGATTCAACCATTGCAACTCCTCTTCGTTCAAGCAGTGCGCCTCAATGTACGTTTTTCTCTGGCGGAGCAATGCTACGCAGATTTTTTGAGCAGATGTATGGAGTTTTGCTATGCTCAGCTGCAGAATCTGCAAATGGCTTCTAGGCTTAGGGTCTTGAGGTGTTTTCCAAGTCTAAAGTGTACCGTCAGTACTCCTAAGCGTGTTCATGTTTAGTTTCAGGCAAGCTTTTGTTATTTTCTGGTTTAGAATTTACTTTGGAGTGTCTTAGCCCTGGAAGATCTTTCCAGGTTTTCAACCATTGTGTTTATATTCCTTTATCTAAACTTTTGTGGATGGTGATCATACTCATGTGCGATAAAAGGGTTCCGGACCTATAAAGGGATTAGTAGATCCCTTGTTTGCTAGGTGATATTCTTCGTTTCCATCTATACCTGTATATCCTGGTACCAAGTATAGCGTTACTTTATTTTCTCTGTCGAGCATGTTTAGCTTTTCCACGCAGTCCCATACCAGTTTGGATCTGATGATGCATGAGCCAATAAAGCCTGCTTGGCTATATGACAGGATAGCAATTCGTTGTTTGCGATAGTTCCTGTTGAGGTAAAATTGTGCACATCTTTCGATTGCATGTTCTGTAGATTCCCATGGATTCAAAGTATTTGGTATGAGTTCCAAACACTCCTACACCAGTACCTTCCTTTGTCTACGAACCAATCGTATACCACTTGATAGCACTTTGCTCAATGTAGCATGCTGAGGATTCGCCGTTCCAAGTGGCTTCTCTGCTAAACATTGCTGTGCCGTTTTTTGCGAAATGCTATTTGCATACCATTTCGTCCTTTGGTGCTTCCAGCCAGGGGATTCTTGGCAGCGAGACTATTTCGGTCTCTGCTCCCGATTATTTTACCTATGCCATGTCTATGCTAGTAAGGCTGTAAGTTATATATTGTGATGGTTTTAGTTCCCTTCTTTCTAGAATTGAAGGTTACTCAACGTTATTCCTAAATTATGTTGACTTTAAGCTAAATTTCACAACATATATTAAAATTACATGAATTCCCTGTTTGTAAATTCCACAACACACCGTACAAGTCGCTCTATATCCATTTGAAAATACCTGTAGAGGTAAAAAAAAACGCCAAAGCATACGGCGCGCTACTATAACGTTTAGTCACATAGTTCTGCATGTGGCGGATAGGTGGCAACAATTCATAAAATATTACTTTGCCGTTGAAGTTAGCGTAGAGTTCCTTAAAATAAATAATGGGCTATTATATGGGCTAAAATCTGTAAATTTACTGTTAATACAAGGTTCAAATACCTTAGTTGTTAATACAAGGTTAAATAGAGTAGATGGCAGTATAAGTACCAATTTAGAACTTTAATTATTAACAAATAACGGTTTTATTTTGGAGCTATTGTACAAAATGTGGTTTGATTTTAAAAATTTTTAAAATAAAAGACCGATTGTATCAATTTCAACCCAAAATTATCAAAAGAAATGCTTAAATGTATAAAAAAAGTACAAGTAGTACTTAAAAATTATCGCTTTCGTGTGATAAAACAAAAAAATATACAAACTTATCAATGAAACGAAAATTTATCAAAAAAAAAAACAAATACATAAGAGAAAAATAATCTAGAGTGACATGTCACGAACAAAAGATCATTCCAGTAACAATAAAAAAAAGATTCTTGTGTTGTGATTCAACATCCTCTGTAAAATCGAAATTACTGGAAGAATTAACGTGACTGATGGTGTATATTTACATGAAATTCCTAGTACGTGCTTACTGAAACGTAAATTTGTGAGAACCAATTTGTCTCTTGAATCAACAACACCCCCACCAATTATGACGTAAAATTACGTCACTAAGTAAAGCTTACAACAGAGTAAAATAATATTGTGTTTTTAATATAAGGTTGTGGATTATAAAAAAAATAATTAAATTATTACTTATTAATATATTTAAAATTCAGTGTTATTTAAAAACAAATAGTGTTGTTGTTGGGGGCGACGGAATGTTGTTGATTGTGTAATTCTAGAAGTTTGTGACGTCGTTGGTGGTGTTGTGTGAATCGGAGTTGGAGAGGCGATATAACTTATTGCGTGCGCTCTGCCCGTCATTCAAAACAAGATGGCCGAATAGAGAATGTGTAAAGTGTTAAAAATTTTCGCGATTGACCATGGAAAAAATGGATACAATAAAGTATTCGAGTAAAAGCGAGTGTATCAAAGTGTTGTCAAAAAGGCGTAACAAAGCTACAGTTGATTGTGATCTAAGGAACACCAGTGTTCGCAAAAGAAAACGTCCATATTGCTGCGCCAATTCGCAATTTTAATATTTTGCTAAAAACAGCAGAATTATTAATGTTTAACAAAATGTTTACCACTGCGCCACCATACTTTGGGCAAATGTGCAATTATTCCACGAATATCTCTCCGAGGAAGCAAATCGAAGACACAATGAAGATGTATCACAACAGAAACGCTGTGACCCCAACGAACGCTTACCTAAACAACTTCCAAGGTTTTTACAGCAACAAAACCTTCGATAATATCAAAGAAAAGATTCCGTTCGGAAAAATCTACGAAAGTTGTTCAAACTTCATCAATAAAATCAACTCTTATCCAAACAATTTAAGAAAGGAACACATCCAAAGCGAAGAAGCTACAATGCCAAAGGTTGACAGTTTGCAAGCGTTGCCTACGGATGTTTACCCTGCTATGAAAACGGTTATTGATATTAGTATAAGCGGGGGATTTGAAGTCGTGGGCGGGAAAGTTGAAACTCCTAAAAGCACATCTTTCAATATTACTCTCAAACAAGAAAATCCATCGAAATTAGTTTCAAACACTTTATTCGGAAACGTTACCAATGGAAAAGTGGAAACAAAAGGACAGAAACATCCAAATAATCCAAATTTAGAAAAAGTCAATGACACGCTTAATCATCAAAAAGTAAATTCTAGTGAAGAAAAAATGTTAGACCCAGATAAAATTGGAAATTCATGTTTCAACAAGGAAACCTCTCCACAAGACGACAAAAAAAGACCAAAGAAATTATACAATTCAATATCAAAACACTCAGAGTCGTTTCCACCAATGGAATACCACCCTTCCAAATTAGAAAACTCAAAAATAGAGCGGACCAAAGACACTAAAAAGAAGAAACAACGTCGCGTTTGGCACAAATCCCGCCTCGATTTCGACTACGACCTCGACGTCGAAGTGGAGGTCGGCATCGAGGCCTCCGATTACCTCGAGCCCCCCCAACACAAACCTACCTTACAAGAATTCATGACGAAATCAACGCCAATCCAGTGTAAACCCCAAACCTCCACCTGCTTCCTGAACGATTTCGGCCCCATTTGCTTCGAATTCAGCAGTCCCGTTTATTTCTCTGTCAGTCCCCCGCGACCCGCATTCTACCCCAAAAACATATCCCCGAGGAAATGCATCTTCCGGAATCGCTTGCCTTCGGATTGTCCCAGCGAAGACTCGATCAGCATCATCTTTGACGACGCCGACACGACGAGCTGTACAGAAGATTCCGACGAATATACAGATGATTCCGATTACACTGAAGATGAATCCGAAGATGTTGTCGATTTCGTTATTGATTTCGATGAATTTATCACCAAGAAACCTAAAACTAAGGTGAGATTTTTTTGCAAACTTTTTGTTAGTAAACACCAAAAAAAATAGTTGGCATCACTGATATTTAAATTGTTTGTGTTTTTATGTTATTGATAATATTTTGCAAGTAATGGACAAACTAAGTAAACTAGATATTACTAACTAAACCAATTGTAAGATAAGAAATAGGTTAAACTTAAAAATAAGTTGTGATAGCAACTGATGAACTTGAAATTTACTGCAATGGATAATAATTTGACCGGTGTGAAACTGGCAATAACTTTCAGCAATAAAAATTTTTCGAAAAATTTTTATTTCAAAAGGCTTATAGCCTTTCTTATTGATAGGGATTTTTCAAAATTTTCTTCACAGAACTGTTGCACAGTAAGTCACCTCATAAAATATTCCAACAAAATTTAATTTTCTTTTTACACATAGGCATAATAATCATATTAAAGATTAACAAATATTCAAACGCGGAACGTCAAAGTGAAAATTTTCCAAAATTTTCCAGCATAATTTCCACCATCTATTAGGCCACAGCTTCATACACCTTCATTTCTCAAGAAAGAATTTTTCAAAAATTCCTAATAATAAGCGCACAGCGAGTATTTACAAAAGTGCATTCCACGCAGTTGCCATTTAATAGAAAAATCCAAAAAGGTAGTAATTTTCAACATTTCTCAATTTTTCTTTCAAATATCACTAGAGAATGAATGTACCTAACAACGAAATAAAACATTTTTCGAAATATAAAAAACAATTGAATAACGAAACTTAAAATGCAGCTGCTCCACGTAGCACCGTTTCATAGCCAGAACGTCAAATTGCAGTAAATTTTAACTTTTCTCAAATTTTCTTTCACACATCACTAGTGAATAAATGTACCTAGACATGTGTAAAAGCTTTTGCAAAAATTCGCAAAAGTAAATGTATTCCACCCCACTTTCGTTCGCCGGGCATTGTTTTATTGCAATAGGGGTAAATAGAAGTAAATTTTACATTTTCTCACATTTTCTTTCAATTCCCACTAGGGGATAAATTTATCTACTTATCTATCGAAGCATTAAAAAAAAATCGTACAAATAATAAAATTTCACCAAGACTTAAAATACACCAGCTCGACGCAGCACTGTTTTATTGCTGGACCGTCAAATTGCTCTAAATTTTAACTTTTGTAACATTTTCTTTCATTTCCTATTAGGGGATGAATATATCTACTTAACTGTATAAGCATTAAAAAAAAATTGCAAAAATATTTGCATTTGACGATGACTTAAAATGCACTCACTCGACGCAGCACTGTTTTATTGCTCGACCGTCAAATTGCTCTAAATTTTAATTTTCTCTTTTCTCGCATTTTCTTTCATTTCCTATTAGGGGATGAATATGTTATAAATAAAATGTTAGAAAAGTTAAAATTTAGAGCAATTTGACGGTCGAGCAATAACACAGTGCTGCGTCGAGTGAGTGCATTTTAAGTCATCGTCAAATGCAATTATTCTTGCGAATTTTTTTAAATGCTTAGACAGTTATGTAGATATATTCATCCCCTAGTAGGAAATGAAAGAAAATGTGAAAAAAGCTTCAAAATTTAGAGAATTTGACGGTCGAGCAATAAAAGAGTGCTGCGTCGAGCTGGTGTATTTTAAGTCTTGGTGAAATTTTATTATTTGTACGATTTTTTTTAATGCTTCGATAGATAAGTAGATAAATTTATCCCCTAGTGGGAATTGAAAGAAAACGTGAAAAAATGTAAAATTTACTTCTATTTACCCCTATCGCAATAAAACAGTGTCCGGCGAACGAAAGTGGGGTGGAATACGTTTACTTTTGCAAAAGCTTTTACACATATCTAGGTACATTTATTCACTAGTGATGTGTGAAAGAAAATTTGAGAAAAGTTAAAATTTACTGCAATTTGACGTTCTGGATATGAACTACGGTGCTACGTGAGCAGCTGCATTTTAAGTTTGGTCGTTGTTCAATTGTTTTTTTATATTTCGAAAATTTTTTTATTTCGTTGTTAGGTACATTCATTCTCTAGTGATATTTGAAAGAAAAATTGAGAAGTGTTGAAAATTACTACCTCTTTGGATTTTTCTATTAAATGGCAACTGCGTGGAATGCACTTTTTTAAATAATCACTGTGCGCTTATTATTAGAAATTTTGGAAAAATTCCTTCTTGAGAAATGAAGGTAATACTGTGGCCTAATAGATGGTGGAAATTATGTTGAAATATTTTGGAAAATAATACACTTTGACGTTCCGCGTTTAAGAAGTGAGTAAATGTGAATTTTTGTTGATCTTTAATATGATTATTATGCCTATGTGTAAAAAGGAAATTAAATTTTGTTGGAATATTTTATGAGGTGACTTACTGTGCAACAGTTCTGTGAAGAATATTTTGAAAAATCCCTATCAATAAGAAAGTTGTAGCCTTTTTGAAATAAAAATTTTACGCAAAATTTTTATTGCTGAAAGTTATTGCTAGTTTCACACCGGTAATAATTTGCAATTAATGGACAAACTAAATAAACTCAATATGAAAAATAAGCGGAGAGGACAGTCGTAAACAGCCAAAAAACATGTCTAGATAGCGGACGTCTATTTAATTAACTAAATAATCCTCATTTATGATGTTGGTATTATTTATACCTCACAATGAAACAATAATGTACAATATATTAATATTTAATAATCCTTGAAATGTTTTCGTTTAATTGATCAGTTTATCGTGATAACACGATTTACGACATGGCAACGTTTCTTTTTTAAATATGAATTATATTTTGTTTTATACATTGGACCCTGGCTGGGGAAATGGAAATTCCCGTTTTGAATACAATGAAGTAGATTGTGCTATCGAAGGATAAAAGTTTGTTTTTGATAATGTAACGGTTTTATTTTAACTAATTTGAGTAAATAATGGAACGTTAAAACTAAAGCAAACAATTTGTAGGATGTATTCAGTCGAAAAATATTTGGACAGAGTTTTGTATATGAGAAAAGCAAAGAAATCTTATAAATTTTTACATTTTACGTTTTTGCCATATTTGAACCATTTATAAATAACCTAACAAAACAACAAGCTTTCTTTCTCTCATCTTCTAAAATTAGATCTGTTTCTAACTTTATTTTAATTCCAACTATGACACAGTCTTTGACCTCACCGTCTTTATTCAAACAAATATTATTTGATTGTAATTGGTGGTGACTCATTTACATTAAAAGAATTCGTTGCAAAATACATCGTCAGTTCTTCATAAACTCTGAAATGACGAAACTTGTTGACTAGAACAATCCAGGAAAACCAAACTGCAAACCAACAATACCCAACCCACCGTTTCAAGATAACGCGAAGATAAAACTTGGTGTGGGAAAAACAATAACAAAAAATAATAATGTGGGAAAAACTAAAGATAGAACTAGTTTGAAATTGGGGTCGATAAATGATAATATTTGCAATTATTTGTTATTGTCGTTTGAAATTTGTGATGTAATCTGATGCAATAGACTTTCACTTTGCTATAGTCTTGCCGGCAATTTACACATTCGTAATTTTCGTGATTCACATTCTGAACGCATGAACTTCTTTCACAATTCTTTTCTCAAGAGCAGAAAACTTCAAAATTCATAAAATTCCGAGGCATTTGTTCTCTGATCTTAATTTTGAATATAACATTTTGTTAATAACTCGTTGATCTAAATAAACGACTAGTTTTTTTAAATTAAAAAAATCTTGTGGTTGTCCTTCACAAGGTAAAATGACTATGAATAACATTAAAAGTCAACTATCATTTTACGTGTGAAAATCTACAAGTCTGACTTGAAACTTGACTGATATTTTAAATCTCATGATTTGCAAAATCAATAAAATATATTTACCGCGAAAAATTGTAACATTGCACATTCTGCCAACATTACACCACCAATTAAAATTATCTGATTTTACTAGAAAATTCCTATATATAAGTTGGTAACTCTTCAGGAAAAAACCCCGCCGCCAAAATTTTATAAAATTTTCTAATAAAGGGTGACAAGGGAGGATTAGTTGACAGCTGTCAAAAATTTAAATAGTTTTTTCTTTTCTCGTATTAATGTTTTAATACGACTCGGCGCGAACCAAAAACTAACAAACCGTAGCGTCTGAACTCCAGGGGAGCGCTACAAACAGCGTCTGTCCTCCATGTATAAAGTGACCACACGTCCCGATTTTGGCGGGACAGTCCGGCTTTTTGGAGGACAGTCCCGCGTCCCGCCGATTTTTAAAAATTTACAGCTTTTTAGAAAACATCTGCATTTCTAATTTTAAATGTATGTAAATACATTTTTGTATATTTATAGACAAGTATATGGATATATACAATAATAGTAGTTTATGAAACAAGTGTATGAAGCAGTGTATCATGCTTTTGTGCATGAGTTGCGATGAGTTTAATGCACGAGCCGAAGGCGAATGGTTTAATCGCAATGAGTAGATTTAATCTAGTTTAGGTTATGGTTAGATTATATTGGAGCCAGATAAATCCAAATTGAGAGGCCGAGACTTCTTGATTCAAAATAAGAAAAATTAATTCAATTCTAATACATGTCAGAAAATTTATTTACACTACATCGATGATTTTTGTTTAGTGACGCAAGTTGTTGCCATAGTAACAACAAACAGAAATCGTTTAATAATGAAACTTCATTTGATTTACATTGGACTTTTGCTCACGATTTGGATACTTTTACACACGATTATAATAATGGCATCCTTCACATACAATAATGTATTTATGAATGTGTTCATTTTCGTGAGTGAGCAGATAAAATATATTTTTTGAATTATTGGTCTGCTTTTATAACTAAATTATAATTCTCATTTCGTCCCATTTGTCCCGCTTTGTCTCAAAGAAAATGTGGTCACATTATCCATATAAGGAGCGGCTGAATACACTACAATCCCAGTTTTAACCTCGAAATGACCCCAAAAGTCATTTCCTCCCTGAATTTCAAATAACTATGCATGTTGTCAATTTCTCTGAATGGAACTACTCCAGGAGGTAACCAGTCCTCCGTCACTCTTAGCGGCGCAAACAGGCCTAAGGTTCTGGAGAGCCTGAAACACCATGTCGTTCAAGAAATTCAAAATCTTCTAAACCAAATTTGAAAATAATGAATCATGAAAGGCGGACAAAAAATATTCATTTTGACAAAAATCCCAGAACCCAAATTACATGTATAAAAGAAGTCTGCTTTGACTGAGTATTGGAGAAGAAGACATAACAAACAGAGACCTGATGAGAGATAAAATTCCCCATTTTGGAGGATTTGAAGCGAATAAGAGAAAAACTGGAGAAACAGTGTGGACAAAAGACCGAAGGGAGCAGCAAAGAGAGAGGATGAAGATATATTGGCAAAAGAGAAAAGAGGATGAACGCAAAAGGAGAAATGTTCATAAATAAATAAATTATAAAGTGTTCATAAAAATTCATATAAAGTGGTCGTCACCTTCGTTGATTTTAGGAAGGCCTACGATTCCATTGATAGAGAAACGCTTAACAAAGTACTCCAGGAACTAGCACTAGACAACAAAACACGCAGAATAATCCTAGAAACTTTGACCAACACCCATTCCAAGGTTAAATTTAGAGGCGAGATTTCAGAAAGCTTCGAAATAAAAACTGGAATGAGACAACGAGATGGACTTTCCCCACTTCTCTTCAACTGTGTCCTTGAAAAGGTTATAAGAGAATGGCGCAAGGAACTGAACAATTTGGGTGCTCAGAGTGGTATCTACCTGGGACGTAAGAACGATGGACTGGTTGTAGATTGCCTGGCCTTTGCAGATGCCATGGCACTGTTTGCTGATTCTCTTGAGATGGCAACAATGCAGGTAAACTCAGAAAACAGGCTGCCAAAGTGGGTTTTCAAGTGTCACTGGAGAAAACAAAATTCGTCACCAACATCATAGAAGCAAACAGAGAGTTGTTACTAGAACAGGGAAACATCAAGAGGACTGAGAAATTTAAGTATCTCGACGAATGGATTGAACCCAACATATCAGAAAGAGCATCATTATCCAAGAGAGTCAGCAAGTTAGAACTAACCTATCGGCTGAATAAGAACTCTTACAATAAGAAATGCCTGTCACGTCTTACACATCACACACTACATCACGCACTACACATCAGTTTTACGACCAGAAGCCCTGTATGCCATGGAGTGTCTTTCCTTTAACCGAAGGGGTCTAATAGAGAAATTGGAAATCAGAGAGAGGAGAATCCTCAGGAAGATCCTAGGCCCGGTAAAGGAAGATTGGGAATTCCGTAGACATATTGAGATGCTCTCTGACTGTGCAAGGAAAAGAAGGGTAGCTTTCTATGGCTACGTTGCAAGATTGCCTCCAAACCGACAAACCAACCGTCTGTTCACCTTCTGGCAAAAGAAGAAGCTTCGTACCGCTTGGTTGACAGAGACCGAGAAGGATATTAAAGAACTGGGAATAACAGATCTCAAAAACAGATAGTCTGTGAGACGCACCCTGAAGGAAGACCAAGGATTTCAGGAAAATCCTCGAAGGAAAGGTACCCCCTGGACAGAAGAGAGAAAGGAGTTACACCGCCAGAAGATGCGACAATACTGGGTAAAGGTCAAAGCACAACAGTTGAACAAGCGTGGTCCAAAGTAGGCCTATTCGAAAGAAGAAGAAGAAAGTGTTCATAAATTAGGATTATACTGCGTGAAAACTGTTGCTGTTAACTCCTCGAATTTGTTTTAATTTAATATTATATAATTTCACTTTATTCACACTCGTTTCCTTCTGACTTCACTTTATGTGGGTCAATTTCATCTAGGAACAGTAGCTCCCCAAATTACCCACAGCTTCAATGGACGATGGCTTTGATGCTATCGAACTTGCCGCACTTTGCACATGCTTCTCACTAACTGAGTCGATGGCATCCGCAATTTCATCAGCCTACAAAACATCACTCCTTATTAAAGCTTGTTCTCCCATTATACTTGTGTATCCATTTGCTAACTTGGTCAAAATCCTCCTCTTGAATTGATTCTTACCCCTGTTTACATCATCATTGGAAACCTGGCCACTCTTCAAGACTTCAATGGCAGCTGCAAGAACTCGTCCAGCATGCTTAGCTTTAGTAGCTGCAAGAACACCAAATAGTTCAGAATCATAATATTGGACATTGAAAGCAGCTATGGCATGGTTGCCATGACCAGCAGCCTTGCTCAGAATAGCGACACTTTCACCACCCCATGGTTTACAAAATGATCCATTGCCCAAAGCACATTTCAAGATGCAAAAGGCAGTAGCATCCTTAAGTTTTTTTACTATTGGTGCTTTTAGCACCAATCGCAAAGTAAGCCATATTTCCACCCTTATCAGACCAGTTCATTGAACAATAGTTCTTTAACGCGGTCCCTAGACGGCCAAATCGAAAAAAGGGTGACAAATTAAGTGAGGCCTCTTTTTACTTAATGAAAACAAAAAGACTTGTTTGTCATAATAATAAAGATTCAGTGTAGCTTGAGGGTAGAGATGAGCATGGGACGAGTTTCTCGTCCCAGATCCCATCCCGTGGGACGTGTTCCAGTCACTGTCCCATCCCATCACATTTTTGTCCCACTGTCCCATCCCACAAACTTAAAATTTTCGTCCCATCCCATCCCACAAACTTAAAATTTTCGTCCCATCCCATCCCATTGATCCCATCCCATCCCGGTCGCTCGGCCCGTCCCATTCATCCCATTTTCCCATACAGCAGAATTTCTTTTCGATTGAGTAATTCTTTTTCGTCGCAAATGGATCGGAAGATTTTTCAGGAACTACATTGTTATCCCAGAAATCTCCTAAGTTGGACATGTATTAAAATTTTGCGTATTTCACATAAACGTAAACGATAATTTTGGATTATTGTCTATTTTCAATCTAATCGTTCAAATCGTTAAAAACAAAGCTGCACCATTTTCAACAAAAAATAGGACTTCTTTTTCACAATTGAAAAATACCAGTCGAACTGCGCAAGCGCGATTCGGTAACCGACAAACTGCCCCGCCGAGTGGTGAAAAACTTAACTAAAACCTACACAAAAAAGATATGCGCTGCAAAAAAACACAATCTAGAAATAGCTAACAAAAACACAGTGATTTGTATTGGGAAGCCTACTTGTGCACAAACAAATGAAAATAAAAAGATTCTTATATGAAAGCAATTAATTATGCACGAATTAGATTTACTAGATTATCAAAATCTGTCCCACTCCGTCCCATACAAAATTGTCGTCCACCCCATCCCATCTCACACGACGTTCATCCCACTCATCCATACCATGGGACGATGGGATGGGATGGGATGGGACGATGGGATCCCATGCTCATCTCTACTCCAGGGCTTTCAAGGCCGATTTAATAAAGGCTTGTACTTGCTTGTGTAGAGCATTTTATTAGAACGAACTCCATTATTCAAACTCGAAATGGTTTCGACAACAATTTAATTTTCCAACCACCGCCAAAAGCACCGCTAAATTGCAGGACAATGGCAAAATGGGTCGAAAAATATCGTTTAACAGATATCTTAAGGATACTAAATTACAGCAAAAAAACTGCTAGAACAGAAGTGAATACTTTGTAAGTTAGCAAAAGAGTTAAAGAAAATTCTAATCAGCAAGTAGGAATTTCACGTGAGTCGGTAAGAACAATTTGAAAGAAAGATTTACTCTTTCGGCCTTACGACTAGCAAAAAGCTCAAAAACTTCTTCCTATTCACCGAAACTCACGTTTAGAATTCAGTCGATGGATTTTGGGCAGACGGATTAATTTTGTCAACATATAGGTCCCATTGCGAAAAAAAAAACCGCAAGAAAGTGGAAGCGCGAAACAGCCTTCCGAGAAAACTCAGCAGCAGAAAGTGGGGCGCAAAACCGACAGTGCTGAGAACGTCATCGCAGGCGTTATGTTTTTCAACTGCGGAGTATGCCTGTCCAGTGTGGAACAGATCCAGCCACGCCAAAAAAGTAAACAATAGCCTGAACAAAACATGCAGGTTTATAACAGGGCAACCTGCATGAAGGCATCCCCACTGGACAAACTGTATAAAGCCTCAGGTCTAACTGTATAAAGCCTCAGGTCTAACTGTATAAAGCCTCAGTTCTATCAGATCCTGACTCACGTAGAACTGCGCATGAATTCGCAGAGAGAACCAGACAGACCCCTGACGATCGCCACCCACTGTTCGGCCATGAAGCACACCTAGGCAGACTTAAATGAAGAAAGCGCTTCATGTCAATCACACTCCACTAGACGAGCCTCCCACCTGTTCCCAATATCAGAAGCCGCCTCGAGCGGTATATCAAGCGACTGGACAACATGGCGTATGCTTAATCGCATTTGAACTGGCGTGACCCACGTCAAGACCAACCTCATCAGGTGGGTTCTGTTGGTCAGAAATGATGACAAGTGCGACTGTGGAGCCATACAGTACATGGAACACCTGTTTACCTGCTCTAACTGCTCACACAGTTGTACCCTCGACGATTTGTGGACACACAACCAGCAAGCATTGGACACAGCAAAATACTGGGCTCAGAATTTATAGTTTCCGGACACGAAAAACTAATTCAACAAACTAATTAAGAGTAACGAAGCACATTTTTAATTGCGCGTGGAGAGGAACAAACAAAATTTACGTTACTGCTCAGTCGAAAACTCTCAAGTTATATTCGAAGAAGAGTTGCATTCTCAAAACGTAACTAACTGTATGGTGACGAATATGCTTAGCTGAAGTATTGGGACCGTATTTTTGGAGAAAAGATGAAATGGGAAACGCAGTTGTCAATAGTGAACGTTATGTGGAGATGATTAATGAAAAGGTGTGCCAATTTGTAAGCGATGGTATAAATAACACCACATCAGTAACACAAACCGAAGAAAAGTGGAAAGTCTTAAAACGCCTTACCCAGCGAACCAAATACCTGCCAATTACAAATACGAGCCAAAAGTACTTGAAGCACCAAAAGTCAACAAAGAAAGAATGGATGACGAAAGAAATTCTTCATCTAATGGAACCCAGAAGACACGCTAAACAGCTAAATACCACCGGATATAAAAAGATCTATAAAAAGATAAGACTGGCTAAGGAAAGATGGCTGACAGCTAAATGTGATGTGAAATTGAACAACTGGATTCTATACATAATAACTTTAATATGCACCGCAAAGTAAAGGAAATGACGAGAAACAACAGGAAAAAACGCCATCTAGTTTAACTGATGATAATGGCAGACTTGTAACCGAAGTCACAAACAAAGCGGAGGTATGGGAAAAGTATGTACAAGAACTTTTCAATGACACCAGATCAGACCACCATAATATTACCGCTGCTAGTAACGACGGACCGACCATTACAAAAGACTAAGTTCAAAAAGCCATAACATCAATGAAGAATGCGAAAACAGCCAGCCCAGATAACATCCACTCTGAAATGATTCAGTTATGTTCCAACTCGCACCCATAATTTCTGAACATCATCACTGACTTATTTAATCAAAGCTACAATACGGCACAAATGCCAGCAGACTGGATGACCTCTATGTTTGTTACAATCACCAAGAAGCCATCTGCGAAGAGATGCGACGAATATAGACTGATCAGCCTAATGAACCACATTGTCAAGATATTTTTAAAGACCATACATGCCAGGATCTATCGTAGGTGTGAAGAACATGTGGGAGAGAAGCAGTTTGGCATTCGTAATGCGCCCGGAACGAGAGAAGCCATCTTCACAGGCCAAGTCATGATATAGAGGTGTAGAGACATGGGACGAGATGTACACGTTTGTTTCATTGACTTCGCCAAAGCGTTTGACACTGCAAAACATTATGCATTGATCCACGTGTTACAGGAAAAAGGCATAGATAAGAGAGACTTAAGAATTATCACATACCTGTATTGGCACCAGACAGCTGCTATAAAAGTGGACATCATCTCGCAATAAGTATGCATCCGGAGAGCAAGGGGGGCAAGAGCGTGAGGCAAGGTTGTGTACTGTCTCCAACCTTGTTTAACATATACTTTGAGAATTTTTTCCAAGAAGCATTAACGCAAACGAAGGTATTAAGATGAATGACGAAAACATCAATAACACACGATACGCTGATGATACCATCATAGTGGCAAGCACTTTGGAGAGCCTACAGAGTATAATGAACAAGGTCAAAGCCACAAGTGAACGGTATGGACTCAGATTAAACACCTCAAAGACAAAATGCATGGTAATATCTAAAAACGAAGACCCACATCAAGATACACTAATACTTGGCAATGAACGCGTTGAGAGAGTAGAGAAATAAGTCTACCTGGATACCCTCGTAAATGACTGTAAATGACAGAGATTACTCCAAAGAAATTCGTGCATGAATAGAATAGGCCAGATCTTCTTCCTACAAACTAATGAAAATGTTCTTCTCCAGCGACTTGTCACTTCCCCTTAAAATCCGAATGGTGAGGTGCTATATCATGCCTGTTCTCCTATATGGCGTAGAGGTCTGGACTAGAGATGAGCATGGGGCGAGTTTCTCGTTCGAGATCCCATGCCGTGGGACAAATCCCTGTCACTGTCCCATCACATCACATTTTCATCCTATTGTCCCATCCTACAAACCTAAAATTTTCGTTCCATCCCATCCCATTCATCCCATCCCATTCATCACATCCCATTCATCCCATCCTATTGATCCCATCCCATTCATCCTATCCCATCCCATTTTTCCAAAACAGCAGACCTGACAGATAGTAAACCTTTTTCGTCTCAAACGGATCGTAAGACTTCATCGTCAGGAACTACATCGTTATCACAGAAATCTCCTGGGCTGGACATATTTTGGAAAATATGCGTATCGGCACAATAAGCAATTAATTATGCACGAACTAGATTTACTACACTATCAAAACTCGTCCCGCTCGTTGTCTCATCAATTTGTTGTCCCAACCGATCCCATCCCACGCAACGTTCATACCACTTATCCCATCGCATCGGACGATGGGATGGGACGATGGCATCCCATGCTCATCTCTAGCCTGGACATTGACAGAGGCGACGCAAAATAGACTGGAGGCTTTCGAGTTTTGGATATTTAGAAGCATCTTGCGCATATCATGAATCCATCATAAATGAAGAAGTACTCCAACAAATCGGTAAAAATAAAGAACTGATCGACATCGTCAAAGAAGGCTGCAATACTTAGGGCATATAATGCGAAATTACAAGTTTCGCATATTGCAATTAGGTTTTTTGAAGAGGACTAAGCAGACGACGTGACTCCTGGCTTAAGAACTTACGCCAGTGGTTCGGCCTTACATCAATTCAACTATTTCGTCAAGTAGTTGATAAAGCCAAGATTGGCAGTATCCGCAACGGATATGGCACTCTAAGAAGATGTGGAGATGCTACAAACGTTATTAATAAATGCCATCGCTCAACTCCGATTACCAATAAACGATATTTGCTATCAGCAAGTTGGTGCAAGGCCTCATGTATGCAACATGTCCATGGGAGTGTTACATCGATTGAGAGGTGCATCGATCTAATTGTCAGTCATGAATCGAATCAAATGGAAATCATCTAATCGTTATAATTTTAAGTATTAATTTAGGATTATGCATTTAGCTTGCTATTAAACTTGCTATTTAGATTTTACACTACAATGTTTAACACAAAATTTGATGTCCAAGTTGTTTCGTTTTTTGATAATTGCAATTTGATAATCAGAACTCTCTTTGTCACCCTATATTTTTAATTTGCTACCTTTTTGTAAAGTAAATATTTGTGGTTTTCCTTTATTTTTTCTTGAAATAATCGGTAAAAATCAAGAAATAAAATAAAAGGTATAAAATTCAATTCGTAAAAATAGAAAAATACGTATCAAAATTTTCTGTGTGAATATCTACATTTATTAACAAACATATTATGAGAATTTAAAATATAAACAAGTTCAAAGTTGGCATATTTTGTGTTAAATACGTATAATTAAATACGAATTGAACAACAAAGTAAAAACATGTTGACTTGTCTGGGACTGAAAATTAGGGACTAATTTAAATCTAATGATATACACGTGAATGTCACAAGAATGAATAACATCTCATAAACGTCACAAGATCATTAAAAAGTATTCATCATATTGCTGATAAATTAAAATATTTGTAAATTGTGCTAACTTAAATATCCTCTATTTTGAATACAAAATCCGTAAATTTATGTTAGTCATGATGCAAGAAAAATATGGCTGCTTCTAAAATTAAAATTTTATTAAAATTTATAATAAAACTAAAAATATCTTATCTTATAATTGCATTATTTTTTTAGGTTCGATTTAATGATAAAATCACAGTGCATCCAATGATAACGTGGGCGTACGCTTATAGGACGTCGAGAAAAGGACATTGGGAGGAATTCGTAAGAGACCGAGAGCGATATAAGAAACGGATTGAAGATTCTGGCAAGACGTTGCACCGAGTCCTTGAATCTCAACACCGCGATCGTATTTACAAAGAGAGATTTGAAAAACATGGGGATTGTATGCAGGCCCAATGATAAGAACTGATAAATAATAGGAGAAAAACCAAGGTATAAATTGTTTTTCAAAAAATTTGTATTTAAATCATTAAAATTGTTTGGTTTAAAATAAATATCAAATTTGTTTATGCCTTAGTCTAAATTGCGTCGTTTTTGTTTTAGGTGTTTGAGCCGAATGACTGTGATATTGTATATTAAAACTAGAAGAGAAAATTTAAGGAGAGATTTTTTTTAGAAAATTCGCCCTTTTGTGGATTTCACAGTATATTTTATAAATATTTTTTTAAATAGCTTTTAGGTTTTGCTTGGTATTTCGTTTATGTATTAGAAAATTTTAAATATTCGAAGGGATTTACAAATTTGCAAAATTTGTTTGGTTTTGAAATTTAGAATTTGTCAGTTTCTTCAAATGAAATTTAATGTTCTTTGTTTCTGTTATAATTTTGTAGTTTTTTTTTTCATAAATTGTTGTCAGATAAATTTATTAAAAGAGCTTTTTTATTAAATTTAAGACTAAATTAAAAAAGTGTGCAATTTATTAAATCAGAAACTTTTTTATAATAATATAACTTATGCCAGACTAATTATTTCCTACTAAACTAGATTTAAAATTTTCTTTTAATTCAATCAAACGAATATTCAGCAAATCCCAAATTGTTTTGTGGGTTTTGGGTTAAGATTTCTTAGATTTATTTCTATAATTTATATGCAAAATTTTACATAAAATTTACATATTAGATATTATTTTTGAAAATTTTTAGAAGTAAATTGTTTTGTTTTCGTGATAAATATTTCTTGCCGTTAATCTTTCGTTGTATATTCTGTAAACTTTAAGAAATCTTTTAAGTTAATTCATTTGTTTAGGCCCTTCTGGCTAATTTATTATGTAATATATATGTATATTATTTTTTATTTAATGTATAAAATAATGTTGATAAATATTGTAAATAAATATATATATATATATATATATATATATATATATATATATATATATATATATAAAAATATTGAAAATTATAAATAAAATATGTTTTTAATATCGAAAAAATGCTTATCCCTCTAAGGATTATTAAAGCAATAATGTTTATAAGATAGGGTGAAAAAACCTTAGTTTTAAACCTTAGGCTTAAAAAGACAGACAAGACTTTTTTTTTAAGTGGTTCGGGGGATCCTCTCACTAACCCCCCTATTCCCCTTTGGCTTTTAGTATGCGCCATCCCCGTATCGCATATATTGCATTCATATAGGGTGAGCAGCCCGGACGGTTAGTGAAAACCGTCCTAATTGTCGCCTCCCCGATCAGGATTCGAACCCGGGTTTCCGGCATTGAAAGGCGGGAATTTTGTCAACTACATTACCGAGGAGGACAGACAGACTAGACAAACAAGGCTGAAAAAACTTCGACGGGCACTGGACGAGACTGTTAATGACGAGGACACGTCAGCAAGAGGCTTCTCCATTACTCTCACCAAACTGTGATAAAATAATGCCGAAGAGAAGAGCACGGAGTGCCGGACGGAGCAAATGTCAAAAATTCGCAAGGAATGCTTAAGAGAAAGAAAAAATTATACCAGAACTTTTAAAAAACTTACCGCAAGCAATCCATCATCAATGGGAAAATACAAGGAGAGTAAGAAAGAATTAAGAGAGCATAAAAATATCAAAGCTGCAAAATTATTTGTAACAACGTAGACTGCGATATCTGAGGAGATGGCTATAAGATAGTCAAGAAACCCATGGACCTATGGAGCTATAGTATTCATAGGTCCGTGCAAGAAACAAATTATTGGTTATGCTCCGAAAATAAAATTGCCTATAGAAACAATGGAGAAAATGGTTAACCACTTAGTCCCTGTCCATCCAAATGTGACCTTTGATATTGACAATGATACCACTTTACTAACTTCTCAATAGATGAATTACAAACAGCATCAAAAAAAACTGAAAAACAAGGCACCTGGCCCAGGAGACATTCCCCAAGAAATAATAAAACAACTGGCAATGGAAAAGATTATGTATTAAGAGTATACAATAAGCTGGAGCGCAAGCAAAGTCTCCAACAGAGTGGACGCAGGCAAAGCTGGTCTTGTTAAGAAAGGGAAAGAAGCCAATTGATAATCTGATAAGCAATATGTCTTTAGGGAAGGTTGACAGACGATGGATACTCTCAATGAAGTACTAAAAATTTCCAAGGAAGCATATTAGGGCCAGCATATTTGGGTCGTCATGGAAGACTGCGCAGCAGAGACAAGTATCTAAACAAGTATCTGGTGTGCAGTAATAACGTTCAACGTGAAAACGCCTTTAATAGCGTATCATGGCAGCAAATTCCAGAAGAATTAAGAAGGAGGAACATTAAGAAAGGTCTAATTAATATTATAGCTTCATATTTATCAGAAAGGGAGATGGTTCTAGAAGCGGAAGGAACTACCAAAACAAAGAAAATAAACAGTGGTGTTCCACAGGGATCTGTACAGGCTCCAATCCTGTGGAATATTCTGAATGACGGTCTTCTGGAAACTGAAATGGCACAAGCAAGCACGTTAATAGTTTTTGCAGACGACATACCGATGGTTGTCACTGAAAAAGAGGAAGAAACTCTACTGAATAATTGGTGTGCTACCTGATTTGCTGTTACGGGTCCCAGCACTTTTAGTATTGATGGATCACAATCAAAGTTATTTGATTAATTCCCAGGCTTTCTTGGTGCTATGTTTCATGTCGGTGGAGCGTATAAGTGAGTGTCAGTGCCAGGACAAACTCTGGACTACAGCGAGTTTTAAACTGGTTAGAAGAAAAAAAAACTGGAACTGGCCCCAGACAAAAGAGAGTCAGTACTGTTTTACAACTAAAAGGAAGATATCTCATTTTACCTTTCACATACAGGGTTTTAAAATTACATCCAGCAGAGCTGTAAAGTACCTAGGGTGTGGTTGGATCCAAAACTAACATTTACTGAGCACATGACTGCCCTAGCTAGCCTTATTCCGAACATCGTAGGACCCAAGATACACTCAACTATTATATGCTGCAGTTTGGCATTCGATATCAAACAACCGAACACTACTACAGAGTCTCGGAAGAATTACACTGATGATAGGTATTAGAGTTTCGTCTGCATATCGAACTATTTCAGCCGAAGGGGTAGGAGTCATTGCAGGGATACCTCCTATAGAACAACAAATTAAAGAGAGGCGTGAGAGATACAGCGGAGTCGAGAAAACAACAGTTAGAGAACAGTTTTTAGAAAAGTGGCGCAAGAAAAATGGAAAAACGGGACATATGGACGCTGGATCTGCAAATTAATTCCGGATATCTACAAGTGGGTCAAAAGAAGTCACGGTGAAATCGATTATTTCTTAAACCACGCACTGTCACGACATGGCTGCTTCCAAAAATACCTGTACGATAGAAAGATAGTGCACTAAATAAATGTCGTTACTGCGAAAACATCACGACGCAGAACATACTCTCTTGGTGTGCCCTAAGTGGGATAATCTAAGGGAAATATACATAAATAAAACAGGAAAATTATTTAATAACGGCCCTTGCACTGAAGCAATGCGTAAGCGAATGCCAGTGTAATGTGCGAGAGGAAAAGAACCCGCTTCTTGAAGAAAGAAGGCGATTCAGTCGTCCGACAAGATTCCGACACTACCCTTTTTGAACAACGGGTGTCATATGAAAGATTCCCCCTCCTCCCAAAAAATGACAGACTAGACTAGACTGATAAGACCATACAGACAAGAGCAGATAGACAAGATGAGACAGACAAGACAGACAGACAAGATAAGAGAGACAAGACTATACAGACAAAACTTCTTTTTATTACGCAAAAGGAGAAACAGTTTCCTAAGAGCCCGATTTTTCTTGTGGAGTGTCCTGTACTCCAATTATTCTCGTATCGCTGCAATATTTTCAAACAGTACGGGATCACCTGGGCACAGTTTCGAATTGGAAAGCGTTTGTTGTCGGTTTTGGAATTATCGTCTATCTATTTACTCTGCGTTTTGCCGTTGGGCTACCTTTTCTGTTCTCTCCTCATAAGTTTAATTTTCATTATGTCGTCGATCATTGCTTTTATGTTATTCCAGTTTTCCTCTAACTGCAACATAATTTCAATTATGTTATCAGCATTGACTTCTTCCTCGATCTTTGCCTCTGTAATCATTATTTCATTTGATCATCTATCACAGCAAAATATATTGTGTTCTGCGGAATATGATGGCAGTACATGCATTGATTACTGTCCCCTTCTTTACATGTATATAGGTAGTCTCTAAAGCATCCATGGGCACCTAAAACCTGTGTCAGGAATTAATTCACTTCTTTTCCAAACGTTCTGTTAATCCAGTGTATGAGATCCTTAATCAACCTCTTCGTCCATTTTGCTTTTCGTGTATCTCTATTCCATCTTTGGCACCATTTATCTTCCGACTCCAGTCTTATCTCATGTTTTCTTCTCCTATTTGTATGTCTGTAGTTTTTATCTGTTTCTTCTATTAAAATATCTATAGGTATGACCCTTGCTGTTACCTGTACAGCTTCTGTTGAAATTGTTCTGTATGAACTGGCTATTCTTATTGCCATCTTATCTAGGAAATTTAACATCATTTTTCTGTGGCCATCTATTTTCTCCAGATTGGTGCTGCATATAGTGCTATCGAGTTTACGACCGAATTTAGTTGCCTGCGTTTACTCGAATTTGGACCCCTTATATAAGGTAGTAGTCTACCCCGCGCAGCTTGCGACTTTTCTGCTTTCCTGACTGTCCCCTGCAGGTGTTTCCATCGCATTCCATAATTTTTCCGTATGGTACTTCTAAATAATTTGCTTGTTCCTTGCTGTTTATTTCTAATCCTTCCATTACTATATTAATATTCTTTCGCCCCTTCCCCCATATAGGATGACGATTTCTTTCTTATTCAGTGCAAGTTTTAGATTCTTTGGCTTTAGCTCTCTTCCTAAAGATGTTGATGCTTGTATTAACTTTTCTTTTATCCCTTCTACTTTGCGATCTCTTATCACCAGTGCTGTGTCATCAGTGAAACAGATCATCTCCACATGTATTGGTACCTCAGTTTTTAATAGGATATTATAAAACATGTTTCATGCCTTGGTCCTAGAACGGACCCTTGTGGCACAAAACATGATACATTCATCATAGTTTTAACTCCAATGTTGAAGTACCTGTCCGTGAAATAACTTGCTATGATTTTCCTTAGGAATGGTTGTACTTCCATTTTTTCGAGTTCTCTTAACATCCCTTTCCAGTTTGCGATGTTAAATGCGTTTTCGATCTCTGGTGTAAACTGTCGATAAGTGTCTAATGTGTACTTGCAGTTTTTTCTCGTATCTTCTATAATCTCCTCGAATCTTCTCATTGCGTAAATTGTCGATTTGACCGCTCTAATACCGTACTGATTTCTTTCTAGCTTTTCTTCCCTTTCAATGATAATTCTTGCTAACAGAAGGTGTTCTATTACTTTGCCCATTATATCCAGTAGATATATGGGACTGTATTTTGTAATTTCATTTTTTGACTTCTTTGGCTTCTCGAGGAGAAGCGGCCGTGATATTTTCCACTTCTTTGGGAAGACTCCCTTTCTCAGGCAGTCGTTCATTACCTCTAGAAACTTTAATATTTACCTGTATTGATACCCCGATTAGTTCGGGTGGAATCTGATCCGGTCCTGGTGCTTTTTTATTCTGATTTTTTCTACTGCCCAGATAGACAAGACTCTCACTAAATCCCATATTTCACTTTGCCTTTTAGTATGCGCCACCCCGGTATCGCATATTTTGCATCTCGAACGGTTAGTGAAAACCGCCCTAGTTGTCATCTCCCCGACCAATATTCGAACCCGGGTCTCCCGCATTCAAAGGAGGGTATGTTGTCAACTACACTACCGAGGAGGACAGACAGACAGACAGGACAAGGCTTATTTTAAATCTATTTATTATATATTAATAATAATAATAATAAAACATAGAACATGACACCCCAGGCCAGCTCTTTGCATTACAGCAGGGTGTATGACCTATTCTACCCAGTGAGTATCTTCAGAATGTTCAGATGCCTCATCTTATGGTCTTCACTCTTTTTGGGTCATTATGTCTCTTATTTTGTTCACTTTGCCCCACTTTTTTCAGTTCTTAACGTGTGGTCTATTATTGTTCGTGGTTCTAGCATTCTGTCCTTCATTATCATTGCTCGTTCGCATTTTCATCTTCTGCCAATGCTGTGTAAGTAGTCATTGAAACATCCATGTCCCGTGAGTATCTGTGTCAGGTAGAAGTTGGGTTCTCCGTGCTTTCTGTCATTCTATTGGATTGTGTCCGGGATTTATAATCTGGTCCATTCTCCCCATACTGTATGCTACCATTTTCTTTGCCATCCCTTACGCGTATTTTGCCTGGATGTTTCTTTTTTGTCTTTGTCTCGGCCTGTTAGGTAGCACGACTTGCGTTCTTGCGCAGTGAGCTCTATGGGGACGACGCCGGCTATTACTAGGGCTGCGTCTCTAGATACGGCCCTGTATGCAGATACGCAGTACCATTTTTCTTTGTACCTTAGCCAGTTGCTGCTTCTTTCTCTCTGTCAGTGCATTTGCCCACACATGAGCACCGTACAGCATGATGGAGTGGGCCACTGAGCTAAGCAGCTTGCGATTGCTGCATTTTGGACCTCCGCCGTCTGGCATCACTTTTTGTAGCACGTATGCGGTTTTCATCCATTTGTTTATTTTTTCGACTGATACATTTGATTTCTGCATCAGGCTCTTTTATGTATTTGCTGTTACGACTATTGTAGTGATCCGACAGTGGTAACTCCTTCGGGTTGTGTCATTTAGAGCACTTCGTCGTACATCACTTTGCATAGTGTGGAGCCCAAGATCGATCCCTGAGGGAGCTCACTGGTGACGCTGAATTCCCTTGCATTGTTTTCTAGTTTGATCTAGTTTTGATCTAGTGATCGTTCTAGTTAATTATTGTACGGTTGTTTAGACAGCTCCTTATCATCCACTGTAGATATGGGGAGAGGTCTTTTTCAACTATTTCAGTCATTATGTGCTGGAAACTCGCTGTAGGACGCAGAGTTAAAGGCGTTTCTCACGTCTAGCGTAATGAGTGCACATATTTGGCGGTTCCGTCCTGTTCTTGCTTTTGCGTTCACGACAATGTCTAGAATGGCCACTACCACGTAACAAGTAGAGCGACGTTCTCTGAGAATCCACATTGCCTTGTGGATTTTTTTCCTGGAGCTTCCAACTCCTTCTATATCCGTATAAGTAGCAGAAGTTTTCTGGCCTGTACAACGTTGGCTCTTCCACTGGCTTATCGCCTTTTCTTAAAAGTACTAGTCTTGCTTTCTTTCAGATCTTTAGGAAGGTTCCAGCCCTAACATGTTCATTCGTCACTGCAAGTACTACTTGTAGGTATTGTTGTACCGTTTTTTTTAATGATCTCCGCAGGTAGGTTGTCCAGTCCTGGGGCTCTGCCAGTACGAAGTCGATTGCAGGCGGTTGTCAGTTCGCCTTCTGTGAATTCTACGGTGGTATGGACTGTCGGCTGTTTCCACTGTGGCCAGTCTTGTGTTGGGAGAATAAGTACTACTATCTCGTGTATTTTGTGTTCTGGAAGCTGGAGGAGTGGTGTCCTTACTTTTAAATGTTTTTGGGTGATTCTTTATGTGACACCCATACATCCTAGTCTATGTCCTTGCACAGCTTCGTCCAGTGATCCCTTTTAGATTTGTTTATTCTTATTTTTAGTTCTTTTTTGTGTGGCCGTGTACTTCTTTTGTAGAGTAACAAGCTTGTCGTCTTCACTAAGTCTTCTTCTTTCTCCTTGGTATGTCTTAGACAGACAAGACGAGACATACAAGAGTAGATAGACTAGACAAGGCCACACAAAACCAGACAAGACCAGACAAGACCAGACAAGGCCAGACAAGATCAAACAATAATACTAGACATGACCAGACAAAACTAGACAAGAGAAAACAAGGTCAGAGAAGACCAGACAACACCAAATAAGACCAGAGAAGACTAGACAGACAAGACCAGACAGACAAGACTAAACAGACAAGACTAGACAGACAAGACTAGACAGACAAGACTAGACAGACAAGACTAGACAGACAAGACTAGACAGACAAGACTAGACAGACAAGACTAGACAGACAAGACTAGACAGACAAGACTAGACATACAAGACTAGACAGACAAGACTAGACAGACAAGACTAGACAGACAAGACTAGACAGACAAGACTAGACAGACAAGACTAGACAGACAAGACTAGACAGACAAGACTAGACAGACAAGACTAGACAGACAAGACTAGACAGACAAGACTAGACAGACAAGACTAGACAGACAAGACTAGACAGACAAGACTAGACAGACAAGACTAGACAGACAAGACTAGACAGACAAGACTAGACAGACAAGACTAGACAGACAAGACTAGACAGACAAGACTAGACAGACAAGACTAGACAGACAAGACTAGACAGACAAGACTAGACAGACAAGACTAGACAGACAAGACTAGACAGACAAGACTAGACAGACAAGACTAGACAGACAAGACTAGACAGACAAGACTAGACAGACAAGACTAGACAGACAAGACTAGACAGACAAGACTAGACAGACAAGACTAGACAGACAAGACTAGACAGACAAGACTAGACAGACAAGACTAGACAGACAAGACTAGACAGACAAGACTAGACAGACAAGACTAGACAGACAAGACTAGACAGACAAGACTAGACAGACAAGACTAGACAGACAAGACTAGACAGACAAGACTAGACAGACAAGACTAGACAGACAAGACTAGACAGACAAGACTAGACAGACAAGACTAGACAGACAAGACTAGACAGACAAGACTAGACAGACAAGACTAGACAGACAAGACTAGACAGACAAGACTAGACAGACAAGACTAGACAGACAAGACTAGACAGACAAGACTAGACAGACAAGACTAGACAGACAAGACTAGACAGACAAGACTAGACAGACAAGACTAGACAGACAAGACTAGACAGACAAGACTAGACAGACAAGACTAGACAGACAAGACTAGACAGACAAGACTAGACAGACAAGACTAGACAGACAAGACTAGACAGACAAGACTAGACAGACAAGACTAGACAGACAAGACTAGACAGACAAGACTAGACAGACAAGACTAGACAGACAAGACTAGACAGACAAGACTAGACAGACAAGACTAGACAGACAAGACTAGACAGACAAGACTAGACAGACAAGACTAGACAGACAAGACTAGACAGACAAGACTAGACAGACAAGACTAGACAGACAAGACTAGACAGACAAGACTAGACAGACAAGACTAGACAGACAAGACTAGACAGACAAGACTAGACAGACAAGACTAGACAGACAAGACTAGACAGACAAGACTAGACAGACAAGACTAGACAGACAAGACTAGACAGACAAGACTAGACAGACAAGACTAGACAGACAAGACTAGACAGACAAGACTAGACAGACAAGACTAGACAGACAAGACTAGACAGACAAGACTAGACAGACAAGACTAGACAGACAAGACTAGACAGACAAGACTAGACAGACAAGACTAGACAGACAAGACTAGACAGACAAGACTAGACAGACAAGACTAGACAGACAAGACTAGACAGACAAGACTAGACAGACAAGACTAGACAGACAAGACTAGACAGACAAGACTAGACAGACAAGACTAGACAGACAAGACTAGACAGACAAGACTAGACAGACAAGACTAGACAGACAAGACTAGACAGACAAGACTAGACAGACAAGACTAGACAGACAAGACTAGACAGACAAGACTAGACAGACAAGACTAGACAGACAAGACTAGACAGACAAGACTAGACAGACAAGACTAGACAGACAAGACTAGACAGACAAGACTAGACAGACAAGACTAGACAGACAAGACTAGACAGACAAGACTAGACAGACAAGACTAGACAGACAAGACTAGACAGACAAGACTAGACAGACAAGACTAGACAGACAAGACTAGACAGACAAGACTAGACAGACAAGACTAGACAGACAAGACTAGACAGACAAGACTAGACAGACAAGACTAGACAGACAAGACTAGACAGACAAGACTAGACAGACAAGACTAGACAGACAAGACTAGACAGACAAGACTAGACAGACAAGACTAGACAGACAAGACTAGACAGACAAGACTAGACAGACAAGACTAGACAGACAAGACTAGACAGACAAGACTAGACAGACAAGACTAGACAGACAAGACTAGACAGACAAGACTAGACAGACAAGACTAGACAGACAAGACTAGACAGACAAGACTAGACAGACAAGACTAGACAGACAAGACTAGACAGACAAGACTAGACAGACAAGACTAGACAGACAAGACTAGACAGACAAGACTAGACAGACAAGACTAGACAGACAAGACTAGACAGACAAGACTAGACAGACAAGACTAGACAGACAAGACTAGACAGACAAGACTAGACAGACAAGACTAGACAGACAAGACTAGACAGACAAAACTATACAGACAATACTAGACAGACAAGGTTAGACAGACAAGACAAGACATACAAGACTAGACAGACAAGACTAGACAGACAAGAATAGACAGACAAGACTAGACAGACAAGACTAGACAGACAAGACTAGACAGACAAGACTAGACAGACAAGTATAGACAGACAAGACTAGACAGACAAGACTAGACAGACAAGACTAGACAGACAAGACTAGACAGACAAGACTAGACAGACAAGACTAGACAGACAAGACTAGACAGACAAGACTAGACAGACAAGACTAGACAGACAAGACTAGACAGACAAGACTAGACATCTTATTTGTTTATTCACATAAGAAATGTTTTGCTTATGTGACCAGCACTCCATCTGGTTAGACATTATGCTGGTTTCATAGCTAGTTACATGGGTATTATTACATCGTATTATCACAACATATTGTTACATATTACACTATACTGCATTACTGTTACATATTTACACTATACGTTAGAATATTACATAAAAATTGTACAAATACTATAAGCGGGAGAAATTGAATGTCAGAATTTAGTCTAAGTGGTTAGATCGTGGTCCAGTTTTTTTAATTTTTTACAGTTTCTATTGAAGGTCATCCACCATTTGTTATTTTTCACGATTGTAGTCAAGTCCTCTTCGGTCCGTGGCCAGTGGCATCCTGCCTTAGCCATACTGGCTGCTGATTGTTCTCGCCAGTTCTCCGTGAGCGGACATCTAAAGAGAACATGGGCGGCGGTTTCCTCCTCACCGCATGCACAAAGCGGAGATTGTCTTTTACCAAATCTGTATAAATAGGCTTTAAAATTTCCGTGGCCAGTTATCAGCTGGACCATGTGATGTGTAGGTCTTATGTCTATGTTAATCCATGCCTCTATATTTGGTATGAATTTTTTGGTCCACAGACCGGTTGTGGCATTATTCCATCGCTCTTGCCATTCTCTCTTGATTTTTGCTGATATGCCGTTTTTTATAGCCTGTCCTGGAATTGTTTTAAATGTAATTGGTATAAGTTCGACTTCCTCGTTTGCTTTCTCCGTTCCAGAGGCCTGTCTTGCTAGGGAGTCCGCTCTTTCATTTCCTGCGTGACCCACATGAGCCTTTATCCAGTGCAGCTGGAGCTTCACTGTTTTTCGGACTTCCTGTATTAACTGCCATGTATCCAGAAGCAGTTCGGTTGGCGAGGTCATATGTTTTAAGGCTTCGAGAGCGGCTCTGCTATCCGAGAGGATGGAACATTCTGGGATTGATCTGTTGTTCGATAGAATGTGTCTTAGTGCCCTGTTAATTGCCAAGAGTTCTGCCTGAAATATGGAGCAATATTTTTCAAGCCTCATAGTCTCATTGTGAATCTCAACTTCTTTAACATACAAAACAAATGCAGCCCCTACGCCCGATTCTGATTTAGAACCATCTGTATATATAGTGATACTATAGGTGTTGCTATGTGTAAAGCAGTAATTTATTAGTGTTATGTCAGCTGGATGTTTAATTAGAGACATGTTGATTTTTCTTTCTATCATGTTCGGAGACGCGTTAACTCCGGTGAGTTCTCTTATTGTGTCCTCATCCATGGATTGCTTGGATCCGTATAAAGCAATCTCTTTTAGTCTAAGGTCAACCGGAAGAAATCCGGAGATAATGCACGCAGCTTCTGTTGAAACAGTGCGGTAAGCTCTCGCTGCAATTATAGTGCATTTCCTCTGTACTCCTAGGAGTTTTTGTTTTTCCCTAATCCCACATGCACTGTACCATACTGAAGCACCGTATAGCAGCCCTGGTTCTATAGCGCCACGATAAATTAGTGATATATTTGCTCTCCCCAGACCCCATTCCTTCCTGGATACGAGCCATAGTTTTGAGCAGCGCTGCTTTGTTGTAATGCATGCTTGTTTTATGTGTTCTTTGAAGTTGAGATTTCTGTCAATGATGACCCCTAAATATTTTATGTTCTCCTGGCATTTAAGTGTGATTCCTCCAAGGCTAAATTGTGGTCGTCTTTGATTAGGTGATTTGCCAAAAAACAATGCCTCCGTCTTCGAGGCGTTAAAATTTAGCTTGCAGTCGAGTGCCCATAATCGCAATGCATCCAAGGCCCGGTCTGTCTTTTCCTTCAGTCCAAATTTTGTGTTGCTTGATACCATTAACATCGTATCGTCAGCATATGCGATTATGCTGGTTCTTTCAGGCAGCTTTATGTCGAAGATCGTGTTGTACAATATTTTCCAATATGTGGGACCTGATATGGATCCCTGAGGGCAGCCTTTTTGAACGGACTTCCGGACTGAAATACCTGGTTCCGATATTATGGCACTACGCTCATGGAAATAGTCTCGTACTAGGTTGATTAGGTTGTTGGGGCATCTGTTGTTGATCAACTTGTGTATTATTAGAGGCCACCAGGCATTGTCAAATGCCCCAGTTATGTCAAGTGCGACTATGGCGCAGTACACCCTATTGGACCTGCATTCCTTAATGAAGCTTTTGACTCTATTTATAGCGTCTACTGTGCTCACGCCCTTCCGGAAACCATATTGGTTTTGGTGGAGGAGATCGTTGGTTTGTATGTGGTATTCAATTCTGGAGATAAGTAGAGAATCTAGGATTTTTCCAGCTACTGGGAGTAGACTAATAGGTCTAAAATCCTTAACCGAGTTTCCTGGTTTATTTGGTTTCGGAACTATCTTTACTAACTGTTCTTTCCAGCAGCTTGGAAATACTCCTATGTTAAGGCACTTGTTGTAAAGGCTCAGAAAAGTGGACGGTATGATGTTGAATGCTGCATTTATTATGTCAGACGTAATGCCGTCTGCCCCAGGTGCCTTCTTGGGATTCATTAATTTAATTACTCATTCTATTTCCTGTACCGTAAAATCTCTGTCTTCTGGTCCTCCTTTTTCTGTTAATACTTCTTGTCTTAATAAAGCCTGTTTTTCTGTGTCGTCGCCGTCGTCTTCCGGGAAAAATGCATTAAGAAGCTCTCGTGTTGTATCCTCCAAATTTGTTGGGATGTTTTTCAGGGTGTTTAGGAATTTTGAATTTGAGTTCTTTCCTCTTATAACTCTATACACTGCTCCCCATGGATTGCTACGCGAGGAGCGTGTGCAGAATTCCTGCCATTTTCGTTTCTTGGTGTCTGTGATAGCTCGCTTGTACTCCTGGTGTTTGTTTCTGTAGGCCGCATATCTAGTTTCTCTGATAGCTCCTGTACTATGCTGATATTTGCGTCTTAGATGGTTATTTTCTTTCCTGAGGGCTGTCAGTTCTTTTGACCACCATGGAACTGAATTCTGGAAAGATTTTCGACCAGGAATTGCATCTTGAGCGGCTTTAAAGATTGCGTGATTTAATGCCTTTGCGAAATCCGATATTTCGTTTGTTGATTTACAATCGTCAATTTTGGGTATGATAGAATTTACTAGTCTTATTATTATTTCCTCAAATGTTTTCCAATTTGCGTATTTTGTGCAGAAGCCCCTAAGATGTTCGTGCGTTTCTGACTCGAGGCCTATTGACCAACTTATGTATCTATGGTCAGATAGGCTGTCATCTTCGGGTAGATGCCAGTTTAATATCAGATCGCTTAGCTTGCTACTGGCAAGGGTAACATCGATTAAGCTCATGCCATTATGACCAACGAAAGTAGGCTCTGAGCCACTATTTAATATAAGTAGGTGGCACTCATTAAACATGTTTTCTAGTTGCCTACCTCGTTTATCTTCTGTTGAGCTTCCCCAGGAATGCGATTTCGCATTCATATCTCCTGCAATGAGAATGTCACCTCTGGGACTAAGGTGCTTAATTGCTTTTTGCATTGCTTCTAGGTGGATCTCGAATGTGTCGCTTTCCACTGGTCTACCCTGTGGTGGTAAATATTGGGATATTGCGTAAAACTCAATATTCCCACAAATCACCTGGATAGCTGTAAGAAGATTGTCGCTGATCTCCGAGATAAAAAGCACACTTATGCAGGGGTCCGTAATAATGATGGCAGATTTTGTTGTGTGTTCGCCCGTGTCTTTTTGATATATGACTTTATAGTGGTTTGGGAAACCAAGGAGCTTTCCACGGAAGACGTGCGGTTCTTGTAAGAAAATAATTTGGATTTTGTCTCTGGATATTTTTTCTACCAAGGCGCCTGTTGCCGCTTTTGACTTACCAAGGTTTATTTGTAAACATCTTATCCGATATTTCTTGGGTTTGTTTTCAGTTGTTTTTGATGCCATTGTCGGTTAATGAATGTGTTAATATGAATGTGAATAAGTGATTTACTGTAAATCTGTATATAGACAAGTATAGAAGTAATAAGTGTTGTGTTTTAAATAAGTATGTAAAATGTGTGGATATAAATGTATTTAAATGTAAATTGTGAGATTAGTTAAGAATTTTTGGTTTGATCCTTTGACACTATGGTTCCATGATTTCGAAGTCTCCCCTTCTCCCATCCTTTTGTATTCGTTTTTTCCCAAACTTTCTTAGGGTCCGGTTCTGATTCTGACATGTCATCAGAAATTGATGATGTTCTGGCAGGTGGGCCTCCTCGTTTTCGCTTATCTGGCTCCTCTATTGGTGCAGGGGGTTTGAAGATTTCCCTGTTTACATGTGCTGTGTTTGTCGCCTGTTGGAACAGTATGTCCACTGAGGAAATTGCGGTAGTGGAAGTTCGTTTTTCATTTGCCGCTGTTCCTTTGTTTACGTCTATTGGACTTTCCATTAAGCTATCGGCTACAGTTGTTGTGGATGCTTTTGTTTTGTTCATTTCTTCTTGGATTATTCTTCTTAGGGAAATCATAATGGACGGACAGACTAGACAGACAAGACTAGACAGACAACACTAGACAGACAAGACTAGACAGACAAGACTAGACAGACAAGACTAGACAGACAAGACTAGACAGACAAGACTAGACAGACAAGACTAGACAGACAAAACTAGACAGACAAGACTAGACAGACAAGACTAGACAGACAAGACTAGACAGACAAGACTAGACAGACAAGACTAGACAGACAAGACTAGACAGACAAGACTAGACAGACAAGACTAGACAGACAAGACTAGACAGACAAGACTAGACAGACAAGACTAGATAGACAAGACTAGACAGACAAGACTAGACAGACATGACTAGACATACAAGACTAGACAGACAAGACTAGACAGACAAGACTAGACAGACAAGACTAGACAGACAAGACTAGACAGACAAGACTAGACAGACAAGACTAGACAGACAAGACTAGACAGACAATACTAGACAGACAAGACTAGACAGACAAGACTAGACAGACAAGACTAGACAGACAAGACTAGACAGACAAGACTAGACAGACAAGACTAGACAGACAAGACTAGACAGACAAGACTAGACAGACAAGACTAGACAGACAAGACTAGACAGACAAGACTAGACAGACAAGACTAGACAGACAAGACTAGACAGACAAGACTAGACAGACAAGACTAGACAGACAAGACTAGACAGACAAGACTAGACAGACAAGACTAGACAGACAAGACTAGACAGACAAGACTAGACAGACAAGACTAGACAGACAAGACTAGACAGACAAGACTAGACAGACAAGACTAGACAGACAAGACTAGACAGACAAGACTAGACAGACAAGACTAGACAGACAAGACTAGACAGACAAGACTAGACAGACAAGACTAGACAGACAAGACTAGACAGACAAGACTAGACAGACAAGACTAGACAGACAAGACTAGACAGACAAGACTAGACAGACAAGACTAGACAGACAAGACTAGACAGACAAGACTAGACAGACAAGACTAGACAGACAAGACTAGACAGACAAGACTAGACAGACAAGACTAGACAGACAAGACTAGACAGACAAGACTAGACAGACAAGACTAGACAGACAAGACTAGACAGACAAGACTAGACAGACAAGACTAGACGGACAAGACTAGACGGACAAGACTAGACAGACAAGACTAGACAGACAAGACTAGACAGACAAGACTAGACAGACAAGACTAGACAGACAAGACTAGACAGACAAGACTAGACAGACAAGACTAGACAGACAAGACTAGACAGACAAGACTAGGCAGACAAGACTAGACAGACAAGACTAGACAGACAAGACTAGACAGACAAGACTAGACAGACAATACTGGACAGACAGGACTAGACAGACAAGACTAGACAGACTAGACTAGACAGACAAGACTAGACATACTAGATAAGACCAGACAAAACCAGACAAGACCAAACAATAGGCATGACCAGATAATTTATTTTTATTATTTATAGACATATTATTTATAGACAAGAGAAGACAGAGCCAGACAACACAAAATATGACCAGACAAGACGAGACAAGACCAGACATGATCAATTATAAAATAAAAATGAATAAAATTCATTTAGTAATAATTAAAGTATTATTCTGATTTGCTAATGGTTTCAATAATATTCTGGGAAAAGTTGAAAATATTCTGATTTTTAAATCAAAGCAAATTAAATCAGTTCCGAATTTTATAAATATCACTAATCAAACTACTTTAGTTAATACTGCAATGTCTAAGAAACATTTTAAGAACTTACGATATATTGACAATCGTAATTAAATTTAATATTTTACGATTTAAGATATAATTTTTATGTTTTCTAGTTTCTCTTGTATGTCAAGTCTTCCTTATTTAGTTTTATATCAAATCTTGTCTCATCTATATAATTTATTCAAGCTGTTTTGCCTAATCCTATATGTCTAGGTCTGATTGCCTACTGTGAATCTATCCTGCCTTGTATGTTGTCCTTTTATATAAATCTCGAAATTTCCCCTTAAATGTCATGCAAGGCTGCCATAATATTACAAATAAAAAAAGCGTGGGCCAACAGCATTATATATAACAAATCACCAATATTTCGTGAACCGTGGGTGGTTCACGACCCAGTTGTCCACGAATGGCAAAAGCAATAAAAGAGAAAAAGAATCACGCTTTCTAGCTGTTTACATTTGTCACACACACACACACACACACATACACACATTAATTACACATGGAATTAAAACGAAATTAATTATACTGTCTTGCCAAACAATGTACGAAAATAACGAGTAAAAATGTAAAAATTGCGACTGTTCAGATTGCAAAATATTGACAACAAAAAAATACAAAAGCAGGTAGTTATGTATTATTCCACGACGTAAGTAGCTTTCTAGGTAATTTAAGTCGACTTAAAATTAGTTCCAAAAACCATTTTCTAATTACAGATATTTAGTACGAAGCAGAAATGTAATATAGGGTTTTCTGCATAATCTTGTCTATGGATCAATCGCAAATTAGTGTTCAATTTTCGCTATTAACGCTTACAATTAACGCTAACTGATTTAGTTAGCTACTTACACAAGAAGAAACATTTTAGTTGTCAGTTATCGTTAAGTTATTTAGCAAATATATAGACAATAAATTTCATTGCTGTAGCTAATCTATTCTAAGTCTATCTTAGTCTAGCTTTAGCTAATAAAATTTCAAGATAGGATTTTTAACTTTTTTAAAATTCCAGATAGAATATAGTTTTAGTTTTCATTTATCGCTAAGTAATTTAGGTAACTACATACCAACCAAATTTCGTTGTACTAGCCAGTGTACTTGACGAGATTTAGAAATCTATTTACAAGTATGTCTAGGTTTAGCTAAATTTTGAACTTTTGAAGAAAAAAAATTGAAGTTTTGTAACTTTTGCAAAAATCTAGAACAAACATTCTAGTTTTCGGTTTTTACTAAGTAATTTAGCTAACTACAAACACACTAAATTTCATTGTACCAGCTAACCTAGTAGTCCAGATATATAAATCTATATACAAGTTAGCTAAAACTTCTATACAGGGTGATTCGGGAGGAAATGTAAGTATTTTAAAGACATGTCCAGGAAGCAAAATAAGCTCATATGTTCAAGTCCGATTTTCATTTGTTTCAGAGATAAATAGGTTTTTCTTTTTAAAAAGTTAATTAAGTTAAATTTTCCAACGTTATCCTAAATGCCAGTTTGAAATAAAATATTAATTAGGCACATGTCATAAAAATTAATAGTTTGTCTTAAATTGACAGTAGTTGTTTTACGAGATTATAAAAATGCCTCATATTTTCAGACATAAAGAATATGCAGATATGGTGTTTGTTTATGGAATTTGTAATGGTACTTCTGTTCGTTCAGTAGAAGAGTATCGGTATCGTTTTCCTAATCGAGGAATTCCTAATAGGCAAGTGTTTCGAACTGTTTTTACACATGCTAGCGAAACTGGAATATTCCCAAGTGCACGTATTGTTTCTGAAAAACAGCAAGGGATCGGTTTGGAACTTGAAGAAGATATTCTGGATGTTGTAGAAACTAATCCTGGGATAAGTACAAGGCGCATTGCAATCCAATTTGAAATTTCACATACAATGGTTTGGAAAACATTAAAACGGCAAGGTTTAAACGCTTTTCATCTGCAGAAAGTACAAAATCTTCAAGAAGGCGATTATCCATTAAAACTACAATTTTGTCAATGGATTCGTGAAAACAGAAGATTACTCAAATGCATTTTATTTACTGATGCAGCTCATTTTACTCGAGATGGAATTAACAATTCCCATAATAATCATCGATGGTCGGACGAAAACCCCCTTGCCACACAAGAACACAATTTCCAACATCGGTTTAGTATTAATGTATGGTGCGGAATTCTAAATGATCAATTGTTTGGTCCTTTTGTATTGGATGGCCGTCTTACGGGGGAAGGTTATTTACATTTTTTGGAAGACCATTGATTGATAGAGGAAATATTGCACGAAGTACCTTTAACTATTCCACGACTATTATCTTCCAACATGATGGAGCACCTCCTCATTATGCAAATATTGTGAGAAATTTTCTATATATCCATTTTGGCGATCGCTGGATTGGTAGAGGAGGCCCGCACCCTTGGCCACCGAGATCACCGGATCTCACTCCCCTAGATTTTTGTCTTTGGGGATGGATGATGTCATTAGTTTATTCTATGAAAGTGGACACAAGGGATGCGCTACTAGATCGCATTCTTAATGCTGCGGCGTTAATTAGAGCGAATCATCGTTCAATGAAACTCGCTACCAGGTCCATGTATAAACGCACAAATAAATGTATCGAAATGGGTGGTGGTTTTTGAAAGTTCAGTAGTACATTTTCCTTTAATTTTATAAATTACTATTGTCCAAAATATCTATGAAACGAATGAAAATCGGACTTGAACATATGAGCTTATTTTGCTTAATTTTGCTTCCTGGGCATGTCTTTAAAATACTTCCATTTCCTCCCGAATCAACCTGTATAAAACATTTTAGGTTTGTAGTTATTGCTAAGAAATTTAGTTGTGTTCATTGACTCTACATTTCATTGTTCTAACTAATAGTAGACGAGACTTAGAGGTCTCTAGATAACCTAAAACATACTAAAACATACTAAAAAAAAAACTAACTCTAAACATAGGTCTCTAGATAAAAGATTATAGTTCAGTATTCTCTTATATTTATTTAGTTAGCTACATCCACACTAAATTTCATCCTTTTAGTTAGTCTGTTACCTAGTTAGGTCTAGTCTCAACGAAGTAGAAGTGTAGAAGACTCGAATTTGGTCTGTCTAACAAGCATTGTCTCCGTAGTTTTTGTCTGTATAAGCTTCTCTAGTTCTTGCTTCTAGTTCTAGCTTCTCATGATTATTAGTGTTCTGCTATGTGCAGGTTCCGTTCTGCTTGCTCCACTCAACTCTATCCATAGCCCACACTTCATATCCACGTATCCTCTTCCTTCTTTCAGATCGTCTACAATTTCAGTCTTCTTCTACATCTATTCCCTACACTCTACACAGTTCCCTCGATTTCCTCTCTCAACAAAATACTCCCGCTCAACACATGCTCAAGCCACAACTTTCTTCTCAAAATAGTTTCATATAAAGATCTTCCTTCTCCCATTCTTTCAAAAACGTGCTCATTTCTGATCTTCTGTGTCCATTTTATTCATAGCATTTTTCTCCACATCCACATCTCCATACCCTCTATCCTTTTCCTATTCTTCTTTAAAATTGTCCGTGTTTCACATGCGTACAACATAACACTCCATACAAAGATCTTTGCTATAATTTTTCATATTTTCATTTATAAAAGTTTCTTTTGCCATTCTTATGCCCGCCATACACACAACGGTCCGCCATACACATGACAGGTCTACCTGCGCAGGCAAACTTGCCCAGGTAGACCTGTGTCCGGAGCGTGTGTGGGAATAGACCTGTGCAGTTTCTTGTGTACGGTTGACCTGCGCATGCAAACCTGCGCATGTAACCTGTACCGTGTATGCCGGGCATTATACGTGTTTTTATTTCCTTCTAGCTTCTCCAGTCATTCGTTACAGTGGTACCTACATATTTATAGTTTGATAGTCCTCATAACATTCGTCTTTTTCTGATTTATCGTAATCCGTATTCCCCTTTCATATCTTCGAGTTGTTTGACTAGTACCTTAAGAACACCTGTACTTTCTGCAAATAGGAGTGTGTCATCAGCAAACAGTACGGATATAACTCTCATTCCTCCTATATTTACGCCTTTCTTATCTTTCCAACATTCCAACACCGTGGATTCTGCGTAAATATTGGTGGTGGATAATGGACATCCCAGTCTCACACCCTGGCCCAGATTAAACCAATCCGTAAGATTGTCACCAACTCTCAAAGCTACCTGCTGTCCCAAATACAACTCAACCTTCTGTCCTTCCAGTTTACCTCTGTTTCTTTCAGAATATCCATTAATTTTTCTCTCAGGATACAATCAAATGCTTTTTTGGCATCCTGAATTGTAAAGCTAGCTTTGACATCGTGTATACATCAAGCTAAACTAGAATTTTACTCACAATGTTGCAAAGTCCGGCTACAATGCGGTAAAGTCACTTTCCCGCATTGTAGCCGTAATTTACAACATTGTGCCAAATAAAATAACTTCCAATATTGTAAATAATCTAAATAGTTGGAAAAGATGGTTCGTTCAGGACCCTCCACTTCCAGCCCCCCACCACGCTGCCACTTCCGGTTCGCACCCCACTTCCGGTTCCCACCCCACTTCCGGTTCTCACCCCCTTTTCAAGTTTACACCCCACTTCCTGTTCCGAAACCGGAAGTGGGGTGGGAACCCCACAAAAAATATCGTACGGAAGCTCGTTCCCCAAACGAGCTGTCGCGTTGTAAAATCAAACTTTTTACACTCTAATGTAAATAACTATTACCAGGTCGACAAAACACAAACTTAAATCTTTTCTTTTTTCAATGTAACTTTCACCTACCGTTCTTACACATCCAATCGTATCTATTGTTCCCATTCCTCTTCTAAATCCGAACTACTGATCCGCCACGTTTTCTTCCATTATTCTCTCGAGTCTTCTATTTAACACTCGCAATAATATTTTTGCTGCATGTCCCACTAGACTGATGGATCTGTGCTCACCGCACTTCCTTGTGCCTATCTTTTTAGCCAGAGGTATCATCAGCGTCTTCAGGAAGTCTTCTGCTCATTCTCCTGACTCATGTATACCATTACATAAATATGTTAATTCACTCATTCTTCTTCCTGATGACAACTCAATATTTCTACTGGAATTCCATCCACCGTAGCAGCTTTGCCTGCTTTCATGTCCTTCATTAATCTTTCTGCTTATGCGATCATAATGCCGGGTCCCATATTTTCTGAACAGACCGAGTTTTCACTTTCCAATTCCAGTACCCTTGGCTTTTCATCCGTTTTATACTGGTGTTTTGTGTATTCTTCCCATCTATTAAGGATTTCTTTCTCGTCTTTCAACACTTTTCCGTTCTTGTCTTCTACTTCATTACTACAAACTGCTATTGATATTCTATCGCAGGTAATCCCTTTTATTTTGTTATAAACAATGTCATGCCTGCCTAATCTTTCCAGTTCTTCCATTTCATTACAAAGGTCAAGCCACGTTTTCCTAACATGTGTCTATCTAGTCTTATTATTTTTTTCCTATGGTGCTACAGTCCTAGTGGACTTGACCTCCTCCCCTGCCTACACTTATGCTTGGTATCTAGATCTAAGACACAAGTAGAAGGAGCCCTTATAGCTTTTATCGTGTGTGGCGAGCCACTATTTTAGGGGAGGTTTCTTGACAGGTTACTGTGATGGCCTGGCCAGAGCCATGCACAGGAGGACGGAGGCTAGGAGGACCGCTTAGTAATCCGACGCTTTGTCTACATTGTTCTAGCTAGTCAAAATATTGACCGAACGGGAAGACTATCGGATAAAGCTATTGAAGTCACTATTTAACGCAATATACACCTTGGAAAAATTCTCCTCAAGCTGGCTAAAATCCATCTTTTGCACCCATCCTAAGGAATACAACTCGTCCCAATGCGATGATTGCAGAATGTTAAGCTTAATGTCAATCGCACTGAAAGTGTTTCTACGTATAATCCACACAATAGAGAAGAATACAGAATTGTGAGAATCAGACGGGCCAAACACAATTTGGGTTTCGCAATGCAGTCGGTATAGTCCAAGAAAATTGTTTCAATTTGTTAAAGCTGGTTTTCTTTTCAATAGTTATAGCCGATATGTACACAAGCATGTTGGTCAGTCAGTCATATATTAGAACAGAGCTGGTCAGTCCGTCCGAATAGATGTATGATAAATAAATTAAGTGCAACTCGTTTTTTAAACTTCAAAATTTGTCTGAGGGTGTATAATTATGTATTAAACATAACAAAAAATTGTCAGTCATGTGTTCAGTAGAACAACGCCCGTCAGTCAGGTGAAAAATGTAAAGATATTCCGCGCGCGCCGTTTGAGTTTCAGGCTGGGTATCGGGCTATATCTAAGTTTTGAGTAATGCACGCAGTCGACTGATGCAATCTTTCAGCGAAGACGTTATTTATGCAGTAACTATCTCACAAGTAGTAAGAAAGTTGTATACATTTTAAACAGATATGGCCATTGTTGTAGCTACACAGTAGTCGAAGAAATGGAAACTGAGGCGACGTTCAATTCTTCTAACCGAAGCCAAATCTCACCTGACGATATCAACAAAAAGTCGGGGCTTTGCACAGGGTTAGCGTTTAACAATTTCGACAGATATATTGACACGTTAACCGGAAAAAATACACTACATGATACTGTAGGTATTATTTTCAGGATATTGAAAATGAACAGTTTGATAGCGAAACTTCTAGGAACATCAACTCATCAACAGAGCCAACCCGAAAAAGAAAAAGACGCACTTTTGACGCGATAACAGATGATTTAGAACCTTATCATAAGAAGCCAAAATTGTTTGAAGTTCTGCCTTTACTACTATAGTTTCATAATTAACTCCTAGTAGTTTGACTACACATGAAAGAATACGTTTGGCTTGGATATTATCTCATGCATTACAGATTCAGAATACTCCTATGTGGGTGGGATTCAATAGTTTATTATTCCTTGATAAATCAGTCAAACAAAACATTTCTTATTTGACTACAATCAACTATTCTCCGACTAGTAATCATGTTGTTGCGGAAACGATGCGACGAGCTCAGAAAGTTGCATTGGAGTGTAATGAAGAGTATATGCAAGTCACTTATGATTTGGCAATTTCAAAACTGCTCTACAAATTCAGTCAACGGAAAGATATAAACCAAGAAATTTCAATAATTTACTCATTCACTTTGGCGCATTCCACATTCAAATGGCTTATTTTAAAGCAGTTGGTAAATATATTGACAATAGTGGAATATTGAATATCTTATTGGATTCGGAGTTGCTAGCAAATGGTTCTCTAAATGGATTTGTAACGGGGAAGCATTTCAATAGGTGTAAGAGAATCCACCCCTCGATGAGTTTAGCTTGATAATTCTTATGAATGTGATTGTTTCGAAGGTGATCAGTTACCCCAGCCAATAAACGACGTCGTGATTCAACCGGTACAAGATAATTCTGGTATGTAAATAATCTTAATCAATTGATGAGTCAATTCTAGAATTGAAATTATATGAGTTTAATTTATTTTTCAGATAATCAATCGGAAACCAATTCAGAATTATCACAACTGGATATTTCCGGTGATGAGAGTGAAACTGAAGAATTAGATAATGCGGAGGACGAGTTAGATTATGAGGAAACTGATTAAACAAGATGATTTTGGTTGTTGTTATATTGTACATAACAGATACGTTTTTCTAAATCCAGAATTGTTTATACTTTTGATAATAATATCGCATGAAATGTAGTAAATAAATAAATAAATAAATGGTTTGTCAATGCGATAAAAATGTTAATTTTTTATATAATCACAAATTATAACATCAAATGACGTTTTCTGATTGTTAAAATAAAGAAACAAAACTTAGATATAGCCCGATACGAAGCCTGAAACTCAAAAAGCGCGCGCGCGGAATACCTTTACCTTTTTAACCATTTTTTTTATGTTTAATACATAATTATGCACCCCCCGACAAATGGTGAAGTTTAACAAACGAGTTGCACTTAATTTATTTATCATACATCTATTCGGACCGACTGACCAGCTCTGTTCTAATATATGACTGACTGACCAACATAACTTTTATTTATATATATTACAGAAGTTGTATAAAAATTTTCAGCTTTAACAAATCTATTTTGTTAGTCCGATAAATTATACACCTTTGATATCGCACCTGAGTCACCTGTTCTATGATACGCTTGACTGACCGGAGCATGTTTGTGTACACATCGGCAATAACTATTGAACAGAAAACCAGCTTTAACAAATTGAAACAATTTTTTTGGCTCTGTCTCTCCGTCTAGTACACGTGAAACCCTGTTCTCCCTGAATGTTTTAGCCCTAAGATGCGAAGATATGAATTGCTACCTGTACGCCTGCTATATAGACCACCAAAAGGCATTTGATTGTGTCCACCATGAGAAAATGATAAACATACTGAAATCAACAGGCATAGATAGGAGAGACATACAGATTATCATAATTTGGGTCTATCTAACAAGCTTTGTCTCTGTGGTTTAGTTTGTCTAAGCTTATCTAGTCTTACATGTCTAGATCTGTCTCACATGTGACTATCTAGTTTTATTTGAGCTTGTCAAGCTTTGTCGCTACCATTTAATCACTGTTACCTACATTTTCACTAAATTTCATTGTTCTAGCTAGTCTATTAATTAAGATCTGAAGACCTAAATACAAATGTGTCTAGTTTCAGTTTGGTAGGAGTTTCAGGAATATGGGTTGTTCCATTTTGGGCTTGTCCAACAAGCTTTGCGTCTGCAGTTAGGTCTATATAAGCTTATCTAGTCTTACATGTCTAGATTTGCCTCGCATGTGTCTCATCGTCATCATAATTCAGCTCTCTGTGTCCACTGCTGGACATAAGCCCCCCCATTTCTGCCCATTCCCTCCTGTATTGAGCCCTCTGTATCCAGTTGCCTGCACATCTTTTTAGATCGTCCGTCCAACGTGTAGGGGATCTTCCCTTCTTTTATCCAAGCGCGGTCTCCACTCGAGCAGCCTTTTCGCCCATCTCCCGTCCGTCATTCGTGCCACATGTCCAGCCCACTTCCACTTGAGTTTGCGAATTTGGATAACTACATCTGTGACGCCGGTTCTTCTTCGTAAATCTTCATTTCTTGATCCCGCAGTGATACTCCGAGCATGGACCTTTCCATCTTGCGCTGTGTTACCATAAGTTTCTTAGCACTTGCTGTGGTTAGTGTTAAGGTTTCAGCTCCATAGGTCATAACGGGCAACACACACTGATCAAACACCTTCTTCTTTAAACATTGTGGTATGTCGCTTTTAAAGACTTCCGCAAGTTTTCCAGGGGCTGCCCAAGATAGTGTAACTCTTGTTTTCATTTCGCACGATTGGTTGTCTCGTGAAACTTGGATTTCATGGCCAAGATAGTTGTACTTATCCAGCAGAGCTACTTCCTCATCTCCAATGAGAATTTGCATTTTTAGACCTACGTCAGCACATACCTTCTGTAGTTCTTGTAACATATCTTGAATGTCTTTAAGGTTATCTGAGAGCAAAACTATATCATCCAAAAAAAGTTCGATTAAGTTTCGATCATCTATATTTAGGCCCTTATTTGCCCAATTGAGTTTTTTAAAAACATACTCTAAAACTGTGATAAAGAGTATGGGCGACATCGTGTATGATGTGTCTATCTAGTCTTATTTGTTCATTCTGTCCTTCTCTTATCGGAGGCTGGCTATCATCCTAAGTATTCGAATTTAGTAGGCGGCAGCTCGGAAAAGTTCGGTTAGAACAATCAAACCATTCCTTTAGATTCCTCACCCAGGATATTCTGAATCTGCAAACATCCCTTGCCCCCTTTATTTTCCCTTGCACTTGGATCCCATCATGATGTGTCACAGTATTCTAGTTATGTCTTCTTAACGGTGCATATAATCTTGCATTCTTTTTTTGCATTTTGGTCAGAACCTCTTCATTGGTGACCCTATCTGAGCAGGTATACTATCCTGCGATAGCGCCAGATCTCGATTGCTTGCAGTCTATCCAAACGGGTCTTTTTAAGGATCCAGGTTTCTACCCTATAAAGTAAGAAGGAAATTACATAGCACCGTAGCATACACTCCGTAGAACAAGATTGATATTACGGCTGCCAAATACTTTCTTTATTTTCATAAAAGATGATATGGCAATTTGCATTCTGGTTTGTATTTCTCTGGTCACGCACCAAGATATTTGTAGTCTTGTGCGTTTTCAATATTGCTGTTTGCGATTCCTAGATTCTGAATATGATAGTTTGTATCAAAGGTTAGTTTTAGATATTTTTAGTCAAGATTTAGTAATTACCAATTTTCTAAGGGAAAGAAAATTTCTAAAGGAATCAGGAGTAGAGGAGGGTCTTAGATGAAGGTTAAATGGGTAAGTATATCAACGTTTAGAGCAGAGGTTCCCAAACTTTTTTGTGTCGTAGACCCCTTGCCATGTTTTTCAGTATTGGGTAGACCCCTTACTTACCTGATATTGATTTTTTGTAAATTTCTAACTGTCGTGAAGTTTAGTGTTAAAAACTTAAAGTAGAAGCACATGTTAAGTTTTATACATTTATTAATTGAATTTAAATTAAAACTACTCAAAATAAAATTTTGTATCTGTTATATAAAATATACGTAACATAAAATAAACTAAGCAATAAGTAAATGTTTTTAGTGAGAAGGATGAACCTGATGCTTTAATAATAAATTATCAACATTTTGAGTTAATTTTGTAAGGTTTAATCTTAAATCTCCTCTGCTAATGATGTGCAGTCTGTTTCTTTTTTTCGTTAGGAGATTGGTAACAGCGCTGAACACCCTTTCCACTAGGTATGACGATGGAAAGGAAATTAAAAATTTCCTTTCTATATTCCATAATACGGGATAAGTAACGGGTATGTTGTTTTGCAGCCAGAATTGCTGATATTCGTTTTTAAACTGAACAGTAAGTTCTTCGTTTGTACTTAGTTCAGTCAGTTCCTTTTGTATTATGACATTCGTTTCTTCTATGTTACCATATGGGTTTTATCTACGGTGGTAATAACATAGTCAAAACGTCCTCAAACCCAGTTTCAAAACTTGAATAGAGGGCATTTAAATGTTGAACGTAGGTTAAAACGTAGTCTTCCTGGCAGTTTATCTGTGACAAATTGGGGAACAGGGAAAATTCGCCCCGTTCAATATTTTGCTTCATTAGTTTAACTCTGGGGAGAAACGCTGATAAGATGGACTTTGTTTTAATTAAATTTAGACTGTCGCCTTGTAACTGCAAATTAACCATATTAAATTTTGTAAACAAATCTGTTAAATAGGCGATGTCTCTTTTCCACTTCATTAAATTGTCTTTTAAAATTTTATCTTTAGTATCTAGAAATTCTCAAAAAAGTGCAAAAAATCTTGTCAAACATAAGCCCTTCGACAGCCAGCGTACTTCGGTGTGAAGGAGTAATTGATGAAAGTGTTCGTCATTTTCTTCACACAACTGCGCAAATAATCGGGTATTCAACGCGTTGCTTCGGATTTGGTTTACTGCATCAATGACTAATTGAAGAGATTCATTCAATCTAATACATAATTTTTAGCAACTAAATGTTGTCGATGGATGTCGACGCAATGTATTGCTAATATCCCTGACACATTTTGTTTTAAATAGCTCATAAATCCACGATAACGTCCAAGCATGGCAGGTGCTCCATCTGTAGCTACTGATATATTTGTTAAAGGGATTGCTTTTTCAATGAAGAAATCCTTCAAAACATGAAATATTGATTCACCTTTACAATTAGTGTCGTTTGTTAAAGTTCTTGCGAAGATCAGTTCTTCGTAGATTTATTGATTCATAATAAAACGAACATATGCCAATAATAATGCTGGGGTGATTACCGGGTAAAGTTGACTCGTCCAGTTGTATAGAGAAATGGGTCGTTTGCAAATAATTACACAAGAAGCTTTCTATAAAAGAACTCATTTCATCAATACGTCTTTCAACAGTATTGTTGCTTAAGGGAATTCTTTTAATGATATCAGATGCAGGTTTGTGTAAAACAGTTATTAAAACCTCTTCAACGGCTGGCAAAATTAACTTCTCTCCGATAGCATGCGGTTTTTCGGATTTTGCTATAAATAGCGAGATATTGTAAGACGCCCGCAAACCATCATCATTTCTGTTTGACGACGAAGCGAACATTCTGTCCAGCGTGGGTCTCTTCTAAAGTTTATCTTTGAGTCTTTTAAATTATTCCAAATCTTTATCTGCTTTATGAGGGTGACATCTTCTCAGATGATCCTGCAGCTTACATGGTTTCATAGCGTCATTGCCCAAAACATTGTTGCATAAAAGGCAATTGTTTGTCCGACAATGATGGAATAAAGCCAAGCTTCAAATAATCAACTGTCGGCAAAATTGCAGGTTTTTACAAGTTCAAAATGTATTGCGACCACAAAGGAAATGCTTACATCCTACAACTTACACAATTTTATAAACATACAATAAATTATTTACTTCATAGGTACTTTTTTAAATAATGTATATGTCTTTATATTATAAGATAGTATAATGTAAGTAAATAGGTACTATCAGTGTATGTTGAGATCCACTATCGTGGACCCCCATTTTCATTTCATGGACCCTCAAAAATTTTTTTCGCGGACGTAGACCCCTTGCAGGTTGTCATAGACCCCTGGGGGTCGATATAGACCACTTTGGGAATCACTGGTTTAGAGGAACCTTCAATAAGTTACCACCAAATGTACAATCATTAGCAAACCTAAAATTGTTTAATGTCTCACCATTTATGATTATACCTGCAACTTCTCCATCCATGCATTTCTTTAAAATAGAGTCGCTATATACATTGCATAGAATTGTCTCGATTTTCTTAGTCAGTTTACATCGGACTTTGAGCTTAACATTTTGGTCCCAGTACTGATTATCCTCATATCACTCAAGTCGATGCTTTTCTTGAGGAGGAGCTGACATAGTTTGTTATGATTTACCGCATCAAATGCCTCGAAGTCAATAAAACACGAGAATATATCCTGATTCATATCTAAGCAGCGCAGCGTTGAAAAAGTACGTTCATTCTAAATAGATTCTCCCTCGTTCCCAGTCCATCACGGAAACCCTATTGTTTATTGCTCATTTCTTCTTCGAGTTTCGTATAAATTCTCTTGGAAATTGACTTTAAGAAGAGTTTTAACATGTGGCTCATGGGTGCAATAGTAAGATAGTCCGCACATTCGCTTGCATTAGGTTTCTTAGGGATCGATACAAAGGTAGACGACAACCACTGCTTAAGGATTACACATTTGTTGTAATTTTCATCATCATTTGGTTTGATCACAATTATCATCATTAGGTGATAAATCGAGTAAGTCAATTGCGTCATCATCTAAGAGCTTGCTTGCTAATTTCTATCGGTGTCTCATCAGGACCAACTGCTTTGCCAGCTTTCATACTATTCAGAGCATATTCCAGTTCAGATCTTAATACTTCTAGATTTACATTATTTACTTGATACCCAGGTCTCTAACGTCATAAAATAGTTCTAATGCGTAGATTTTCCTTATCATTGTCAGTAGCTTGTCCTTTATTTTAATTAAAATGCGCTATTCATGTTTTAATAATGTCGCCTACATTCTCGTTTTTCTTTTGTAACGCTCTATTTCTTTAATTATACTTATTTGGGCCTGTCTAATCTACTTGTAGTTTAGTCTACAATACTATAAGCTTCGATAGTTTACTCCATCTAAGTTAATATAGTCTTGCATGTCTAGACTTGTCCTGCACGTGTCCTATCTCCATAGATAAAAATTAAAAAATTATTTACCCAATTTAAAATTGAAATTAATTAGTACGCTTCTTAATTGGTTTATTGAGATTTTAAGGTCAGAAAAAAGTCGAAAGAAATTTCTCTGTGGGAAAAAACCCGAAGCAAAAACCTTTCGCCAATTTATTCTTAGCCTGATAATTGTTGCAAAAATTTTAATTCGCGTTCGCTCCATCTGTTTGTGAGTTACTTGCCAATTCTAGGAAAAAATGTATGTATCTAGGAAGAATACGTGCACGAGTCCTTGGACGAAAAGGAAAAGTAGTTTGTGCGACATAAATATTTAAATCGATATTTAAAAAAGATATATTAAATGGTGTTATTTATTGCAACTTTTATTTATCTCAGATCGCGAAAACAATAAGGCTAAATTAAAAAAAATGTATTATAGACTTATCGAAATCAGGTTTTACGTTTGACCTTTTCACTATCAAATCGAGGGCAGCATGACTCACCCAACAAAGAACTAAAAAGAATTATTAAACTCGCAAGCGGGATTACAATATTTTCTCAATTAAGTTCCTCGGTCGTGCCACTTTTTTGGAGATTTGTGGGTGAAATGTTCACTATTTTTCTCCTTGCAAAGCAGACGTGCACAGAAAAAAATTACAACTTTTGCATTTTGAGAAGAGAATGGAAACTTTCTAAGAAGCGAAGATGAGATATGGACTCTTAACATTTAGTCTCCGATGAGAACCAAAGAGAGTTTAAATCAATTATACATGATTGTTAAAACACATTACATGTAATGCACTAAAGTAAACAGACAAGACTAGTTTAGTCTTGTATGTCTTATATTGTGTGCTTAGTCTTGTCTGTCTACTCTTGTCTTTCTAGTATTGTCTGTCTAGTCCTGACTGTCTAGTCTTATCTGTTTAGTCATGTCTGCCTAATTTTCATTCATCAAAATAAACATACTTTCGCTTACGTAACAGAGAATTAGTAAAAGAACCAACAAGAAAATTTTTGGTTGGAGGATCCATCGCACTTTCCAATTCACACAAGAATCTCAATGTCCGTTATATCTAAATGTCTGAAAGACGAATCGTGCATCTTATTAGATAATAGTTAATATGAGAACTATTGTAAGCAGTGAACTATTAATTAGTCACTGTGTAAACATAAATCTTCTTGTGAAAAGAATGATATCTGAATAGTTTATCAAACTCGGAACACTCAAGGAGATATTTACTAAGATTTCCATGACTTCATTTCCTCCGACTTCAATACCTTATTGTTGCTAATTACTAGGTTTAATTGCGTAATTGCAGACAATTTGTAGTAATTCCTGATGCAACGAGTAATGATAGTCATTTCTTTCACTTAATTCGATATAAAAAGTATATTCTAATAATTAAAATTTCTTCATTCGAATTTTTATAAAATGAAAGTTTACATAGAATTTCGAAAAGCCGATTTTTATGCAAGGAATTTGATGTTTTGTCAAAACCCCATTTGTAAACATATTCATAATTATTTATATATAATTTTTATCTGAAATTATCCTTGCAAATTCGTAGATTTGTATTTTTCAGTTAAAGAAACACGGAAGGATACAAACCAAGGATTTTAGCCTTTATACCTTGTAATAAAAAGAATTATGAGAAAATAAATAAATTTTTCATTCTTGAATCCGTTGATGAAAATGATGAATCATAATTGACTATATCTTTATAATTAAACTACTGATTCATAATTACAAACAAATTCAAATTTCCTTAAAGTGGAAAATTCGATGACGGACAGCCTGATAATTGGTCTGGGCAAAATAAATTATTAATTTCACGCCTTCGGTTGGCAACCTTGGCCTTACTTCGACCAATTTAAATTTACAACATGCAGGAAACCTATTAAATATAGTCACTCGAGTTTTTTTATTCTCTAGTATATTTAGACATTAATGTTTCTTTGTATGTTAATCAAGCAACAATTTTGATTTTTGTCCGTTCGTCATGTCTCTCTAGCCTTGTCTGTCTAGCGTTGTCTGTCTATTATTGTCTGCGTGGTCTTGTCTAGTTTGTCTAGTCTTGCCTGTTCAGTCTTGTCTGGCTAATATTTTCTAGTCTTGCCTGTCTAGTTTTGTTTGTCTAGTCTTGTTTGTCTGGTCTTGTCTGTCTAGTCTTGGCTGTCTATTCTTGTCTGTTTAGTCTTGTCTGTCTAGTCTTGTCTGTCTAGCCTTGTCTGTCTAGTCTTGTCTGTCTAGTCTTGTCTGTCTAGTCTTGTCTGTCTAGTCTTGTCTGTCTAGTCTCGTCTGTCTGGTCTTGTCTGTCTAGTCTTGTCTGTCTAGTCTTGTCTGTCCAGTATTGTCTGTCTAGTATTGTCTGTCTAGTCTTCTTGTCTGTCTAGTATTGTCTATCTAGTCTTGTCTGTCTAGTCTTGTCTGTCTAGTCTTGTCTGTCTAGTCTTGTCTGTCTAGTCTTGTCTGTCTAGTCTTGTCTGTCTAGTCTTGTCTGTCTAGTCTTGTCTGTCTAGTCTTGTCTGTCTAGTCTTGTCTGTCTAGTCTTGTCTGTCTAGTCTTGTCTGTCTAGTCTTGTCTGTCTAGTCTTGTCTGTCTAGTCTTGTCTGTCTAGTCTTGTCTGTCTAGTCTTGTCTGTCTAGTCTTGTCTGTCTAGTCTTGTCTGTCTAGTCTTGTCTGTCTAGTCTTGTCTGTCTAGTCTTGTCTGTCTAGTCTCGTCTGTCTAGTCTTGTCTGTCTAGTCTTGTCTGTCTAGTCTTGTCTGTCTAGTCTTGTCTGTCTAGTCTTGTCTGTCTAGTCTTGTCTGTCTAGTCTTGTCTGTCTAGTCTTGTCTGTCTAGTCTTGTCTGTCTAGTCTTGTCTGTCTAGTCTTGTCTGTCTAGTCTTGTCTGTCTAGTCTTGTCTGTCTAGTCTTGTCTGTCTAGTCTTGTCTGTCTAGTCTTGTCTGTCTAGTCTTGTCTGTCTAGTCTTGTCTGTCTAGTCTTGTCTGTCTAGTCTTGTCTGTCTAGTCTTGTCTGTCTAGTCTTGTCTGTCTAGTCTTGTCTGTCTAGTCTTGTCTGTCTAGTCTTGGCTGTCTAGTCTTGTCTGTCTAGTCTTGTCTGTCTAGTCTTGTCTGTCTAGTCTTGTCTGTCTAGTCTTGTCTGTCTAGTCTTGTCTGTCTAGTCTTGTCTGTCTAGTCTTGTCTGTCTAGTCTTGTCTGTCTAGTCTTGTCTGTCTAGTCTTGTCTGTCTAGTCTTGTCTGTCTAGTCTTGTCTGTCTAGTCTTGTCTGTCTAGTCTTGTCTGTCTAGTCTTGTCTGTCTAGTCTTGTCTGTCTAGTCTTGTCTGTCTAGTCTTGTCTGTCTAGTCTTGTCTGTCTAGTCTTGTCTGTCTAGTCTTGTCTGTCTATTCTTGTCTGTCTAGTCTTGTCTGCCTAGTCTTGTCTGTCTAGTCTTGTCTGTCTAGTCTTGTCTGTCTAGTCTTGTCTGTCTAGTCTTGTCTGTCTAGTCTTGTCTGTCTAGTCTTGTCTGTCTAGTCTTGTCTGTCTAGTGTTGTCTGTCTAGTCTTGTCTGTCTAGTCTTGTCTGTCTAGTCTTGTCTGTCTAGTCTTGTCTGTCTAGTCTTGTCTGTCTAGTCTTGTCTGTCTAGTCTTGTCTGTCTAGTCTTGTCTGTCTAGTCTTGTCTGTCTAGTATTGTCTGTCTAGTCTATTGGTGAGTTATGAGATGAGGAACATATTGTAATGGGGGGAGTGACGTGAAAAGTGAAATTCGGTGAAATTGATTGCGCCGACAAAACTCTTCCGATGATCGGTAATTAGTTAGTGAGAGTTTATGCAACAAGTACACTCATTCTGCCGGCTTTTTAGGAACTAATTAGAGATTTAAGTGGTGAGGTGGAGGAGGAAGAAAAAAACACGTCAAGAGATTCGTCAACGTCCGGTTGCAATTCTCTCCCTTGCACATTTACTACACCGAGAGAGAAGCAATAAAGCTGAAATTAGCTTATGAAACGAGATCGTAAAATCTAAAATAGAAAACTGATTGAGATTTTTTGATCGATTACACTGCAAAGTAATAATCTAATCTTGTCTGTCCAATATTACCTGTGTAGTCTCGTCTATCTAATATTTAGACAGGCAAGACGTATAGTCTTGCCTGTGTAATCTTGTTTGTCTAGTTTAGTCTGTCTAATGCAATCATATCAATCAAAATCTTTATTTATCATGTGATGTAGTACTTATACATATTTGACACGTCAAAAGGGGAACAAAGTAAAAATAAAATAAAAATCCTTAAATTAAGAGTGTAACCCTATAAATAATAAAATAACCCTAAGGTAATAACCAACCTAAAGAATAATTAAACATGTGCTATAAGTTCTAAATCTAGTTTCTATTTATAATCAGTTCTTGTGAATTATTCAATGCCATAGTAGCATATTTCGAAAAGAAAGCATTTTAGATTTTTAACGGAATGTATTATTGTATGTTTTTTCATCTTTGATATTTTCTGGGATGCTATTATAAAATGTTATTTCAATGCTATTGGGTTCTCTTATCCATAAGATTCTCTAATCTTATCTGTCTAGTCTTGTCTGTCTAGTCTCATAGTTCTAGTCTCATGTGTCTAGTCGTGTATGTCTAGTCCTGTTTGTTTGTCTTTGATTTACATATCGAACTTGAAAACCGATTTTTATTAAGCAAAACCAATCTAAATAAATTTCTAGTGAAGATATCTAGATATTTATATTAGCTATTGAAAAAGTATTTATTATCAGTAAACAGATGAAGTTTATGTTGATTTAGCATTACATGTAGATATCGGCGTGCATGGGATTGTGCAAGATCTCCTTGATTCGCTTAACCGTAGGAAGTCGTTTCACTATAATTTCACGTTTTGTAAATGTTTGCAATTGTGTTTAGAGGATTTCCTTTGTGTCATGAATGATAAAAAACTGTTTGTGAAAAAAGTCTCATTAGTCTATTTACTTAATTGTTGTATCCGACGGACTAATTGGTAACTTGGGTTATTTTGAATGCTTCGGGCTAATTAGGACACGATTTATGGATGTAATTCAATTTGAGAGAAGTTGCTGGATTGGTGGTAGTAGACTGATTTAAATATTTGTTTGATTTGAAAAGTTTGGTTACATCAAGGACTGAAAACAATATTTGAATTTTCAAATGAAATTATTAAATGAACTCAAACGAAATAATGAATTTATTTAGGATTTAAAATCAAGCATTAGTTATAAAGAAAAACATTTAAATTTGCGGCTGTATGTCGTCGATAACTTTACGAATTCCATCTTTGAGGTCTTGAATCGATTGTGGGCCATTGGCATAGACCTTATCTTTCACGTAGCCTAAAGTGACGCTTTTTGGAGGACAGTCTCGCGTCCCGCTGATTTTTTGAAATGTCCCACTTTTTAGAAAATATCTGCATTTCTTATTTTAAATATACTGTAATATATAAAATAAGATTTTTCCACATATTCCCATAAAATCTCCTTTTTAGGGTTCCGTACCGAAAACGGAACCCTTATAGGATCACTTTGTTGTCCGTCTGTCTGTCTGTCTGTCTGTCTGTTTTATCTGTCCGTCTGTCTGTCTGTCTGTCTGTCAAGACCATTTTTCTCAGGAACGCGTAGAGGTAACAAGTTGAAATGTATCAAATACTCGGGTCTGCGGTCTCTTTCAGCTGTGAAAAAATCAAACTTGTAAGTCAACGCGATCAAAAGATGTGACCGTTTATGTCGCATATTTTGCGATTTCATATGGGAATCAAAACCTATAGGGTACTTCCCGTTGACCTAGAATCATGAAATTTGGCAAGAAGCGGTGTCTTACAGCACATGTAAAGAGAAAAATCTGAAAACCGTAAATATGTAGTTTAATTACAAGAAAAATGCGAATGTACTATTAGAAACTTATGAAAATACACTAATGTGTTGCGTGGTATTGTCAGGCACCAGAAGCATGTGGGTTGCATACAGTTAGGTCCTCCTCGGTTATGTTAAGAACAAACAACGGCGGATGCAGAGGCAAAATTGAGCAGTAAAAACAAATAGTGAAGTTCCAGAACCCATAAACACTCTTAGTGAATTGGGGATATATGGTATTTTATTACCATACCATAGAATTCCATCGTACGACAGCGACAGCGCATAACTTGAGGTTATGCTTGCAGCGGTACTAAGATGGTCGTGATTTCAGGAGGGCCACTTGTCAAGTTAACTGAATGTGCTTGCTACGTCCTCCACAAAAAAAAGATACCTTACTTACAAGTTTGTACGGAACCCACGGTGCGCGAGTCACAACTCGCACTTTGCCGGTTTTTTTAATGTCACCCAATGAAGTTTTTTAATATCCTCCAATTGAACTGTCCTGATCCTGAAGCAGTTATTATAAAAAATTCAAAGTTCTTTCAGAAAATCCGGTCGTGTAATGGTTTAATTTATCTCTCATCAGTATAGCTTAGCTTTTATAACAACAAGTGAATGGTTTACAAACTGTTGTTCATAAAAGCAAAGCTGTACTGATGAGAGATAAATCTCGAAATGCGTGTACAGATCTATCCACGTAAGGTATCGGAAAGACATGAACTTACAATAAAACCTAAACAATGTTTTTTTTCTGGTTTTTGTTGAGTGCCACGAAGATATAAACTGACAGGTGCCTGTTATAGAGCTCCGGAAAGGTTGAATATATTTATATATTCAGACTGTGTTCCGACTTTATTAAGCTTATCAAAATATTTTGAAAATGGTAGAATACGCGCTCTCTCTTCTAGGAACAAATGCAACAACAAAAAGTGTTTTTTCGAGTATCAATAAAATATGGACAACTGAAAAAAAGCAGTTGAACATTAAACTTTAAAATCTATATTAAGCATAAAAAATATTTTGACCAATTCATGTGAGAAATTTTAATAAATAATCCGAATATTCCCTCGGATCAAAAATTTGACCGTGAAAGAAAATCATATTTTTTTTTAACAAAAAATTTTAATTAATTAAAAAAATATAATTTAAAAATATTTTTATAGTTACCAATAATTAATAATGAATACATTTTTGTATATTTATAGACAAGTTTATGAATGTATACAATAATAGTAGTTTTTGATACAAGTGTGTAAAGAAGGGCTTTTATGCATGAGGTGCTATTTTTTTTGAAATCGCAATCAGTGCACCTCAGAAAATTTATTTTCACAAAGTCTATGTTTTTTGTTTAGTAACGCAAATTATTGCCATAGTAATAACAAACGTTTAATAATGAAATTGTTTAATAATGAAACTCCATTTGATTAACATTGGATTTTTACGCACAATTTGGTTACTTTTACACATGATTATAATAATGGCATCCTTAGCATACAATAATATATTTGAGTGTTCATTTTGGTGGGTGAGTAGATAAAATATATTTTTGTAAATTATTGGTCTGCTTTCAAAACTAATTTATAATTCTCATTTCATGTCAGGCACCAGAAGCATGTGGGTTGCATACAGTTAGGTCCTCCTCGGTTATGTTAAGAACAAACAACGGCGGATGCAGAGGCAAAATTGAGCAGTAAAAACAAATAGTGAAGTTCCAGAACCCCTAAACACTCATAGTGAATTGGGGACATATGCTATTTTATTACCATACCATAGGGTAGAATTCCATCGTACGACAGCGACAGCGCATAACTTGAGGTTATGCTTGCAGCGGTACTAAGATGGTCGTGATTTCAGGAGGGCCACTTGTCAAGTTAACTGGTCTAATCTAGTCCCATTTGTCCCGCTTTGTCTCAATGAAAATGTTAAAGTCTAAAGGTGTTAAATCACAAGATCTCGGTGGCCCATTGTGATCGCCTCTTTAAGAAATCACACGGTCAGGAAACTTTTCACGCAAAAGAGCGATGGTATCGTTACTTGTGTTGCACGTAGCGGCGTATTGTTGATAATAAACGTCGTTCACATCAATATCTTCCAATTCCGGCCATACAAAATCATTAATCATCAGTCGATGACACTGTACTGCACAATCCATTCACCGTAGCAGTTGTTCCAGCCTCATTTTCGACAAAGTAAGGTCCAATGCCCCCGACAGACCAAAAACCGCACCAAACAGTCACACGTTGAGGATCGAGAGGCTTTTCAACAATAATTGTTGGGTTTTTCGAGCCCCAAATGCGATCATTCTGCTCGTTAACGTAGCCTCCAAGGTGAAAATGGGCCTCATCACTAGGGTTGCCACCACTACGGGTTTGGCCCGGAAACTCCGGGTTTCAGTGAGTTATCTCCGGGCTCCGGGTTTAATTATTATTTCTCCGGACGGCGTAACTAAAATTGAATATGAACAAAATTATATGCAGAGTGTCGCGTGTATCTCGTGTACCTTGTATCGTGGGCTGCATGACAGAGGATAGGTTAGGACCTTAATCCGAAAATTTTGAAAAGCAATTGTAACTGCCATCTAATTCACAATGCAGCTAGACATGCATTTAATGCATCATCTCTCTCTGTTAAAACCTTAGTATTAAAAATATATGCTGCATTTTCTATTAGCCCTAAAATAATTAAGCAACTAAAAGATTGCTTTGATTTTTTTGAATTGGAATATGACAATATTATTCGCCTCGTGATGTCGAGATGGCTATCTCTACATAAAGCTTCAGAAAAACAATTTAATGCCTGGTCAGCGATAAAATTTATTTTTTACAACTGGATGAAGAAGATAGGCACAAAATAATTTGGAAATTCGTGAAGGATAGTGAAGATGAGATTCGAGACCATAAAGATAGTTTATCTTTAGCCGAATGTTATATTCACTTTGTGCATCTTTTTATGGGACTTATGAATCAGCATATTTCACAGCTTGAAAATCAATCGGTAACAAGTTCTTAATTGCATGACATACTGTTATCTCTGAAAAATATACTGGAGAATAAATTAGAAGATCAATTTTTTAGTGAATACAAGTTTAGATTTCCTAAGTACCTACCTATGAAAAAAATTTGTGACTGAAGCGAAAAAGGTGTACAGAAAATAATTTTCAAAACGCCCATTCAAATATTTTTCAGCAATTAATCTTCAGAACGAAAATTTCAAATACCAAGATTTTTTAGAAGCTGCAAAATACGTAAATGTAGAATTAGATGCCGATGAATTATATGACGATATCTGCCTTCTTAAATAAAGTAACCACACGTCCAGATTTTGGCGGGACAGTCCCGTTTTTTGGAGGACTGTCCCGCGTCCCGCCGATTTTTTTAAATGTCCTGCATTTTATAAAATATCTGTATTTTTTATTTTAAAGTACTGTAATATATAAAATAAGGTTTTTTCACTTATTCCCATAAAATCTCCTTTTTTTAGTGTCACCCAATGAAATTTTTTAACATCCTCGAATTGAACTGTCTATTCTTCAAGATATTCCAAGCTGTTATAAAAAATTTTGGCATCTTTCAGAAAATCCGGTCGTTTAATGGCACCTTGATCAGAAAAAAAGGATATTTTATGGGAATATGTGGAAAAATCTTTTGAATATATTTAGTAACCATTTTCCGAAAAATAATATTTGCGAAAATGATTTTTTTGAGAAGCTATTGGTAAAAAGATACGTTACATCCTACGTTACGAGTGCACGTCAGAAAATTGATTTTCACTACGTCAACGTTTTTTTGTATAATGACGCAAGTTGTTGCCATAGTAACAACAAGCAGAAATCGTTTAATAATAAAACTCGCACGATTTGGATACTTTTACACAGTATTATGATAATGGCATCCTTCACATACAATAATCTATTTATGTGTTCATTTTGGTGTGTGAGTAAATAATTTTTTTTTTTTGAATTATTGGTCTGCTGTCATCACTAAATTATAATTTTAATTTCTTCCCATTTGTCCCGCTTTGTCTCAATAAAAATGTGGTCACTTTATTCCTAAAAATATCATTCATTTCACCAAATCGCTCGATTTGCCAACTGATAATAAATGGATAAAAATATTTTCCTCTTGTGTTTTCACTGAACTACCAAAACTTGTTGGTAAGATTCTATCGATACCTATAAGCAAGTTTTTCAAGTTTTTCAATTATGGGAAATATTTGAACAGACAACCGTAACAGGATGCGAGTTGAGTTGGTAAAGGCAGAATTATGCATAAAACTTAATTTTGACAAGACCTGTCGACAATTTCTTGCATTCATAAAAACACCAGAAAATGCCGATCTTGTAAAGGCTGCGATGTAAAACAAGGAATATACATGGAAAAATAAAAAAAACTGTTTATTATATGCTCTTTTGCATTTTGCATATTTTTTTCTTCTTTACCTGTTCTAATTGTATACGTAAAATTGTATGTTTGTCTTTTATCAGTTATATGCATAGTAAGTTACTACTCTTTGATAACTAGAAATTGTATTTAATTTGTAGGCACGCGAATTTTAAATTTGTTAATTTATAAAAATTAATATTTATGCGCGGGGTTTTTTCTTTTTTAGTTATCGTTTCCGGGCGAGACCCCGGTCTGAGGTGGCAACCCTACACATCACTCAAGATGATTTTTCGATAATACTCCGTAACAGTTTGATGCATTTCACGGACCCAATCAGCAAAGACATCACGTTGTTGATGGTCGGTAGGTGTGCGTTTTTGTGTTAACTGAACTTTAAAAGCTTCAAAACCTAAGTCATTTTGAAAAATACGGTGCAATGTCTTTTGTGGAATGTCCAATTCCAAAGATCGACGAGAAATGGATAAACCTGGTTTTACCTCAACACTATGGGCTACAACAGCAATAGTCTCAGTTGTTCTTGAGTGACGTGCACACGTTGGGTTCTTCACATCACTCAACAGCTCAAACTTTTCCACCAGTTTTACAATTGCTGGCCGAGAAGGTTCTTCGCGACGACCCAAAAATGCTTTAGTTTAGCGAACTGTGACCGTGAAATTTTTACCATTTTTGTAGTGAATTTTAATCATTGCGTTGTTGAAACGTATATCGTTCCATTTTTATTAATGGCGTAGCTTTTACTTGTCATCTTTCAAGTAGTTACAGGTTTACTCATGACAACTGTTAAAATGGCGGGCTATTGAAAATGAAACTTCTTATTGGAAGACCCTATATTAAATAAACTTTTTAATATATGTAATCAATTCAAACAATTTATTCAATGAATGAAATTAGTCGATTAAATTTAATCATCTTGTTTTAACCTATGAAATGTTGGATAAATACATTGAAAACTTTTAGAATTTTTATTATAGATTTTGTGGTTAATGTCAGAAGATATATCGGAAGATTCCATTTCGATTTTTCCACGTTTTATAAAACTTTTTTTCCACTGTTTTTTCTTAGTTTCTATTTCAAATTATCTCATAAAACGCGTAAATGGATTTCTGTATGAATGCCAAACACGATATCTCTGACCCATGATATCATCTCATTACATTACAACTCATCTTCGTTTTCAACTAAATCTGAAGAAAATTTTTGCTGATCTAGTCTTGTTTATCTAGCAAGGAAATAATCGGAAATGCTTTTCCTGAACAAGAAAAACTCATGCTAATTTGTTATGTCAAACTTCAGGCCAATTAGTCTTCTGAGTCATCTGTTGTAATAAAAACTAGCGCACATTCCAAAACGTGCCCTTTGTTCCACGTTTTGGATAAATGCAATAGTTTTATAGTTTTCGATTTCGATTTTTCCACGTTTTATAACACTTTTTTCCCACAGTTTTTTCTTAGTTTCTATTTCATATTATCTAATAAAACGTGTAAATGGATTTCCGTATGAATGTCAAACTCGATATCTTTGACCTATTACATCAAATTACAACTTATCTTCGTTTTCATCTAAATCTGCAGAACATTTGTGCCGGTCTAGTCTTGTTTATCTAGCAAGGAAATAATCGGAAATGCCTTTACTTAACAAGCAAACCTCATGCTAATTTGTTATGTCTAGTTATGTATATTTAGTCAAATAAGTCTTGCTGCACAAATCATGTCTTTTGTTGGATTCGGACGAATCGAATTACTAATTGCAGGAAATGAAATGGTTTTCGAAACGAAAAATATTCGTGCATAGAAAATTGCACGGTTTACGTTCAGCCGGCGAAAATAAATGTCTTACTCGATGCGCACTAGTTCCTTACATAAACTTCTAATTGCAAGCCGCACTCCCTCATTAAGTATGCTTCATCAGTAGGAATCTCATCTTAGCACTAATTCACGTAGCTACATCTGCATATCTAATTTTCTCTATTCAGTCTTGTCTTTCTAGTCTAGTCTGTCTAGTCTTGCCTTTCTACTCTTGCATGTCTAGCCTTGTCAATCAACAGAACAGCGGTAATTTGCGAACTTTTGGCATATATGTCGAGAAGATAACAAGGGTTGTCTGCAAGGACCAAAATCTTGCCCCGGTTTCTTTAAAACATATATAAGCCAATGTATATGATATACATATGACACAATATTACAATATATATGATACAATATTCGAACTAGATCTACCGGAAGTATCCGAGATAATCGCTTACGCGAATGACACAATGTTATTGGTCAGATGCTAAATCTATAACGGCCTTAAATTTAAAGAAAACTTCATAGACTTCAGACACTTTGCGTATGGGCCAATGTCACAAAATTAAAATTTAATTCTCAAAAACGGAGGCTCTCTTCTTCGGTAAGAAGCCAAATCAAGTTAAACCAGTTTTTAAACTTAACGGAAACTCGAGTCACTGCTCTGAGTAAATTAAATATCTGGGAATCCTTATAGAAAGTAAATTAAAATACAAAGAACATATCAGACACCGGCGCCCCATATAACAGATAAAACTCCACAGCGCCCCTGTACTCCCTGTACCCCTGTAATATTCGACATAGCAGACTTGCCCAGACTCCACTCGTTCATTGCTGCAGAGCTTAGCCTAAAACTGATTCTTTTGACTTTGGCATATATTTATGCCAAATCATTAATATCATAATATCATTAAAAATATAGTATAATAAAGTAAATAAAATACACCAAAAGGTCCAGGCGCAAAGGTGTCATCTTACACTCCCATTCGAGATATCAGAACTAAACAAGGCTATCAAGGAGAAAAAATCTGGGAAAGCACCTGGTTTAGATGACATCCGTATGGAACAAATTAAGAATTTCGGGCCAGCGACAACAAAGTGAATCCTGCAGCTTTTCAATAATTGCTTAAGCAATGGCCAAATTCCAAAGATCTGGCGAAAGAGCAGGGCGATAGCCCTTCTTAAACCTGGTAAGGAAGCAAACCATCCTAAGAACTTTAGGCCAATTAGTCTTCTGAGTCACCTGTTGTAATAAAAACCAGGACTGGACATCTGTGCCATTAGCGCACATTCCAAAACGTGCCCTTTGTCCCACGTTTTTTATAAATCGCAATAGTTTTATAGTTTGTCCAGAAACTAAGGGTTTTTATTACCACGCTAAAATCAACCTCCCACAAACATATTAGAAAAGGTGCGAAGGCCTATAAAAACCTTCTTATTAAGATTAACCAGAGGACCAGACATTTTCAGGTATTTAGAGAATTTAAGCTTCGATTGTTCATGGAAGGAGCCAAGAAAATTCAATCTCCCCCTTATTTTAATTAGAGGGATGATTTAACTCCTCTTACATATATATTATACTAGTAATATACTATATATTATACTAGAATAGTGATAAGCCAGAAGTTCTTAAGTCTTATTTAAGTTATTTCGTTGTATTATTGTTTAATTAAATTGTTAAAACCAACTCGACTATTATTCGACAAACTACGTGGCTTGCGAATCTCGGTGTACATTACATTACAAGATCCCGAGATATTTAGATGTATCTCAGAGACCGGAGAATTGTTGGCCAGCAGTCCTTCCCTATCAACATTGAAGTCGGCGGTGGTTCACACCACAACCTCCTTTACAACATTGGTGGCAGCCCCACAACATTGGTGGCAGTTTCACAACATTGGTGGCAGCTTCACAACATTGGTGTCAGCCTCACAACATTGGTGGTACCGATGGTTCCCATATAACCCCCTTCACAACACACCTCTATAAACTATTTGAACGTATGATTTTGAATAGAATTCTACGTGTAATTGATCCTCTTCTCATACCTGAACAAGCAGGATTTCGACTAAATAAAAGCTGTACAAGTCAACTTTTAAACCTTACTTAGTTTATAGAGGATGGGTATGAAACTCGGCAGTTGACAGGCGCTGCTGAAAGATCTTTGTGGATCTTTCAGCAGCGTACGATACTGTTCATCATCGGTTACTCCATGCCAAGTTGTACAGTATGACCAAGGATTTCCATCTACTTAGACTTATCAGCACTCTCCTTCAAAACCGTAGTTTTTTTGTGGACTTCCAGGGGCAACGCAGTCGTTGGAGAGTACAAAAAAATGTCGAACCTCAGCGAAGCGACCTGGCTCCATTTTTCTTCAAACTCTATACCAACGGTCAGCCACTGTCCCCAGGCAGAAAAAGCTTGTTATATGTAGACGACTTAGTCCTTGCTGCGCAGAGAGAGAGAGAGAGAGAGAGTGTTGTAAATGAGTGGAAAGAGATCTGACATCTGCCCTGAGAAATCTATCAAGTTAATACAGTTGGAACCAAATCAGACCAAATCCATATAAGACACAAGTATGCGCCTTCCACAACGAGCAGGGAAGCTCATCGTGGGTTATGCCTGTCGTGGTCAGGTATCCGATTGCAACATTGTCACACAGCTAAATACTTACATTCAAAACCCACTGTAAGAATAACAAAATTAAAATCTCCACACGAAACAACCTGATTCGCAAACTAGTAGGAACACAATCGGACTCACATCCACAGACTATTCGCACTTCTGCAATGGCATTGTGCTTTTCTACTGCTGAATTTGCTTCCCCAGTTTGGTACAGGTCATCTCATGCCAGACAGGTAGATACAGCTCTGAACGAAACCTGTAGGTTGATAACAGGTTGCTTAAAACCTCCCCTTCAGATAAGCTACTACCTGGAATAGCACTGGCTGGAATAGCACCACCTTGTGTACGCAGGGAGGTGGCTGCCAACAGGGACAGGCTGATAGTGGAAGAGTACAGTGCCCACCCACTGCATGGATATAATTCTCGTCAGCCACGGCTGAGGTCCCAAAAGAGCTTTCTGAGGACATCTGAGAAGCTTACTGTCTCAACGGAGGAGGTAAGGTTGAATATATGGAGGAAGTCGACCCCTCACCCCTGCGCTTGGATGCCAGTATCTGAAGACCTACCACCCGGACATAACGAAAGCTGGTTGGTTTGGAAATCCCTAAACAGGTTAGGATTGGAAGATCCCGAGACAATCTGAGGAGATGGCGCCTCATTACATGTGACACGTCTTGCGAATGTGGACAAGAAAAAACCCACGAGACACATGCTTCATTGCCCTCTGTGCCCTTTATCTTGCAGAGGTCTCCTGTTAGCCACTCTAAACGCCTTGGATGCAGCTCAGTATTGGACACGTGTTATATAAGTATATAGACAGTTTTACCCTTATATGTATAGCAACTGTACATTTGTATGTTTCCGACACGAGAAATAAAAATAAATTAAATATATGACAAAGTCAAAATACAGTGAGTTTAGTAGTTAGTTTTAAGCTCAGCTCTGCAGCAATGAAGGAGTGGGGTATGGCCAAGTCTGCTATGTCGAGTATTTACAAAGGAGCTGTCGAGCTTTGTTTATTATATGGGGCACCGCACTATTGAATTTAGAGAACTGAAAATGCTTCTTAGCGTGCAACGAGTGTGCACACTCAGAACTGCGAAAGCATATAAAACTGTCTCTAATGAAACAGCCTGCGCTATATCAGGCCGATTACCTGTAGAGATTGGGATAGACCTCGGCCAAATACCTCCTGCACAGTTTGAACGGAATCGAATTTCAGGAATTGACAGGCTTACCTGTCACTCCTCAAATGAAGGAAACTAGATTGTGCATCCAGGGTAGGATACACCCTGAGGAACTTTGTTTCATAAACTATTATATTGAATCAACTGATGCATTCAACATGAAAGTATACGGACGGGTCAAAATTTGACAAGGGAGTAGGAGCTGCATTGGTAGTTCTTCTGGACGATACGGAAACCTACTTCGAGAAAATTAGATTGGCGCAGTATTGTACAATATTTCAGGCTGAGTTACTCGCAATTTATAAAGGCTTAACTTTTATTAAGCCGCATATTCGGAACTTATCGGGTTGCTCAACACTATCGGATATTACTAAAAGCACTAAAATATATGAAGGAGCCAACAAAGTTACTGGTAACTAGCTCGAGAGATTTCACAGAATATCGACCGGCGATGGCAATGGATTAAAACTCATGTGGCAGATCAGGAAAATGAAGGAGCGGATAGCTTGGACAGACAAGCATCAGTGTTAGATGTACTAGAATTAGTAGGCGAGCTAGAACCGCAAACCGTTTCTAATCAGATATACCACAGACTTGTGAGCTTATCACAAAACATAACATCAGCTAATCAGATATACCACAGATTCGCAAGGCATCGGAAAGGCAGAAGATGAATATGGATCTCTCACACCAGGCAATCCAGCTCATCGCTCATCATCCAGCTCATGTTGGAAAACTTTAACACTTTCAACCGGTTCGGAGAAAGAGAATCGCAAAATTGCGAATGTCGAAGGGAGGTCACAGTTAACCATGTGCTGTTTGGCTGCCCAAGGACCCAGGAATAAAAATGATTAGGGCTGGGTGCACCTGGCCATGCCAGAAACAAGATCTTTTAGTATTAGAGAAAGATTAGCTGTGGTAGAAAACTTTCGATGCTTGCGCAAAACGCTTACAGCGATTAGCCCATTACCGAGTAGAATAAGTCGCACGATCAAGTGAAACAGAGATGTCAATCTCCCAGAGGTTTCCCAATACACACACCCAGTCTTACTTGTCTAGTCTTGTCTGTCTAGGCTTGTCTGACTAGTCTTGCCTATTTAGTCTTGAAAGTCTAGACTTGTCTGTATAGTCCTGTCTGCTTAGTTTTGTCTGTATAGTCTTGTCTGTCCAGTATTATCTGTCTAGTTTTATCTATCTAGTCTTGTCTATCTAGTCTTGTCTGTCTACTCTTGTCTGACTAGTCTAGTCTATAGAGTCCTGTTTATCTAGTCTTGTCTTTCTATTCTTGTTAGTCTAGTCTTATTTGTCTAGCTTTACCTGTCTAGTGTTGTCAGTCAAATCTTGTCTGTTTAGTCTTTTCTGTCTAGTCTTGTCTGTATAGACTTGTCTATTTACTCTTGTCTGTCTAGTCTTGTCTGTCTAGTCTTGTCTGTCTAGTCTTGTCTGTCTAGTCTTGTCTGTCTAGTCTTGTCTGTCTAGTCTTGTCTGTCTAGTCTTGTCTGTCTAGTCTTGTCTGTCTAGTCTTGTCTGTCTAGTCTTGTCTGTCTAGTCTTGTCTGTCTAGTCTTGTCTGTCTAGTCTTGTCTGTCTAGTCTTGTCTGTCTAGTCTTGTCTGTCTAGTCTTGTCTGTCTAGTCTTGTCTGTCTAGTCTTGTCTGTCTAGTCTTGTCTGTCTAGTCTTGTCTGTCTAGTCTTGTCTGTCTAGTCTTGTCTGTCTAGTCTTGTCTGTCTAGTCTTGTCTGTCTAGTCTTGTCTGTCTAGTCTTGTCTGTCTAGTCTTGTCTGTCTAGTCTTGTCTGTCTAGTCTTGTCTGTCTAGTCTTGTCTGTCTAGTCTTGTCTGTCTAGTCTTGTCTGTCTAGTCTTGTCTGTCTAGTCTTGTCTGTCTAGTCTTGTCTGTCTAGTCTTGTCTGTCTAGTCTTGTCTGTCTAGTCTTGTCTGTCTAGTCTTGTCTGTCTAGTCTTGTCTGTCTAGTCTTGTCTGTCTAGTCTTGTCTGTCTAGTCTTGTCTGTCTAGTCTTGTCTGTCTAGTCTTGTCTGTCTAGTCTTGTCTGTCTAGTCTTGTCTGTCTAGTCTTGTCTGTCTAGTCTTGTCTGTCTAGTCTTGTCTGTCTAGTCTTGTCTGTCTAGTCTTGTCTGTCTAGTCTTGTCTGTCTAGTCTTGTCTGTCTAGTCTTGTCTGTCTAGTCTTGTCTGTCTAGTCTTGTCTGTCTAGTCTTGTCTGTCTAGTCTTGTCTGTCTAGTCTTGTCTGTCTAGTCTTGTCTGTCTAGTCTTGTCTGTCTAGTCTTGTCTGTCTAGTCTTGTCTGTCTAGTCTTGTCTGTCTAGTCTTGTCTGTCTAGTCTTGTCTGTCTAGTCTTGTCTGTCTAGTCTTGTCTGTCTAGTCTTGTCTGTCTAGTCTTGTCTGTCTAGTCTTGTCTGTCTAGTCTTGTCTGTCTAGTCTTGTCTGTCTAGTCTTGTCTGTCTAGTCTTGTCTGTCTAGTCTTGTCTGTCTAGTCTTGTCTGTCTAGTCTTGTCTGTCTAGTCTTGTCTGTCTAGTCTTGTCTGTCTAGTCTTGTCTGTCTAGTCTTGTCTGTCTAGTCTTGTCTGTCTAGTCTTGTCTGTCTAGTCTTGTCTGTCTAGTCTTGTCTGTCTAGTCTTGTCTGTCTAGTCTTGTCTGTCTAGTCTTGTCTGTCTAGTCTTGTCTGTCTAGTCTTGTCTGTCTAGTCTTGTCTGTCTAGTCTTGTCTGTCTAGTCTTGTCTGTCTAGTCTTGTCTGTCTAGTCTTGTCTGTCTAGTCTTGTCTGTCTAGTCTTGTCTGTCTAGTCTTGTCTGTCTAGTCTTGTCTGTCTAGTCTTGTCTGTCTAGTCTTGTCTGTCTAGTCTTGTCTGTCTAGTCTTGTCTGTCTAGTCTTGTCTGTCTAGTCTTGTCTGTCTAGTCTTGTCTGTCTAGTCTTGTCTGTCTAGTCTTGTCTGTCTAGTCTTGTCTGTCTAGTCTTGTCTGTCTAGTCTTGTCTGTCTAGTCTTGTCTGTCTAGTCTTGTCTGTCTAGTCTTGTCTGTCTAGTCTTGTCTGTCTAGTCTTGTCTGTCTAGTCTTGTCTGTCTAGTCTTGTCTGTCTAGTCTTGTCTGTCTAGTCTTGTCTGTCTAGTCTTGTCTGTCTAGTCTTGTCTGTCTAGTCTTGTCTGTCTAGTCTTGTCTGTCTAGTCTTGTCTGTCTAGTCTTGTCTGTCTAGTCTTGTCTGTCTAGTCTTGTCTGTCTAGTCTTGTCTGTCTAGTCTTGTCTGTCTAGTCTTGTCTGTCTAGTCTTGTCTGTCTAGTCTTGTCTGTCTAGTCTTGTCTGTCTAGTCTTGTCTGTCTAGTCTTGTCTGTCTAGTCTTGTCTGTCTAGTCTTGTCTGTCTAGTCTTGTCTGTCTAGTCTTGTCTGTCTAGTCTTGTCTGTCTAGTCTTGTCTGTCTAGTCTTGTCTGTCTAGTCTTGTCTGTCTAGTCTTGTCTGTCTAGTCTTGTCTGTCTAGTCTTGTCTGTCTAGTCTTGTCTGTCTAGTCTTGTCTGTCTAGTCTTGTCTGTCTAGTCTTGTCTGTCTAGTCTTGTCTGTCTAGTCTTGTCTGTCTAGTCTTGTCTGTCTAGTCTTGTCTGTCTAGTCTTGTCTGTCTAGTCTTGTCTGTCTAGTCTTGTCTGTCTAGTCTTGTCTGTCTAGTCTTGTCTGTCTAGTCTTGTCTGTCTAGTCTTGTCTGTCTAGTCTTGTCTGTCTAGTCTTGTCTGTCTAGTCTTGTCTGTCTAGTCTTGTCTGTCTAGTCTTGTCTGTCTAGTCTTGTCTGTCTAGTCTTGTCTGTCTAGTCTTGTCTGTCTAGTCTTGTCTGTCTAGTCTTGTCTGTCTAGTCTTGTCTGTCTAGTCTTGTCTGTCTAGTCTTGTCTGTCTAGTCTTGTCTGTCTAGTCTTGTCTGTCTAGTCTTGTCTGTCTAGTCTTGTCTGTCTAGTCTTGTCTGTCTAGTCTTGTCTGTCTAGTCTTGTCTGTCTAGTCTTGTCTGTCTAGTCTTGTCTGTCTAGTCTTGTCTGTCTAGTCTTGTCTGTCTAGTCTTGTCTGTCTAGTCTTGTCTGTCTAGTCTTGTCTGTCTAGTCTTGTCTGTCTAGTCTTGTCTGTCTAGTCTTGTCTGTCTAGTCTTGTCTGTCTAGTCTTGTCTGTCTAGTCTTGTCTGTCTAGTCTTGTCTGTCTAGTCTTGTCTGTCTAGTCTTGTCTGTCTAGTCTTGTCTGTCTAGTCTTGTCTGTCTAGTCTTGTCTGTCTAGTCTTGTCTGTCTAGTCTTGTCTGTCTAGTCTTGTCTGTCTAGTCTTGTCTGTCTAGTCTTGTCTGTCTAGTCTTGTCTGTCTAGTCTTGTCTGTCTAGTCTTGTCTGTCTAGTCTTGTCTGTCTAGTCTTGTCTGTCTAGTCTTGTATGTCTAGTCCTGTCTGTCTAGTCTTGACTGTCTAATCTTGTCTCTACAGTCTTGTCTGTCTAGTAGTGTCTGTCTAGTCTTGTCTGTCTAGTATTTTTTGTCTAGTCTTGTTTGTCTAGTCTTGACTGCCTAGTCTTGTCTGCCTAGTCTTGTCTGTCAAGTCTTGTCTATCGAGTTTTGTCTGTCTAGTCTTGTCTGTTAAGTCTTGTTTGTGTACCCTTGTCTGTCTAGTCTAGTCTGTACAGTCTTCTCAATTTAATCTTGTCTGTCTATTCTTGTCAGTCTAGTCTTGTCTGACTAGTTTTGTCTGTCTAGTCTTGTCTTTCTAGTCCTGTCTGTCTAGTCTTGTCTGTCAAGTCTTGTCTGTCTACCTCTACTTTTCTGTCTAGTCTAGTCTGTATAGTCTTGTCAATCTAGTCTTGCCTGTCTATTCTTGTTAGTCTAGTCTTGTCTGTCTAGTAATACCTGTCTAGTGGTGTCAGTCAAGTCTTGTTTGTCTAGTCGTGTCTGTTAATCTTGCCTGTCTTGTCTGTATAGTCTTGTCCATCTAGCCTTGTCTGTCTATTCTTGTCTGTCTACTTATGTCTATCTAGTCTTGTCTGTCTAGTATTGTTTGTCTAGTCCTGTCTGTCCAGTCTTGTTGGTCTAGTCTTGTATGTGTAGTCTTGTCTGTCTTGTTGTGTCTGTCTAGTCTTCTCTGTCTAGTCTTGTTTGTCTAGTCTTGTCAGTCTCTGTTTACTCTAATCTTGTATGTCTTGTTTGGTCTGCCTAATGCTATCTATCTAATCTTCTTTACATAATGTTGTACATATTATTTGAATCAAAAACCTTGTTATTTTTCCTAATTAAAAATTCAACAATTAAAAGGATTATAGTAGCAGGACAAATGGTAATCGTTCTGCGCACTTAAGTAAAAAAAAAACAATATACAGACAGTTATAAACAATGGTCGTCGTTTTATTATCATTAATTATGGAGTAATGTTAGAAACGTGACTTATTATTCTCCCGGTCGACATTCACCGGTTCTGCCGGGACGATGAGATAAATTTCAGCGCAAAAATTATTGCGAATAAATTCCGTTTACCGCGTGAAGGGCTTGGGAAGATTTGGATCGAGAGCGAAAGAGAAATCGGTCTCACGAAAAAGGGAAACGAGAATTATTTATTTTGTGCGGTTTATTATTTTTATTTGGAGTGGTTTGTTTAAGCTTTCTAGATGATAATTTTTCCCGTCATAAAAACAAATCAAAATTAATTAATAGATTTAATTTAATTCAATTTATTTGTTGTTAGCATTCCCAAGAATATCTTGTTATAACAAAACTAGTCAGTCGAGAATGGATAGATGAGAATAAATTGCAGGGACTTGCAAGATTGATTAGACAACGAGAAATAAGAAGAGAAAGACAGATGAGACTAGGTGGATTCTACATAAACATGGTTAGACAGATGGAAACATGCGGAGGCAATAAGACAGCCAGGAGTAGATAAAGTATTAGACAGACAATGTTATCAGGACCAGACCAAGACTTAGTTAGACAACAAGAACAAATAGAAATTTAATGTAATTTATGTCTGTTTTAGTTATAACTTGTTTATCTTAATATACTGCAGGCGGTGTGACTGGTCCTGAAATAATAATAATAATAACACAAAATACAAACAAATTACTCAATTCAAGTAAAACTCGGAGGAACCCAATTAGGTCGAATTACATAATTCGTTCCAAGAACGAAGAGAGAAACAAAAAAAAAACAAAAAATTCTAGGAAAATTTACATTAACCGCGAGCTGACTCCAAAATTAGAATAAATTTTAATTTTTTATTTCGTGTATTAAGCCGTCTTTTCAAATTCTCACATAACATTATTATTGTATTTATTCCCCGTTTCTATTTTTTCTTTTGATAAAATCGACACCTTGAGATTTGGTTTGGAGGTTGTAAGACTCTTGCGGTTTTACTCTAAAAGCAGTAAGTAATTGCAAACAAAACTGCTCAATAAATGCTCATTTCATGGACGTGACTCAATTCACATTAGAAGGCAAAAGGAAGTTGTAAACAAATTTAGTGCCAAATGTATTCGATTACATAGAAATTTGATACAAAGATATTTTAGAATCAACAGAACAAGAAGCACCTATTAACAGTAATCTGCTTATCTGCTTATAACTATATTTTAAACAGAGACGGTTAGATAAACAAGATTAGAGAGATATAGATTATAGAGTTATGGTTGATGTTGTTGGTCGATTATTGAGTTAAGGAGAGTTTTTGAGTTAAGGAGAGAGTTATGGTTGCGATATACCGCAGCCACCAAAGTTATGTCTCACCGGTGTTACCAATGTTATGCTACCTACCACCTTAGGCAACAATGTTATGTTCTATTAATGACACCAATCTTTTATGTTATATCCCATCACTGGGACCAATGTTATGGTTGCAATGGTTGAGAACCCCCGCTTTTAACAATGATTTGATCGTTGGACTTGAGAAGATTGAGCGTCAGCTTGCGGCCTTGAGCTATCGTTGATCTTCAAGCAAGAGGGTGAGATGGGACGAGATACTCCAACTTCACAGTTGAGTTGGACAGACAGAAAAGACTAGACAGACTAGACAGATAAGACTAGATAGACTAGACAGACAAGACTAGACAGACAATACTAGATAGACAAGACTAGTCAGAGAAGACTAGACAGACAAGACTAGACAGACAAGACTAGGCAGAAAAGACTAGACAGATAAGACTAGACATACACAACTAGACAGACAAGACTAGACAGACAAGACTAGACAGATAAGACTAGCCAGACTAGATAAGACATGCAAGACTAGACAGACGAGACTGGACAGAAATGCTAGACAGTCAAGAGTAGACAATCAAGACTAGGCAGTCAAGACTAGACTGTCAGACTGGAAAGTCAAGACACTTATGGGATCCGGGGAAAAGCAGGCCGTTGGATACAATACTATCTGGAATACAGGAACAGTATGTATCATTAAAGATTGAAAATAGAACTGGAAAATCACACACAATATGTACAAATATATGGGTACCACAAGGAGGCGTCAATCTGATCCCTACTCAACAACATGGTTTTTGCAAGCGCCACTTCAGGAACTTTGGCACCAACGTTATTTTTACTATACACAGCACCTAATTAACTAGGTACATAAGAGGACGATTGTTCTTTATATACTGATGACAAAAGCTTCATTATTATTGCGAAAACATTAACAATAATGTTGAGGAAGCAAATATACTCTTAAAAACAGTGAATACTTGATTCCCAGCCAACCAACTTTATTTTAATAAGAACAAAACGAAATATATAAATGTCCAGTCGACAAGAAGTGTCTGGACGGAAATATTGAAACAGTTATTCAAAATCACCAATTGAAAAGGGATGAAGATATAAAATTTCTGGGCATACACCTAGAGGAACATCTAAGATGAACAAACCAAATACAAACCATCAACTCTATACTGCACAATAAAGGACGATTCCCATATGCGCGACACTTAGCTACGCGACATCGTACGACGTCGCCTGTCAAATAATGATTACATTGTTTTAAATGGGTACGCGCGTAGCCGTCGCGTAGCCATAGTGAGAACGTGTTCATTTAAAACAATGTAATCATTTTTTGACAGGCGATGTCGCGTGACGTCGAGTTGCTGAGTGTCGCGTATATGAGAATTGGCCTTTAGGCGTTTTTAATCAAGCATCTACATAAACTGTTAAGGAAGATCTTCCTTAACAAGGCAGATCTTCCCAGTTGGAATTTTGCTGAAGTACAAATCTTATTAACAAATGGAATAATCTTATGGGGTGCTTCTTTGCGGATAGAAGTAATATCGGTTAAAATTAGAAGTAATAGCGGTTAGTAATTGCGGATAAAAGTACAAGACTTAAGAAACCTAAGAATCTTAGCAGTAGTTAGTCTGCATGTTCTACAAACAACTGCCTATATAATAAGTTAAAACAAAATTTCCAGAAAAACAAGGACAACCACAACTATAATACGAGAGGGAAAGATCTTTTATACCTATCAATAACGAATCTTACCATGTGCAGTAAAGGACTGGAAAACCAAGGAGTGAGGCTATATAACAATCTACCTAATAGCCTGCGCGATGCAAGAGTTTCTGTTACTACAAAATCCATGCTATAATGTAAATGGTTGTTTTTAATGTAATTAACAAAACTATTATCTTTTCAGTATATATTGTCACTTAATGAGGTTGCTCGAACCTCCTTAAAACACTCGGAACCCTTATTTAGACCCTTAATCCGCTTGGAATCCCATGTTAAATATTTTTTACAAGTTTAAGTTTTAAAATTTTTTATACGTGCAGATCAATACTTTATTTGTCCTCTCAAGATTTGAAAGTAATCCACCTATTAGTGTATCCGAAAAAAAATGAAAAATGTTTTTTCAATTATTATACACAGGCTCTTATAGCTGGCAGACCTCCGTCACGTCTTTATTTATTATTTTCGATATTAATTTCCCAACTTTAATGAATAACAAATTATATACAATAAACATAGATAATTGGAAAACACGATAACATTCAAGCAATGTGACGTTACCGATGTAATTATTTAAATAATTAAAGTTAAACTAAACAGACAAGATTAGACAGACAAGACTACACATTAAAGACTAGAGAGACAAGACTAGAGAGACAAGACTAGACAGACAAGACTATACAGAGAAGACTAGACAGAAAAGACTATACAGACAAGACTAGATCGACAAGATTAGACCGACAAGAGTAGTCAGACAAGACTAGACAGACAAGACTAAACAGACAAAACTAAACAGGCAAGGCTAGACAGACAAGACTATTTTTTTTACAAAAACCTGAGCACCCTGGGACCGCTTGTAGCATTACCTTGAGGGTGTCAGTTGTCATAACATTTAAAAAATACATGTGCTTGCTGTTTAATTCAGTTTTGACAATGAGTGGGATTTGGGGCTACGATTTCGCTTGTGTGCCTAGTTTTTCAGTACTGTTCATCTGCTTCTTTTTCTGATATGATTTTGCTGAACATTCTGTTTATAATGTTCCAGTCTTCTTGGAATTGTAGCATTTGTTGAATTGAATTTTTTTTTGTTCAGTTTGGAAATTGCTACTTCAACGCGTTCTTTGTCCCAACTCGAGCAATCATCAATCAATCATCGTGTGGGTTACACTGTCTGTTTATCCGCAATATACGCAATCTATATCCGGTGCCCTACCAATGTTGTGTAGGAATTTCTTAAAACACCTATCTATTTCTCCATGTTGTCGTCGGTACCAAGTCTCTGTAACGGAGATAAGTATCCTTGTCCACTCGCCATTTGTTGTCGTGTTCCAAGCTTCGTGCCAATCTCTTATTAGCTTCTAATTTACATTGTATCTTTCTATTTTGTCTTTGGCAGCATCATACAGTATAATACAGTACAATACTTTGGCAGCATCATACAGTAAAATACAGTATAATCTTAATAATCCCACACATGTGGTACCAGTCAACCGCCGGATTATTAAAAAAAAATCCGGATTATCAGGATTGAAACAAAATAATACCAATTTTACATATTTTATGTACAATTGTATTTCAGAAAGAATAAAATATGTATCCATATAGTTAAATGTGTACATACAACAAAATATGTTCAAACTTAGAACAGATAGTACGACAATTGTAGAGTGGAGTTAGCTTGGTCAGAATCGTCAATCAAGTTTTCAGAGTTAATAGCAAGCTAGAATTGGTGAAACCATCCTACGTTATAGATAATCATACAAACTTAAAACAGACGGAATACAGTCTGAATATATAAATATATTCAGCCTTTCCAGAGCTCTATAACAATTATTGAGTCTTTTTAGGACTACCAAAACAAATCTCACATGAAATTTGTCAGTTATTTTACAGCTTTCAATCCACCTGCTTGACAAAAAACCATAAAAATAACTTTGTTTTTAACACCTAACCGACCTGACATACGTCTCGCAGAGCCAAAGTAGCAGTAATTTCCTCACCTGCGACGTATGACAGGCGGTTAAGTTTTAAGTTCATGTCTTTCCGATACCTTAAGTGGATAGCCATCTGTGGACGCGTTTCGAGATTAATCTCTCATCTCAACAGCTGTGCTTCCATGAACAAAAATTTGTAAACCACTCACTTGAAAACTATGTGATGTTTAGGGTTAGATGTTTCTAATTTTGACATTTTGTGAGAGAGACATGAACTTAAGTGCCACGAAAGTGGACTGAAAGCTGTAAAATCACTTATAAATTTCATGTGAGATTTGTTTTGGTAGTCCTAAAAAGACTCAATAATTGTTATAGAGCTCCGGAAAGGCTGAATATATTTATATATTCAGGCTGTGTTCCGTTTGTTTTGAGTTTGTAAAAGCAAGTTGTTTTTGACTTTATTTCTTCTGTACGCGAGGTTTATATCCGGCGCGGGGCAGCGAGCCACGTGTTCCCCAGATCGCCGGATTACTGAACGTGCTTGATTAACCAACGGCCGTATTATCAAGATTATACTGTAGGTATTTTCTTTGCTTGATTTGTAGTTCGATTGACGGAATGCCTGCGATTACTAGGGCAGCATCTCTTGATACAGTTCTATAAGCGCTGCATACCCGTAGAGATAACATGATCTGACAGGCTGCTAGTCTTTCGATATTGTTTCTGTTTACCGCCCCTGCCCAGATTGGAGTACCGTATATCATTGCAGAGTGGGCAACTGTGTTGAGAAGCCCACGCTTGCTGTTACTCGTACTCTCGACATTAGGCATCAGTTTTTCGAACGCAGATGTGGTTTTCATCTCTGAAGGAGAGACTCTTACTCTGAAAGAGGTGAGACTCGTATTTGATGAGAGGTTTAGGTTTAATTTCAGTATTCCTCACATGGAATTAAATGTGGGCCAATTTCCTGTATCCGGTCAGCAGAATTGCAACGGTCTTTTCCGGTGCTATATGCAGTGATTTTTATTTCATCCAGCAGAAAATTTCTATCGCCAGAATGTCCCTTTGCATGATTCCCTTTTTTGTTTTTCTGACAATAGTTAGTGCGAGGTCGTCAGAAAAGCCTATTAACTTAGTCACTTCAGGTAGTTTCAGTCGAAGTACTCCATCGTAAAGTATGTTCCACAGGGTTGGTGCTATTGGGAACCCTATGGGATAGGTCTAGTGACCTTGTAAGCTAGCGTTTCGAGCTCGGCTTGTTAACTCTTCCAAGATGTGTTGCCAGATGGCCGAGTTGAACGCGTTCCGGTTATCTACTAGTGCACTTATTTTTCTAGTTTTTTTTGGTACCTGTTTTGGCCTTTTTTGCGATGACGTGGTTCCTGGCATCTATAATTGATTGATCTGCTCTCACGGAAGCCGAATAAACATTCCGAGAGGTATATATATTTCCGAGAGGTATAGACAGATGGGCGGTGAGAAGAAGGTTCCCCAATTGGCTTGTTGCCTTTTTTTATGAGAACTAGCTCCGCTTCTTTCCATCTTCTTGGAAACGTACCAGTAAGTAAGTTTTCACTTAAGATTTCAAGGGGGGAGGTTTTTGCTATTAGTTTGACGGCTTCTGGAGGCAGGCTATCTGGTCCGAGAGCTCTGTTATTTTCTAGGCGCTTCCTTGCCACGTTTAGCTCTTCCTCGGCGAATAGCGGAATTTCTATGACTTGCGGTTGTTCACAGGTTGGTTTAGGATGGGTAGGGAATAGCTCTTTGCTGAACAGCATCAGACATCTCTAGACTTTTGCTCATTGGTAGTTGTTGGTTAGTCTAGCGGATGCGCAGGTTCCTCGTAGCTACTTGGCTACTAGGCCTCCTCCCAGGTGTCTTCGACAATGCTTTTGCAGAGCTTTTCTCAATGTGTTTTTGGGAGAGTTTCTTTCTCTATTTCTCTACGAAACTCCTTTTTTGCATCGTAGTATGACCGTTTTATCTCCTCTAGGCCATTATATTTTGTCTTTTGGGCGCAGAGTTTACAACAGTAAACGGTTTTTTCACCTGTTGTTTTTGTTCCTTACGGCCATGGGAGCTGCTCATGTTTGGTTACTGCTACTAGTAATGTTTCAACTGTGTTGACTTGAGTCTTGCTTAGCTCTTTAGTTAGATTTTGGAATCTATAGTAGACAGACAAGATTGCACAGATAAGATTAAGCAGATAAGACTAGACAGACAATACTAGACTGACAAGACTAGATAGACAAACTAGACCACAAGACCAGACAGAAAGGACTAGACATACAAGACTAGACAGACAATACTAAACAGCCAAAACTAGACAAGAATAATGGATAGAAGAGGCGAAGTTCTGTCTGAAAGGATAGCGAGGCTGGACCTAGTGATCCTTAACGAGGGAAACTCTTTTGCATTCCGAAGAGGAAATACCAGGTCGGTTATTGACGTTACAATAACATCGGAAGGCATCGCGCCTAGGGTGGAGAGGTGGAGAGTACTAGAGGACGCCACCCTTAGCGACCACCAATATCTGGAATTTAGTCTGAAAACGAACACAGAGAGTCAAGAGAGAAACACTACCATCGAATATGGAAACAGAAACGGATGGCTGGTGAAGAAACTCGATAGCACTCAGCTAGAGTGACACTGGAAGTAGCTAAGATGAATGGAGAGTTGCAAAGACTCTCAGAGGTAGGTGACGTAGATGGATTTATAGAATATGCGATCGAAACCATTACAACAGAGTGCTATGCTTCGATGCCAAAGCGCAAACTTGCCTTAAATGGAAAAAAGTCAGTTTACTGGTGTAACGCTGAAATCAATAATCTAAGGAAGAAGTACATTACGGCACGCAGGTCTGCCCAACGCCACAGAAGACGGCGGCAAAACACAACAGACAGGATGGCTGGACAAGAAGTGGACCTAGGCGCGAATTTAAAAAAAGCGAGAAAGGAATTGCGCATGGCTATCAAAAATAGCAAGCAGAAATGCTGGCTCGAACTTTGCCAATCCATAAATGAAGACCCATGGCTCTCCCATATCGAATTGCTACGAAAAAACTAATGGCTGGGCAACTGATACCTGGGATATCGTGCCCACAACGGATGAGAAAAATATTTACCACACTATTTCCAGTTCACGAACGAAGACCGGCAGAAAAATGTCAAACCACTGAAAACCTCGTGACACCTTTCAGCATAGAGGAGATCTTTGAGGCTAAGAAACGATTACTGTCAGGGAAAGCACCTGGTCCAAACAATATCCCAAATGAGATCATCACAGAAGTGGTGGAAATGTGGCCAGAGTTGTTGCTGGAAACTTAAAATGCGAGTCTTCGATATGGAATTTTCGCTACGCAATGGAAAATACAAAAAATCGTCTTAGTGAGAAAAGGGGACAAACCAAATTGTGGACCATTGGAAGAACCATTGTCATACCGACCGATATGCCTCCTGGACAACATAGGAAAACTTTTTGAAAGACTATTACTTTGGAGACTTGAGACATACATCGAAAACAACGGAGGACTGTCCCAATGGCAGTATGGTTTTCGTAAAGGTCGATCAACCGTGGACGCTATTGCTGAAGTAATTAAAGCAGCAGAAAAAGTCAAAAATGGAACAAGGCAATCGAAAGGTTATTGTGCATTAGTGACCCTTGACGTTAAAAACGCCTTTAATTCAGCCAGGTGGGATGTAATCATGAAGGCGTTAGCATCAAGACAGACACCAGAATACTTGAGAAAGATGATAAGCAGCTACTTGACTTCAGCTACGCGATCGACGGTTGATATACCACACGGACGAAGGTGAAGTTGAGTATGAGGTAACGGCGGGTGTCCCACAAGGATCGGTCTTGGCACCATTCTTGTGGAACATTATGTACGATGGCTTGCTAAACCTAGACTTGCCTAGAACAGAGCAAATAGTTGGGTTCGCAGATGACGCCGCAGTGGTAGTGACTGCAAAGGAAATAAGTACACTAGAACTAGCAACTAACGAAACCTTTCGGCGGGCAAATAATTGGTTAAAAGAGCAGGGTCTAACAATGACAGTTCATAAAACAGAAGCGATACTTATCACGGATAAGAGACTATTCACCCCACCAAACTCGTTCTGGAAGGGCAAAATATCCCTTTATCAAAATCATTGAGATACCTTGGCGTCCAACTCGATAGCGGTCTGAGATACACAGACCATATAGCCAAAACATCAAAAAAGGCAGCGTCTACAGTGACAGCTCTGGTAAGGTTGATGCCGAACATTGGAGGACCGACGGAATTGAAACGGAAACTTCTCAACAATGTGGTACACTAAAAAATTCTCTACGCGGCGGAAATATGGGCGGGCGTAACGAAAAAGGTTGGAGCGAGAAAACAACTTACAGGAGTACAGAGAAGAAGTGCTCTAAGAGTAATTTCTGTCTACATAACGGTCTCGGAGGCCGCGGCGCTGGTACTTGCAAGCACGCCCCCAATAGACTTACTGATTCGCGAGAAACAAGAATTCTACGAAGACCTGCAGCAACGCAGGGCAAAAATGGAAGTAAAACATGAAAGAGCAACCGCTAAGGAGAGAGCATGTAAGAGACTCATGGACCGATGGCAAACAAGATGGGATAACGACACTAGTGGAAGGTGGACACACAGACTTATCCCTAACGTAACCGCATGGTATGAAAGGTCACACGGACATATGAGTTACCATCTTACACAGGCGCTCACTGGTCATGGGTGCTTCAACGCATACCTCAAACGGTTTAAAAAAAGAGACACGGAGTGTTTTTATTGCGGTCATATCCCAGACGACGCACAATATACTATCTTCATGTGTACAGAATCAGAGAACGAAAGAACTCGACTCGCGGAGACACTGGGCGGTACAAAACTAGAAGAACAGAACATCATGGAAGATATGTTAGAAAGTGAGCATAACTGGGATGCAGTACAAGCTTACATAACCGAAATAATGTTGGGAAAAGAACAAATGGAGAGAGAATTGAATGGAGAGAATGGCGATTATAACATCACACGAGACACAAAGAAGCTAACATGGACGACTAGATATGTGACGAAAAGACCGAAAAAATGGGTTATCGTACGACTACATAACTAATACGACAGAAGACGAAAGACGAAATCGAAACGAGTAAAGGACAATAAAAAGAACGATAAGGAAACAATTGGTACAAACACCACCACCCACCTGAAGTAATGTTCACGCAGTTCCGGGTGGAGTGTAGTGTAGAGACAGAGGAGGGGTTTTAGTGGGTATGCTGATCACGAAGAACTCGATCAGAGAGCCCCACACCACACGGGTTTGAATATCCGGTGTGCAACAATGCATTCCCCCTCCTCTCTGAAAAAAGCCAAAACTAGACAGACAAGATTAGAAAGTCAGACAAAACTATACAGACACGACTAGACAGACTAGACTAGACTAGGCGCAAGAGGTTAGTTGGATAAGGCTAGACAGACAAGATTGGACAGACAAGATTATATAGTTAAGACTAGATAGGCAAGACTAGATAGACAAGAGAATATAGACTAGACTAGACGGACAAGACTAGACAGACAAAACTTGTCAGACAAGACTAGACAAGATGATATATGACTAATGATAGATGAGACGAGACTGGCAAAATGAGACAAGAGAAGACTTGACAGACATGGTTCTGACTTCTACTTAATTAATCTTGTTTGTCTAAAATTATTTGTTTTATTTTAGCTAACCCTGAAATTTATTTTTTGATTTTCAAACTTTAGGTTCCAAATTATTTAATAAAGCAAAATTTATGTATATATATTTAACAATCTTTGATTAAACATGAAAAATTGGGAAAAATTGAAACTAAATTTTAAATAACTGAAAGTGACATATGTAATTGCAAATTGGCTCCCTAGTTTTCATAAACTGTATTTTGATAATATAATTGTAATTAACAGTTTATTCACGAATAATAAGAGACAAATATTTCTTAAAGAAATTACAAGATTTTGAGTAAGTTTTAGAAAATAGTATGAGTTAATATAATACGACATAAACCTGTCTATTATTGTGTCTACTTTTAACAATCAGTCCAATCTAATATAGAATCTAATTGGTCTAATCCGTGTAATTTTCTTATTCATTGCTATTTTAAATTTGTGGTATTTCCTTTGAAGGTTTCTTTTTAGCAATTTTTCCTGTAAATTAAAGTAAATATGACGTAAACAAGTGAGAATTCTCACTGACCGAAGTAAACAAAAACCAACTGCAAACATTGTGCAAAAAATAAATAAATATATGGATTTGTAATGTGTTACTGTTCAACAACTATTTTGCAAACGTAAATTCTTAGTAAAAAAATTTCTCCTCAAGACAAAGAAACCAAAACTAGAAAAACGATTTATACGCTCAATTTCTACAACAAATATTAAATTTTTAGACAACAAATTTTGTTAAAAAAATATTTGCAGGAGTAATTTAATTGTAAATAAAACATATTTTTGAGTTAAATTCAACACAAAAAATCCATTTGGCTTTTACAAAAGCAACATTTCTTGCTTCTGTCTTTATCCAATTTATTGAAACCGTCTTGATCGGTGATCGTGTGTTTCTCCTTCTACTCTTCCACTTTTCATCCTCCCTCCAGTTGCGGACGAAACTATAAAACCGCAGAAGCCATCAGCAACATTTAGTCGGACCAAGAGAACGGTTAAAGGGTTTTACTGTTTTTTTCAACGCAGTAAATTTTTCTCAGTCAAATTTTTCTTTTGCAAGAAAAACAAAACACAAATTTGCAAAGATGAAAGTACTCGTTGTGATCGCTATTGTTTTCGCCGTCGTTTTGGCGGACGAGAAGGAAAAGGCGGAGGACAAGGCTGTCGCTAAGACGTACAAGAGATTAATTCCTGCTGATGTCCTCAGAGGTGAGACTTTTTTTTTAATTCTAGTTTTAGGCCAAAATATTAGAAAATTGCAAAAAAAACATGCATGTATTTTGTCAATTTGCGATTCTAGGTTCCAATTTAACCTTAGTCTATAATGTATCAAAATGTTTGCAGGAACTATCGGAATTTTGTCACTATCACTTTTTTTGCTTAGGTTGTTAATTTCAACAAGATTTCAACGCCAAATCAAAATTTTGTCAAAAATCTTCAGAAAAAAACTCAAAAAACTAAGAAAGTTTCTCGTTTCAAAGTTGTCCAAATTTATTAAAATTTGGAGTTTTGTTTGGAAATTCTAAGGTTCAGGCACACATGAAAATTTTTTAAGAATATTGGGAAATGTCAATTTTTGTGCAAAAAGCTGCAAAATTTCATATATAATCACATTTCATGAATAATACTAAAGTATTGTTAAATCAAAATTTCAAAAGTTTTCTTATAACGAAATTGCTAATTATTAAAAACAGGAAATATTCACCAAATTAAAAGAAACATTGATGTGTGGTCATTAGATCTTTTAAAAATAAAATATCAATGATCTTCTTGCCGTGTACGATTAAACGCCAAATTTCATTTTGTACTTTGATCGTACTTAGATTGGAAGGATTAGCCGATATTCTGTCGTTACCAGAGGACGCCCGAATGCTTTTCCAATGAAATGAAATCTTCGTGGAGGCTCCTTCCGTGTACCCCAAATCAAGAAATTTAAAATTTTATCCAAAATTTAAATTTTGACCAAATTTTGGAACAAGATAAATCCTTCAAAACCCCTGAACACAGCAATTCCTCCGAAATTAATCGTAAGGTTTTGTTGAGATTTGGAAAAATTTATCACGTTTTCTGCGTTATATAAAAAACAAAATGGCGTCAGCAACAAAACGTTTAAATCAAGATATCTTAAAAGATGAGTCAGCTATAAACCAAAATGCAAATGCAAATCCATTAGAAATTAAAAAGCTTTATTTCCTGTATATATAGTAGGTATGTAATGCGACATCATGCGTGAAAGCGTCCTAAATCCTTAATATTCTCATCTTGCAGTCTAGAAAGTGTCTGAAATGCAGATTGGAATGAAATAAAGCGATATAAAAATAATACGCGGAAAAGTGGTTTCACTCTCGGTAACGATGAACGAAACTCTTACTCGGTTACGCAACCGGTGCTGCAACAGAATTTCAATAAACGTTTCCTTAATAAAACTGAGCGATTTGATTGAAGAAAATGCGATGCAGGCCGATGTTGTGGAAGCGTTTATTAAATGATGGAACAGGAAAGAGATCCTGTAACTAATTCGCCTTTTGTTGGCGGCACTGACACGATATTGCGACAGATTACGATCTGAATGGACGGTTTTGTGCTCTTGCCTTTGTTGGAATTTAACAATGAGCTAATTGGACGGTCAGTTTACTTCCTATAGGGCGGTCATGGCAATATCAAACAATCCGCGTGCTACGGATTATGATGAGTTTTATAGATTCACTCTAGAAAAATTAGTTTTGTTAATTTAAATAAGTCTTGAAATGGAAAAATAAAAATTTGGTCGAAATGTTATTTCTATATAAAAATGTAGGACGTTCAATCATCGGTTATCACATAAAATTAATTTAAGTACTCAAATAAAATATTAAAGACTTAACTCAATTTTACCAAATATCAAGAACTAACTCAATTTAACCAAAATGTAAAAAATAATAAAAAAAAAAATAAAAATTTTTGGATGGAATTTCAAAAATGTCATATTGTGCCAAATATATGTCAAAATTGTCAAACATCTTACATTTAGTGCTAACATTGGCGTATACATGAGGTACAAATGAATTTATCATCAAAATATAATTTAAAAAATCTTTACATTAAGAAAATAGTTGATACATGATTCCAAATTAAAAAAAATTATTTACCAAAATTGATAAAACCACGAAACTTATTAAGAATTGCAAAAATATGTTAAAAAGTCAGAAATTCAGTTAGCAATTTAATTTTCTAACATAAAATTGAATTTATAAAGGCAAATCATATTTTATGGCAAACCATATTTTATAATAATTTGTTTATTTGAAGTTGAATTTATTAAAAAACAATTCAAAGGAACAGCAAAAAAAAATCAAGAAACCAAAATTGTCCCAATTGATCAAATTCTGTTAAAATTACAATTAATGTAATAATAGTATATTTTGAATCATGCGAGGGGACGCATCTTACAAGTTTGGAATCCAGGGGCCATCCATAAAGAATGGAATCAAAAATGGAGATTTTGCAATTTTTAATTCTGACATTTCACGTCACTTTTTTAATATCGAGGTCTTGATTTTGTTCATTTTATTTTTATTTATTTGTTTTGTTTTTTATGTAACCTAGCGATATTGAATATTTGCATGGGTTACCCAGGTTATCTGGAAAGACAATGCGAAGTGGCATTTATCGTATTAAAAAACGTGCGTCAGGAAGTACTTCGCACGCATGAGTAATAAAAATATACATATATTTATACAGAATATTGTAAAATGTGTTTGAATTGAATTTATGTTCATAACATTGAAAAGGTTCATATCATCGAAAATTGAACAATCATTTTCGTTATTTTTTTATTTTGAATTTTTAAAAAGGTCAAAACATCTCCAAAAGTCTTTTTAAAGAAGAAATGTAGCTTGAATATATAAATATTAAGTCTTAAGAATTAGGACTATGACTCTCATATTGATATACATATGAATCTCATGTTGAAACCACTACTTGCTTTGCGAATACCAAGATATTGAATTATAGAACTGACATTTGCATGTTATTACTAGTACCAATACATGTGCATTATTAACAAACACTAGATAAATATCATGGTTTTTAAGATAATTTTTTTCTATTTACATTAAGTGAATAAACATCTGCAGACGTGTTCAGAGAGATTTATCAGTGCAGCTTTGCTTTTATGAATTAAAAAAAGGTTTGGATGAAATTTGGAAAAATCTCAAATTGTGCTAAATATATGTCTAAATTGACAAAACTTTTAAATTTATTGAATATTTTAAAAATTGGTAAATATATGAGGCCCAAATGAATTTATCCTCAAAACAAAATTCAAAAAACAAATTATGATTAAAAAATAATTTTTCCATAAAAAATATGGGAATATTTATATATTTAGAAATTGAATTGATAATTCTAAATTGTACAAAATTAGTTGTTAAGATTGATAAAAGCAACAAAACTTGTTAGGAATTGCAAAATACGTTAAAAATTTTACATAAAATTAAGTTTATGGGCAAAATTTATAAAAAAAATTCGCAGGAATAAGAAAAAAAAATCAAAAAGCTCTAAAATAATATGGAAATATTCATATATTTAGAAATTGTAGTGATAATTCAACATTGCAAAAAATAATTTGTCGAGATTGATAAAACCATTAAACTTGCAAAATTGCAAAAATATTTTAAAAAGCCAACAAGATTTAACTTTTTACTTGAAATTAAATGTATGGCCAAATTTAATAAAAATCGCTAGAAATTAAGAAAATTGGCAAACCATATTTTATAATAATTTGTTTAATTGAAGTTAAATTTGTGAAAGAAAAAATTCACAGCAACAGCAAAAAAGAAATTCAAGAAACCACTAAATTTGACAAAATTAAAAAAAATTATAAAATTTTGTCAAAATTACAATTTTTTTCACTGAATATTTTAAAATGTGGTTGAAACGAATTTATGTCATCGAAATCATCGAAAAGGCAAAATTGAACAAACATTTTTTTCAATTAAAAATTATTATTTTTAATTGAATATAAAAAATAATTTTTTATTAAAATAATTATTTTAATAAAATTTATTTTTTAATTCAAATTTTAAATTATTTATTTTTTTGGTTAAAATTTTTTTAAATGTGAAAACCTCCAAAAAAGTTTCGGATAAAATTTGAAAAAATTCAAATTTCAAAACATCAAACATGTTATGCAAAAATATCTTAGGAATTTATAAAAAGTTGTCAATACAGTTTAATCTACATAATCCGGCGGTTGGTTAATCCGTTCAGTAATCCGGTATGGGGAAGCACATGTCATTTCTTTCCTTTGTCAAATATAAACCTCGCGCACAGCTGAAATAAAGTCAAAAGGGAACACCCTTAAACTCTGAAAACATTTTAACTCTACTCTACAATTGTCTTCGGAATGTCTTCAGAGCTTTGGTTTTACGCTGACAAACGATGACATAGCTTGCCTTCAAGACACAAGCGAAGAAAATTTTCATTCCTTTGCTGACGAAGAAATTCTAAGCCTAATTTGTTCCACGGATGAAAATGAAGCTAACGTTGACGCGTTTAAAATATGTAAAATTGTTATTGTTTTGTTTTAATCCCGATAATTCGAAATTTTTTGATACTCCGGCGGTTGTCTGGTTCTATATGTGTCGGAATATCAAGATTATTTGACGGTATTTGACTTTTTAACATAAAATTAAATTTATGGCCAAAATCAATAAAAAATCGTCCAAAATTAATAAAACTGGCATACTATAATTTATAAGAATTTATGTAATTGAAGTTGAATTTGTTAAAAAAAACTCGCAGGAACAACAAAAAATTGGATAAACTAAAAAAATTGACCAAATTATCAATTTAAATATTGATTATTTTAAAATATAGTTTATGGTCAAACCAAAATGTTAAATGTTAAATTTGTTAAAAAAAAACTCGCAGGAAAAACAAAAAAAATTGGATAAAATAAAAAAATTGACCAAATTAATCAATTTAAATATTGAATATTTTAAAATATAGTTTATGGTCAAACCAAAATGTAATTAAAAATTGTCAAAACATTTTTTATAAAAAAATTAAAAACTGAAAATTACCCAAAAAAATAGTTAATTATCAAACAAAAAATGAAAAATTTATTGAGAATTACAAAAAATTGCCAATACTTTAACTAAGAAAAAGTCGAGAATATTTCATTTTTTAAAGTTGAATTTATGGTCCAAATGTTAAAATAGTTTATTTTGTAACTAGGGCGGAAAGTTGTAAATTTCAAGGGAGAGAGAAATCGGGTGCACGAATGAAGTAAGTGCGCACATTCGCTCGAAAAGGCAATTGACAATACCTGCCACCTTACAAACAATATTATTATTACTCATTCGATGGGATGTATCTTACAATACATCATTTGGAAGCCATAACAGAAAATGGAAACCAAAAATGAAGAATTTGCTTTTTCAATTGTCTCCGGTGGTGTGGATTCGTCATAAGAACTCTCCTTATTCTCCGGTATCACCATAGAATTTTAAAACTTTCTTTCATTTTTATTTTGTAATGAAAAAAAATTGACACTTCACGTCACTTTTTTAATATTGAGGTCTTGATTGTTTTTATTTTATTTTCATTTTATTTGTTTTTTTTTTTAATGTAACCTAGCGATATTGAATATTTGCGTGCGTTACCCAGGTTCTGTGAAAAGATAATGCGAAGTGACATTTCTCGTATTAAAAAACGTGCAACAGGAAGTACGCGCATGAGTAATAAAAAAAATTTAAATTAACAAATCTTACGAAAAATAATCGTAAAAATTTAGATTGTCTGATTAGATTGAATTGATTAATAAAAAAATGAAAACAAATAACAAGAATCTCAAAAATGTTGCTAAAACTTCCTAAATAATCTAAAAAATTATTTAATAAATTTCTCTACAAATGTGTAAATTAACCGATATTTATAATATTCGAGCTAAAACTTTTTAAAGAATCTAAAAAAATATTTCATAAATTTCTCTAAAAATGTCCAATACTGCTAAAATTGTCAAAAAAAAAATCAAAAATAATATAATTTTGATAATAAAAACTAATGTTACTATTTTATTTTTAATTTAAAATAGAATTTATGGTCAAAATGTTAGAAAAATTAACAAAATAGGCAAAAGAAAAATGTCGAAAACAATAAGAAATATTACTATTTTTATAATTTAAAATAGAATTTATGCTCAAAATGTTACAAAAATTTACAAAATTGGCAAAAGAAAAATATCCGTCATATGAAATGTCAACTCATTTAATAAATTTGTGTTGTTTAGTAAATTAAAAAAAAAAACGAAAATTTATTATTATTTTATTTATATTAACAGAAAAACAAAAATTTTAATTGAATACTGATTTTTGAACATACCTCAAACAATTTATATGTATATATAAAATTGCAAAAGTCAAAACTAGTTTCAAGAAACAAACTCAAATAGTTGATCAAATTCTGTCAAAATTACAAAAGTATTTATTGAGTATTGTAAAACGTGGTTTAAATAAATTTATGGTCAAATCAAAATGTAAAAAAAATCAAAAGAATAAAGAATAAATGATCAAAACATTTTTATATAAATGTATTATAATATTGGTGAAACCATTCAAATTATAGATACAATCATAAAAACGTATTAAGAACGAAAAGTAGCCTGAATATATAAATATATTCAACCTGTTCGTAACTCTATAATATTAAGTCTTATTAAGACTACGAAACAAATCCAATGTTGAAACTACTACTTCCCTGGCTATTACCAACCCCCATCACTAAACGAGTACTACATAAATAAAATTGTTTTCAAGACCATTTCTATCTATTTAACATAAGTGAATAGCCATCTGCAGATGCATTTCAAGATTTACCTCATCAGTGCAGCTTTGCTGTTTTGAATTTTAAATTGGAATACACTTACTAGAACACATTCGTGCATGACTGGCTAGGTTAGGTTTTAATTTGACGTTTGTGTAGATAATCTCGAAACGTGTTTACAGATGGCTATTCACTTAAGTTAAATAGATAGAAATGGTGGCTATTTACTTAATTTAAATAGAAAGAAATTATCTTAACAACAATGTTATTTATCTAGTACTCGTTTAGTGTCTTGAGAATGTACTGGGGGCTAGTAATAACATGCAAATGCCTGTTGTATAATTCAATATCCTGCGTGGCATTAGCCAGGGAATTTGTTTTCGACATGGGATTAGTTTTGTAGACTTAATAAGGCTTAATGTTACAGAGCTACAAAGATGTTGAAAATGTATTAAATTTTATTGAAAAAAATTAAATTGAAAATTAGCCAGAAATGCCAAAATTGAAAAAATTGCTTCAATAATTGTTTCAATTTTGTTTCAATTTATGGTCAAAATGTTACAAAAATTGATTAAAAACTTAAAAATTTATATTTAGAGGTATTCTTTAATTGAATGTATTATTAAAAATTGAAAACAAATTTGCCTAAAAGTACCAATATTGGTATTATTAACAAATATTACTACTATATTTTTTAACTTAAAATACAATTTAAAGTCAAAATATTATAAAAGTTAACAAAACCGGCAAAAGAAAAATGTAACAACATCGTTTATTAGATTTGTGTTTGAATGATGATTCTTGAACAATTCTCAATTATTCAATATGTATACCAAAAATTGCAAAAGTCTTCTAATGCAATTTGTAATTAAATAAGGGAGAAAATGTTAAAACATTTACATTATTTGACGTCCAGAGGCCCATGTTTTATAAAATATTTTTAAAATAAACGAAACCAAATGTTAATTTGTTTTTTTTTAAATATATTTAATGAAAAAAAGTGTGTGTAAATAGGTAAATGAATTCTAAAATGCTAAAATTCCTTATACTTCTAAGAACTCTGAATTGAAAGATGTTCTTCCTACTACTTTTTGTGAAAATATTAATCTACACACTTTATCCGACTCGAGTTTCGACTGTTGAAGGTCATTTTAGGTCATATATAATATTTTTTTAATTGTGTTATTTTTTTTTATTCTTTATTGTCACCAACAGTAACAAATAGTTATCCACCCCAAGGTCTTTCTCATATATAATATTTTCACAGAAATTACTGGCAAAAACCGTGAATTCAGAGTAAGCATGAATTAACACGTAGTAACCACCCCTTTCATTATTTCTAAGAACAATATTTTATTGTCCAAAAATATGTAAACTGACAAATATCATATCACCTGATAAAACATGACATAATATTATTTAGACAATATTACAATTTCATGTTACATTGACATTAAAACAAACAAATTATTATTGAAACTGACTAAATATCGAAACTGAAATATCGAAATATTATTACAACTCATGAAATGTTGTCAAAATATTATCAGAATGCAATTGCAACCAGTAACAAATTTATAACAACGAAAACTATCACTTAAAATTTATAAATCAATACGCAATATGCCAATTGCAAAATTAAGTCACCAAATTAATGGTCAATCAAATATACCAATTCAAATATGCGAATTAAAATTAATATAAAACATTATTTTTTATGTTTCAGTCATTTTTTTATAGCAATTAATTAATTAATGATTTATTAAAATATTTAATTTCCATGTTGAATAAATAAATGAAATAAAAATGAATATTTTTGTGGGTGCGGTGGCATATAAAATGTGGGTCAGCACGCAAAGACTTTCCGTTGGCTGGTGATGTAAAAGTTGTAACTGGACTGGTTTTACTGGGGATTTTTTTCATTCTCTTCTCAGCACGCCCGCTTTGTGTACGATAGAACGAGATCGAGCCGGAGAGAAAGATCTTGAATATTATTAAGGCTTAAATGTCAGATGGAAAAGTACTGGGAAGAATCCAGAACAAAGAATTCAAATTGAATGTTTTATGATTAATAATTTTTGGATTTTAAATGAAAAGTATTAAAAAAACTGTTTTTATAATCAAAATGTTATGTTTGCAGAAACTCTAATTTTCAAAAATTGGTCAAATTTTTTTCACAATTATGTTTTTATTAATTTTTAACAAATCAGTTATTGACAATAGGGAATATGTATGAAATTTAAATTTGGTTCAAATATTTTTTTTCCGAATCTTTATTGACCGGACATTTCATTATTTTTGTAATTAATATCGTTATAAATACTTAAAATTAATATATTGAGCGAGGGAAATTCATATTTGTAAAACGCAACACCATTGCTTAAAGCTAAAATGGCGTAACATACCATGTAAACAAGTTCATATTGTCTACATATGTATGTCATTGCAGTCGTTTGGTTAGAAAACAAACGTCAAAAGAGTTAAAAAATATAAAAGTTAAAAAAGGGAATAGCTTTAGCAAACAATGCAGTGAACTGTCAGTAGTAATTGACGTCATCAACATACCGCGCGAAAATGGCGGCGTTTAAACAGCTCAAATTTTTTTTCTATTTTAAATATTTTTTTAAACTTAATTACAGCATTTTTAAGCAGTATTTATATTTTTACTATGTTATAACGGTGTAAATAGTGAATTAAAAATATATTTAAAAAACATGCATATTCCCTATTCAAACTCAAACACCATTAGTTTGTGAATCATAAAAATGATATTTTTAGGGACTTAAAACTACAAAACTTTCAAAATTATTGAGAGTTCAGTAATTGTCAAAAAAAGACATATTCAGCAAAAGTGGGTAAAATTGTCTTCTCTCCGTCAGAACGACCTCGTGGTCGATAGCCTTTTGTATAAAGTTTATAACAAAGATGTATTATTATTATTGTCTTCTCTAAACGCGTTTGTTTTAAAATTTGGATCAAATTGAAAGAGAAGACAATTTTGAGCTTAGAAATAAAGAGTCAAAAATTTAAAATGTTTGATCAACTTTGACCATTTATTGCAAGTAGAATTAGAATTTTGACACGAGTGTAGTTTTAAATTATATTCTCAAGTTTAGTTTTCTTAAGTTTAGTTTTCAATTTTATTCTCACATAAAAAATTGAGATTCCTTAAAATTTTCAAAAATTTTAATTTTATCTTACAATTAAATAAATCCGTAAAAAATCTTAGAAATTCCAAACTGCATTTCTAAACTGATCTGAAGAATTCCAAGTTAATCGAATATTCCGATCAAGCGATTTTCAATGGAATCCATAAAGCAAAAATAATGAAATCACCAAATTAGTCCCAAACTAATTAAATTGCTAATTTGAAATCCACTTGATTTTTTAAACATTTATTCCATTTTTTCGTTCTGCTGCAACAGAAAAACCTTGACAATTTTTTACACGAACTTTTATTGCACAATCTTTGCACTAATTGGCCAATTTCACGCAATTTATGTTACATTACCCGCAATCATAGACCAATTAAAGACCAAAATCGGAGTAATTAAAAAAAACTGGGTTGATGAAAATATATTACATACACATTTCATAACAAAAATGAAATTGTTTCACTCGAACCTTTCGGATATTTTTAAGTTCCAATTAAATATTTCTTTACCTTAGTAAGTTTTTGACAAATTTTGATACACATACAAACACAAGACGTAGATAGATGTAGATTGTAGATTGCGGTGGTAACTTGTGATCCTCTTCCTCTAATCGTTGGTATACTTAGCCATTAGAGCGCCTCCTCTAGCCCTTATTTTCCTTCTAGGAATTTTTCCTTTAAGGATTCCTTTTGGAATTTCAGGATCTGGGTGAGATTCATGGACTGCAACTCATCTGCGTCCAATCAGTGGGCCCCAAGATACATCTGTCTCTTGCGGAACAGTGCTCCGCGGTCTTTGAGCGTATGTATGGGAGTTTCCTCTACTGAGCCGCAGAATCTGAATCTGTCATCCTCCTCTAGGTCTATGAACCTGATGTATTTTCTATGTCTGCAGTATCCCATTAGGACTCCCGTCAGAATTCTAAGCTTCTTCCTGTTTAGTTTCAGGAAAGCTTTCGTTCTTTTCTGGGTAAAAGATCCCAGCATAACTTTGGATTGTCTTAGCCCTGGAAGTTCTTTCCAGGTTTTCGTTCATTGTTCTCTTATTTCTTCATCTAAACATTTGTGGATATTGCTCATGCTCATACCGCAAAAGGGTTTTTTGACATCCCTCATTTGCTAGATGATCGGTTTCTTCGTTTCCAACTATAACAGTGTGTTGTGGTACCCAGTATAGCGTTACTTCATTTTCTCTGCTAAGCTTGTTTAGCTTTCCCACACACTCCCATACCAGTTTGGAACTGATGGTGTATGAGCTAATGGCCTTGATCTAAATGGTCTTTATGTTTTTGCGATAGTTCCTATCGAGGTTAAATTGTGCACATCTCTCGATTGCATATACCTCTGCTTGGAAGATACTTGGCCAGATTCCCATGAATTCGAAGTATTTGGTACTAGATCCAAACACTCGTGCACCAGTACCTTCCTTTGTCTTCGAACCATCCGTATACCACTACGCTAGCTAACAGAAGACTAACACACACAATAGTCGAATTTGAATATTTTTATTCAATAATACTAAACATCACAATCGTGTGTGCATTGTAGTCCCAGACCCCAAAAGTCTTTAATTGTACTCCTTAAAGGATGTTGGGTTATAGTGAAATCCCTTAGGATATGAGAACCTTGAATCCAAATAGCGTTTATATAGTCTGAGCCATCGTCACCCGGCCTTAGAGTTAAATGAACCATGGAACTCTCCACTATTACAATTCATTCATTCAAAATGCTGCGACCAACCGTGCGCGGTTCGTGGCCTCCAATATACTTCGTCTCCAATCGTCGCGGTTTTCCGACCTCTGCCTCCAACATATCTTGACAGTAGGGCTTCACAAGAGAGTCTCGTTTCTGATCTCGTTCCGGGCAGCCGTAACATTTTTTTCATAAATTTGAACCCGAGCAACCTTAACTTGCCCGACCACAGAATAAACAGTTCAAATTTATGAAGAAAATGTTACAGCTGTCCGTGTTAGAGTCAAAGATTGAAGACGAGATCTGAAACGAGACTCTTGTGTGAAGCCGGCAGATGTTTCGGATGGAGTATGCTAGGCAGATGTTTCGGATGGAGTTCTCAGACCGGTCCCCCAACCACCCAACTAGTCTTTTGCCTTCTGTTTTGTTATTCAGCGCTTTCTTTGGGATCTCACCCTTATGCATTATGTGTATGTGTCCTGCCCATTTCAGTCTCCTTAACTTAATTGTCGTTATGTCGATATGTCGGCGTCGTCATAGAGTTGGTATACTTCATTATAAGAACGCATTCTCCAGTCTCCTTCCTCCCTTATAACCCCATAGATCTTTCCCAAGATTTTCCTTTCGAAAATATTTACCAAACCCTCCAAACTAGTACAATATCCATCCTTATATTCGACAAGACTCGAATTTGATATCCGTCTCTCAGTTTAAGAAAATACGTGGGCAATGAATAAATTGTTCGAAAATATAATTTAGTTTTGTCTAAATTTTGACTAGGAATCAATACCTAGAATAGTTAAAATACACAAAATAATAAGTAGCTTAGTAAAATATGTTGTTTTTTTGTTTTTAGATTTCCCTGGAATGTGTTTTGCTAGTACGAAGTGCGCAACAGTTGAGCCCGGCAAGTCTTGGGACTTGACTCCATTCTGCGGTCGTTCGACCTGCGTGCTCTCCGAAGACAAGCCACCACGTCTACTGGAATTGGTCGAAGATTGCGGTCCACTCCCACTTGCCAATCCAAAATGCAAGTTGGATGAAGAGAAGACCAACAAAACTGCAGCGTTCCCAGGCTGTTGTCCGCAATTCGCCTGTGAAGAGGGAGCCGTTTTGGAATACCCAGAAATCCCAACTGTCGCTCCAGTTCCAGAGGAGGCTCCAACCACGCCAAAAGCTTAAGGTGGTTGTTTGAGTGTTGTTTATTTTCGTTATTTTTTAAGCGGAGGTAAATTGGAAAATTACCAGAAAATTTTGATTCAATTTGAATTTTGACCAAAAAAATTTTATATAAAAAAAAAACTTAAATATTGTATAAGATAAATGTTTGGATTCGAAAGAAAATTACAAAAAAATATTATATGTAAAATTATATAAAAAAAATCACCACCCACTCCCCAAAAAAAAATAATCTTATTTACTTTCTTTTATGAAACAAACTTTTTTCGCAAATTTATTCAATTTTCGCCTAAAATCTTCTCTAAAAAGACTTTTTTAATCTTTAACTGTTTCTTTTTTCTTTTCTTTCTGTTTTTTCCCTGTTATTACATTTTCTTCTTTCCTCTATTTTCATTTTCTTGAGTTTATAAAATAACGAATTGTATTTAAAAAAAAATCTATAAAATATATTTAAAAAAAAGATATTAATTTCTGTAGATATTTGTAGCATTTTTTTTATTAATTTTTTGTGATACGTGTTTTTTTTTAATTTTTCCTCGTGTGTTTATTATTATTATTTTTCTAGATTTTCAGTAACTCTTTTGCATTTACACATTGAAAAAAATAAATTAATTTATTAGGAAATTTGTATTTTGCTTTTATTTCCCTACACATTTTTATTTTGCTTTTATTTCTAACAATAATTTAACACTATTTTTGAAACAATAATTTTGAAGAAAAATGAATTGATTGAATTTTTAAATCATTTTCGTATATCATTTTTGTATGTACACCCATCATCCCTCGTTTAACACGGTTTATATTTTACACTTACTCGATTTTACAAGGTTTATAACAAAAAATGTAATCAAAATAGTATATTTTGTAACTAGAGCGATAGGTTGTCAATTGGAGACGAGACCGAAATTGGGACACATTCGCTCGAGAGAGCAATTGACAATACCGCCCGTGTTGCAAACAATATTTTTTATTACTCATGCGAGGGGATGTATCTTACAAGTTTGTGATCCAGGTGCCATTAAAAAAAATGTAAAATCAAAAGTGAAGAATTTGCTTTTTCAATTGTCACCGGTGGTGTGGATTCTTCATAAGAACTCTCCTCAGGTATCACCATTGAATACACTCATTTTAAAACGTTTTCTTTAATTTTAATTTTGTAATGAAAAAAAATTATGTCACTTTTTTAATATCGAGGTCTTGATTGTGTTTATTTTATTTATCTAATTGTTTTTTTTTTAATATAACCTAGCGATATTGAATATTTGCGTGCGTTACCCAAGTTATGTGGTAATACAACCAAAAGTGGCATTTCTCGTACTAAAAAACGTGCGCCAAGATAATACGTTTAATGCATCAGTAATAAAAAATAAATTGCATATAATCTATTTTTCAAGCCGTGTAAAAGCTTGAAAGTGTAAAAGACTTGAATTCGCTGAACGATTTATAGATGACCTGAAAAGATGACATTCCCTCACGATCAACCCGAGCAAAACTAAAATCATGGTATTTGTCTCTAAAAGGAAACAAGTTTAGGAAAGTAAGGAATTAAGGAAAACAAATTAAGGAAAAATTGACAAACATCATACCTGATCAGCGGCTGAACATAAATTAATCAAAAAATTTCGGATTATTATTTGATAACAAATTAAAATTATTTTCACATGTATTGTCACTTTTTAAGAGTGTTTATTTAGAAGTGTTGTATTCCTGTAGACATATCCTATCTTTAAATTTAAAAATGTGCTATGCATCAAACGCGACAAGAAAACCACTACAAGCAGACACCCAACCAAAACACTTTACGACTACTAAATTCATCCTCATCTCGTCTCATTCCAAACACTTTGTTGTGTTTTTTTTCTCTCGTGAAAAATTGTATTTCCCGACAGAAGCAGCTTGCGGTCGGTGGCCCTTTGTATATCATGTATACAATAAACTTAAAACAATCGGAACACAGCCTGAATATATAAATATATTCAACCTTTACGGAGCTCTGTAATAATTACTGAGTCTTTTTAGGACTACCAAACACAGAAATTTGTGAGTTATTTAATAGCTACAGTTCACCATCGTGGCACTCAACAAAAACCATAAAAATAACATTGTTTTTAATATCATGTCTTTCCGATGACTTAAGTAAGTACCCATTTGCAGACGCGTTTCGAGATTTGTCTCTCATCAGTGCAGCATTGCTTTTATTAATAACAATTTGTAAAACACTCACGGGTGGGTTTCAGGTGAGTATATTATAAATTGTTATTAATAAAAGCAAAGCTGCACTGTTGAGAGATAAATCACGAAACGTAAGTTATCGGAAAGACATGATCTTAAAAACAATGTTATTTTTATGGTTTTTGTTGAGTGCCACGAAAGTGGACTGAAAACTATTAAATAACTGACAAATTCCACATGATATTTGTTTTGGTAGTCCTAAAACGACACAGCAATTGTTATAGAGCTCCGGAAAGGTTGAATATATTTATATATTCGGGCTGTGTTCCGATTGTTTTAAGTGTGTATGATTTTCTTTAACGAACGATGGTTTTACCAATTCTATCTTATGTATAGAAAAAATATATTTCTTCTTCTTAATTATTCCATAATGTTTATATACATAATACATACATAATATTCTAGATTATTTAGTTTAAAATATTGAGGATGTATAAAAATGGGATAAATAAAAATTGGAAAAACAAAAATTGAATTGATAAATTTAAAACTTTCACATAAACAGAAACTCCACCTGCAGAAGCCAAAGGGTGGACTGAGTGGCCCAGCAGCTCCCGTTGCCGGTCCCAAGCCCGGATAAAGGAGGAGGGTTCATAGGTGAAGTTAGTAACATGCCTACGGTAAAACAATCATAATGCTCACAGATTCGATAATATGGCACGGAATGGGACGGATACAACGATGACGACCAATGCCAGAAAACAGACTTTAAGCAAATGGGAAAAAGAAGGATATATTAACGATCGGAACGTGGAATATAAGGTCTGGGAATGCAAAAGATCAAGAGATCATGATAGAAATGATAAACAACAAAATAGACATATGCTGCCTCACTTAAACCAAACGAAAAGGAAGAAGTATTTCAAATTACCATGAATACATATTAGTATATAGTGGAGTAAAAAAGGAAACACGAGGAAAAGAGGGAGTTGCTATGTCAATACATAGCAAATATAAAGACTATATCAAATGTTGCAAATACGTATCAGAAAGGATGCTCCTAGTTCAAATAGAAACATCTAATACAGTAGTAAACGTCATATCAGTGTATGCCCCCGAAAATAATAAACCTGCACATGAAAAAGAAACGTTTTATGACGAGCTCCAAAATACTTTGGACTCGATAAATGTAGAAGAAGAGACAGCGTTTTAATGAAGAAGCAGTTAATGATAATGGAGAAAAGATGATCAGCATGTGCTCACACAATGGATTAAGAATTAACAACACATTTTTTGACCATAAAGCATAGCACAAAGTCACTTTCCAAAACACAAGAGGAAATAGATCAATCATAGATTACATATTGACAAATAGAAAAATTCATCTTCAGCAAATATTGGTCGTAAAGGTGTTAACATCCGCAGATATTGGCAGTGACTACAACTTGGTGGTAGGGAAAATAAGAATGAAAATAAAAAAACCCAAGAAACGCGTGCCAAACTATATAACAAAAATAAATATAGAATCTCTACAAGATGATACGATAAAAGATCTTTATAAAAACAGATTAAACAACCCACATAGAGAAAGAAACAATTGAAGAAGAGGACCCGTGGAAGATAGTTGGAAGAAAATAAAACATTATATACTGCATGCAGCAAATGAAGCAGTTGGAGAAAGGAAAGTCAATATAAATAGAAATTTAAGCGACAGAAAAACGCCATGGTTCTGTGAAGAAATAAAAACCTTATCACAACAAAAAACATCAGCCTACATAACATACAGGCAATCACCAACGCAACGAGCATACGAAGAATATAAGACAACCAGAAACCAGGTGAAAAACAGTATAAGAAAAATAAAACGGGATTACTGGGAAACATTTTTAAGTAAAATGGAAAGAGATTTCTATGGTGTACAAAAATAAATATGGAAGCTGATACGGAACCAGAAAACGGAAACAAAGGAATACATAGAAACCAAAAAATGGGGATCGCAGAATAGACACGATACTTTACCCAACTATTTGCCGCTGAAAACCACAGAGAAGAACAAAGGGGAGAAAAAGAAATTGAATTGAACGACATAGAAATAGAAATAACATCAGAAGAGGGTGCAGCATGCAGTAAAGAAGCTAAAAAATAGAAAATTCCCTGGTGAGGATTGATTTACCAAAGAGTTACTAAAGTACGGACGTAAAAAGCTAATTAATGAGCTGATAAAACTCCTACAGAAGATAATGAGAACGCACAGAATACCAATAGAGTGGAGAACAAATATATTGATACCTATATTCAAGAAAGGCGACAAAAAACTTCCGGAGCATTACAGAGGGATCAATTTGCTCAATACAACACTAAAACTAATAACTGGAATACTAACACAAAAACTGAATAACTTAATCACATTAGAAGATGCATAATAAGGATTCAGAAGCGGAAGATCTTGTACCGACGCAATATTTCTACTACGATAACTAACAGAAAAATCTCTAGAATATAACAGACCTGCGTTCCGGTGCTATATAGACTTAAAGAAAGCATTTGATAGAGTACTATTAAATGATATAAAAATACTGACTAATAGAAAAGTACCATCACCAAAAATAAAACTTATACAAAGACTACAGAATAAAAATAAGAAGTTCAGAGGATTTTTCCGAACCAATAATAGCAGAAAAAGGAATCAGACAAGGTGACTCTCTGAGCCCGCTATTATTCAACATTATTATGGACGAGATAATAAAGAATATCAAAGCGATACGAGGATACAGAATCGGACAAAACAAATAAATATTATATGTTATGCAGATGATGCTGTATTGGTTGCGGAAGATGAAGATGGATTACAGAGATTACTCTATAAGTTCAACCAAACATGTAAGAAATACAATATGGAAATCTCTATCGAAAAAACCAAATCGATGACAGCAGCGAAAGAACCGCTAAGGTGTAAACTGATAGTAGAAAACAAACCAATTGAACAAATAATGGAGATAAAATATTTAGGAGTGAAAATGACAAACCATAGAAACTTAGACAAAGAAGTAGAGGAGCAAACAAGGAAAGCAGAAAGAATAGGAGGCTGCTTAAACAATACGATATGGAAAAATAAACATTTAAGATTGGAAACGAAGACACGAATATACAAAGGGGCGGTAAAACCTATCATGACATACGCCATGGAAACTATAGCAAAAACTAAACAGCGGATGCAAGTGGCAGAGATGGCAATACTAAGAAAAATAATAGGAAAGACAAGGCGAGACAGAATATCTAACGACAACATACGAGAAACATGTAAAATACAACCAATAACGGAATGGGTAAACGCCACACGACAGGAATGGGATGTGGGATGGGACGTGTCAAGAATGGAAAATGAAAGATTAGTAAGGATACCATTTGTAGTAACAAAAATAAAATGTGCATGATTTTTTTTCCAAATTTTACATTACAAAAATTTTGAAAATGCATAAAATAAAAAAAAAATATATAATTTTTATATTTACCCCTTCTAATATTGATGAAATTTCCCTGGAAGAATTTCTTTCTGCCCTCTTCCATGGTAAAAATTCCACCCGCGGGACCCATTTAGTCACCAAATACCTCATCAGACTCTTCTCCGAAGACATCCACACCTTTATAACAAAAATTTTCAACCTCTGGCTCTTGAAGTGTTCGTTTCCAAGCTGCTAGAAAATGACCACAATTGTCGCAATTCCAAAACCAGGTCAAAATAGATCAATTCCCAGCAGTTACGGTCCCATCTCTCTCCTCATGTCCTTCATGAGGCAAAATCCTCGAACATATCCTAAAAACCCAATTTTGTAATTCCGTTGCAGACCACATCCCCAAATAACAATTCGATTTCAAGCCCTTCCATTAGCAAATATCAAATAACAATATCAAATCATCATACCTCTAAAATAAGAAATCCGCATCCCCATTCTTGGCCATTAACAAAGCATTTGACAGCGTGTGGCCTTTTGTTCAAAATGTCCCTAATCAATGTCCATCTCAACCTAATCCTCATAATTAAAAGTTATTTTTAACAAAAGTTTATTTTTAACAGATCCTCAAGGATGAAATCAACTCCATATCTTCTCCCACATTTTCCCATCTGCAAGGTCTCCCTTAAGGCTCTCCACTATCCCCTCTCTTATACAATATATACTGTCATGACATCTACAACTACAACCAACTAGACAAATCCCACATTGACTTTTCATCCTACATACTACAATACGTTGACGACACTGCACTGATTTCTCACAGCAAGTCCCTCAAATCTACCTTAAAAATCTTGATTTACCCTCATGATTCACCAGTGGAGATTATCACTAAATCCTTCTAAATGCCAACTCCTCATCCTAAACCACAATTTTTTCTCAAACTTACCTCGCATTCACACAGGTTCCTCCGAAGACACAAATTCATTATCGACGCCAAATTTCGTAAGTCCGAGATAATTAAACGCTGCAAACACTTTAGAGCCTTAACGTACGGCAACTACGGTATTTCCACAAACACCGCGTCGAAAATCTATAAACCTATCTGTCGTTCCATTCTTGATTATGGATATGTAATTACCTCTAAACAATAATTCATGTAGACGTACCCTTGAGGTCGCACAGCGAATCGCATTACGTCACATCACCAAACTCCAAACAACCATCTCCACGACCCCCCAACGAACTTCTCTATAGACAAACCCGGGTCCTTCCACTTGCTGATAGACATGACAGATTTAGGAAAAAGCTTAGAAATAACCTCATGACGTTCAACATCCTTGACGAACATTCCTTAAAACGCCCCTCTAGACATTTTAACAGATAATACCCCTCGAAAACTCTTTTTGAATCTTTAAATGACGACTGAGTCACTCATTCTCATCCAATTTCTCGAAAAAAAATTTTTTCTCAATTTATGCTCGATATATCTATTCATTTCGGGCTGAAAGACAACGGGTCGATGGCCAATTGTTGTATTTATATGTATTTATAAGTATAACAATGAAGATGTTCTATTATTATTATCATTATTATTGTATTTAATACAACTATTAGCTGGTCGCTGCTGGTAATTACAAAACCCCTGTCGCCTATCCAAATGATCATCATTCAGTTCATGTACGAAATGAGTTTTATATGGATGAAATTTATGTTGTTTTAGGATTCGACGAATAATTTTTCTAGGAATGTTGGTTACAGTGGCCAATTTCCTCGTACTCAGGGTTGGGTCCACAGCAACTTGTGCCAAAATTCCAACCACAGTAGCCTCATTTCTCACCGGGAGTTCACGTTGAGGGTCCCGTTTTTTTTTGGCTACTGAACCTGTTTCTTGAAATTTCGTGACCGACTCCAACACAAATTTTCTGCTTACGTATTTATCGAGATGCTCTTGATTAAATAAGTCTGCCGTACGATCGCCATTTTTGAAAAACAACGCGATCATTTTAACCCTGTCCGCAATAGAGTAAACCATTTTTGAACAACCAATGTTTATTTTGAAACACGACAATTCAACAAGCAGCTTAAATCGGAGATCGAATGGGATCTGTTAGGTAGTAAGAGAGTAATAAAAAGTAGAATAAAAAAGTATCTATATTATTCCGATCTCAACAAAACCCACTGCTTAATAGAAAAACAAAAATCTCTTCTGGCATTGAATGGTGATATTTTTTTTCTACACTTTTCCCTGTAAGAACAGATTTAACAATTGAAATTCCTTTCAATGACATGTTCAAACGAAGAACGCGTTCATAACTTGAAATTAAATAATCTCGAAAACACATCGACAGATTTAGAAAATGTTAGCCGTTTAGTATTCAGGGCTAAACGGGCTTTCAAATGAGGTATAACTTACCCCACCGTGCCATTTAAAATTTTAGGAGTCGTGGTCCCAGCACGAACGGGTTAAGTGATTTGGCTACAAATTTTCTTGTAAAAGGTGTCCCCCTCACAAACAAAGTTGACGTCTTTGAGCGTTTTTTGAGAATCCATCTTTAACTATGCGAAAATCCCTCTGTTTCGTTTTCAATGGCCCACCCAGTGGCGGATTTCTAAATAGGCTAGCTAAGCTGTAGCCTACGGTGGCAAATTTTTGTTAGCGGAAAATTTTAAAAATATACAAATTTTGCAAAACAGAAATTTTTTGCGGCGGCGAGAGCCGCCCGCCACTATAAATAGAGTGTATCCAGATTAAATCAATCAAATTCGCAAAATTTCTTATCTCTAAAAAACGGATGGGAATACAAAAAGAAATCAGAGCAAAAATTAAAAAAAAACAAAAAGAAACTGGAAAAAAAATGATTTTTTTCTTCACCAAGAATCTTGCCAAAATTGTTCCGCAATCACCTATTCCTATTGAATAGCCTGAAGATCTTGCAGTACCTAGTACATCAAAAGAAACAGAAACTAGTGTCAATTCTGCTTTGTGTGAAAATGAAAATGCTACAGTTAATCATGTTGAACGAGAAGAAAAAGATCAACCAATTTTATCGAAAATATTGTCACTGTCTCATGTTTTTATATTGAACGTATATCCTGCAAAGTTGGTAGTTAATGATGAGTTGATAGATTTTGTTTAATGATTATTCGATATCGCGAAATGATTATTCTTAAAACGCAGATTCATCAAAAACAACAAAACTTCACTTCAGAATGGAGAAATTTCAATTCGGCATTGGATAATCTACTCTGAATTAAATGGAAGTGTTTATTGTGGGCCTTGTTTGTTATCTAAATTGGGTTAATCTTTTTGCACGGATAAAGGATTTAATGATTGGAAAAACTTAAAACAATGCGTAGAACAGCACGAACGATGAGTAAATCACAAAAAATCTATGGTTGCTGAGGGCATGGATTTCAAGGAAGAATTTGATTAATTTATTAAATGCAGAAGTTGATCTAGAAAACAAGTATTGGACGCAAGTTCTGCAACGCGTTGTCGCAATCGTCAAAGAGTTATTATTATAAGTTAAGTCGTGGTCTTCCCTTAAGAGGCCGTGTTTTTAATGGCCGTAGAACTTTTGGCCGAATTTGATCCATTCTTAAAGGAACATCTAAAAAATTTGGAAGACCGGGTAGCGGTAAAACTAATTATCTTTCCTCCACAACGTACGAAGAAATAATCTTATGGCTCAGAAGTGCACAGAAGTAATATCTGTCAAAATAAAAGCGGCGAAATATTTTTCTATAACTGTTGATTCTACACTAGATATCGCACATGTAGATCAGTTGTTCTGAGATATGTTAAAGAATGTGGAACACCAACAGAGCTATTTCTAACTTTTGTTCCAAATACTGGACACAAATTGGAAGAAATGTACACAGCAATAACTAACACCATGGCATCTTTAAACATTTATTTAGAAAATTGTAGAGGTCAGTCGTACGATAAGACTGCAAACATGTCAGGCGCTTATACTGGTCTCCAAGCCAGAATTAAAAATGCCAATAAGTTTGCGGAATCTATACCATGTGCATTCTCTTAATTTAGTTGGAACTGCGGCGGCCAGTTGCTGTAATGAATCCACCAACAATTTTTCATTTTGCAAGCAATTTATGACTTTTTTATCAACGATGCGTTGGGAAAAACTGTAAAAAAGCAATGTACCCATAACATCAAAGTGGATCTCGACTACGAGATGGTTATGCAGAGATGCTACCTGCAAAAGTCTATTAATGGCTAGGATAGAAATTTATAATATTCTAAAATAAATTTCAAACGACAGTTCTGAGAAAAAGGTTACAAATACAGAAGTTATGCTAGAAATTAACAAAATTTAAAACTGCGTCCATGACTGTTTTCTGGGGTAGTATTTTAAATCGTATCAAGCTAGTGAGAAAAAGACTACAACAGGAAGATGCAGATATTGGATTGGTTATCGATTTATATAAATCTTTGATTTCAATTATTTCATCTTTCGGCGAGAACTTTACAACGTATGAAGAAGACGAGAAGGCGCTGGTTGGTACTCAAAACTACACTGCAAGCGAAAAGCGAACCAAAAAAAAAGAAAGCGACATTTTGATCAAACCAACGATGACGAAGACCTGTTTGGTGATCAGGATAGTTTTAAAATAAACGTATTTTTTACAATTGTCGATCGATTAATCTTAGAACTAAACGGTCGAAAATGTACGTACGACAGAGTGTTCGAAACTTTCTACATCTTTTTTAAATTTCGGGAACTTTCTGATCCGGAAATAAAAAATGAAGCATTTGAATTATGTGAAGTTTATTCACAAGATCGTGTTTCAGATCTAGTTGAAGAGATTTTGCACATCAAATAGTATTTGATGTTATGAAAAAACATAAATATAAACATTATGTGCAATAGGATTAGGGATCAAAATCTGCTTGATATTTTTCCTAAAGTTGATATTATTTTGAGAATATACAAATCAATGGCTGTCAGCAATTGTTCGTTCGCAACATTCGTTCACATTTTTAAAACGAATTGAAACATATTTACGCTCAACGATGTCCGACAGCAGATTAAGCGATTTAGCAGTTTTATTGAATTTATTTATTGAATCTGATATTGCAAATTCGATTTCATTTGATGATATAATTAAAATTTTTGTAAACAATAAATTCAGAAAAAAAATTGTAATGTAAGCTTACGAAAAAATGATTTTTTATTTAGTTGAATATTTATAAAATATGTTATATTATTTAAGTTTTATATTTTGTTGAAATGAAGTTTTTATTGCATTTTATTTAATTTTAATAAACGTTTGAATTATTTTCGTAATATGTATTTTATTAATTGTTTTTGCCAGATTTGCACGTTTTTCATTAAAAGCGTAATTTTAAAGTTCTTGTAAATAACGTGACCCTGAAATTTGGAAAAAAAGATTTTTTGGCGCTTTTTTTGGTGGCTGCACTCGCATTTAATCATTTTTAGGGTTCCGTACCGAAAACGGAACCCTTATAGGATCACTTTGATGTCCGTCTGTCTGTCTGTATGTCTGTCTGTCCGTCTGTCTGTCTGTCAAGACCATTTTTCTCAGGAACGTGTAAAGGTAACAAGTTGAAATTTGTATCAAATACTCGGGTATGCGGTCTCTTTCAGCTGTGAAAAAATCAAACTTGTAAGTCAACGCGATCAAAAGATATGACCGTTTATGTCGCATATTTTGCGATTTCACAAGGGAATCAAAACCTATAGGGTACTTCCCGTTTACCTAGAATTATGAAATTTGGCAACAAGCGGTGTCTTACAGCACATGTAAAGAGAAAAATCTGAAAACCGTAAATATGTAGTTTAATTACAAGAAAAATGCGAATTTACTATTAGAAACTTATGAAAATACACTAATGTTGTCGTAGTGGTATTGTCAGGCACCAGAAGCATATGGGTTGCCTACAGTTAGGTCCTCCTCGGTTAGGTCCGAAGGTTAAAAAGTATGTGTTGGCACCAAGCTGGTTATTCTGAATTTTCTTTGTTTATATTCGTTATGCATTTCATCACGTACGCTCTATATACATAATATATACAGGGAATATATTATGTCTAAATTTTGCTTGTTTATAACCGACATGCGATATACTCAAGTCCCGTTACATCCTGTATATATTATATTTCGTCTAATTTTTGTTTATAATCTACATATACTTAAATCACGTACGCCCTATATTTTTTGGTAGTCAATTGCCCAAAAGCAGTCAATTGAACAACTGAATGTTAAGAGTATCGAAATAGATCTAGAAATAGTTAATATATTAGTTTATATTAGATCTATAAATAGTTAGATCTTAATATAAGTTAGTGAATAAGTGTAATACTAAAATAAAGTTTTCTTTTTATAAGTTTAAAAATATTCGCGTTATTTTAAAACAAATACCCTGTATACCTTTATACAGGGTATGTAGGTATACAGGCAAAATTGAGCAGTAAAAACAAATAGTGAAGTTCCAGAACCCCTATACACTCATAGTGTATGGGGGATGTATGGTAATAAAATATAGGATAGAATTCCATGGTACGACAGCGACATCTTGAGGTTATGCTTGCAGCGGTACTAAGATGGTTGTGATTTCAGGAGGGCCACTTGTAAAGTTAACTGAATGTGCTTGCTACGTCCTCCACAAAAAAAAGATACCTTACTTACAAGTTTGTACGGAACCCTCGGTGCGCGAGCCACAACTCGCACTTGGACGGTTTTTGTTTTAAATATATTAGGCGGCAATATAAATTAGCCTATAGGCGGCAAATTTGTAAATCCGCCACAGGGCCCACCTGGTATATAACTTCAAAGCTAATTGAATCTAGTTTATGGATTCTATTCATTCATTAAAAAAACTCCTTACAATTTCAATAATATTGTCATTTTTTCTTGACACTATTTTTTATGAGACTGATTTGAATAACTTGTATATCAGTAAGGTCCAACTCAATTGTAACGTATAATAATATTAACATATAAAATAACGAAGATGAGTTCTGAATTTACGAGTTCTGAACATTTTTCTATCAACAATGTCCTGACTATATAAATGATTATATAATAAATAAATGACTATATAAATGATTATGTAATTTTGATGATATGTAAATTCGAAGCTAATTGCTTTGCTTCTTTATCTATAAACTAGCTAACTACAAACTAGCTATCTACAAACTTTAAGCTCTTGCTTCAACGAACGCCAACGGAGTGTTTCATGCATGAAGAGCTGCAAATGTATTTACAAAGCGACATTTACATAGCGACATGCGGCTCGCGAGCCACGCTTTGCCGACCCCTGCACTAAACAATAAATTACGTAATAAACTCTTTAGGCAATAAATTTTGAACTTATTATAATAAAAAATATTTTTTACAATAACTGATATTTGATTTGTCCAAAAATTTTGAGAATCTTAATAATTGCGGTAGTAGTTCATCCTTTATTGACATAATTTTAATAGCACATATTGTGTTTACAAATTTTACGCTCAAAAAAGTAACACTAAAAACTGAGATAAAAATAAATAAAATCTCGAAAAAAAAACTTAATAATTCTTAATCATTTTTTATGCAATTTTATATAACTTGATAGATAATTGCATAATTCGATAATTAAACTAAAATATCTAACATTCCACAAATTCCCTTCTAACAAGCCTAAAAAAATTCGTAAATGTTTCTTAAATATGCATTGCAGAGTATTGAATTTGAAATGAAATTTCTCAAATGTTTCACAGAAAACAAATTAAATTATATCAATAACTTTTGACATTTAAGCATAAACATTCACATCTGCAACGAATTCGCAGTCTCGAATAATATTCCAAGCAAAACAAATTTCCAAGCTAATTAATTCTACTTTTAGAAAGTGTGCATAATATTTAAACACCACCCGGACAATTCGCACAAAATCCGAAAACAAACAAAAAACTTGGGCGTTGCAAATTTTTCCTGCGACACAAAAAAATTAATTTAAAAGTCTTCCTAGTTTGCAAAAAATCAGTTCGCAAGGTTACAACTCCAGATAGCATTGTGGTAATTCACGCGCAACGAATTACTTTTTTTACTTTCGCCATTCACGACGCAATTTATTCATTTATTTATTTAACTATTTTCTGCAAGACTTTTTATATTTATTGTACGAGAATAAAAACGACGCAAAACCTTGCCAATGCAAATTACATATCTCCAACGAAAGGCAAAGACATAATAAACAAAAGAAAATTCAAACACTAGAATAGTAGATTTTTTTAAACTTTGCCAAATTAATTTCATTCATTCTGATTTGACCTGAGCAGGGGTTTGTTTACACGGGTCGATCAATTTTTGAATAAATAAAATAAATAAATAATAAATTCGTATTTTTTCAAGACAAATCTAATTGGTAATTTTACTTCATTCTAAAAGAATAAATTTCTAAATTTCTCTTAATTAAAAATTTAAACTCCATTTATACAATTTAAACTTTCCCATTTCATTAACTTCATAAAACCTACCACATATAGTCAACCAAACACACATTAACTTACAAGACCTTAACTGAACACGTGTAAATGGATGTTTGTGTAAGAAATTTGTCTTGTCTTGTCTGACTAGTTCAGTCTATATAGTCTTGTCACTCTAGACTGTCTAGTTTTGTCGGTCTAGTATTGTCTGCCTAGTTCTATCTAACTAGTCTTGTCTATGAAGTTCCTTTCTAACTTCTTCGAATGGAGTTTAAATTTTTACTTTTTGTGACTAGTGTTGTCTGTCTAGTCTTCTCTCCCTAATTATATCGGTCTAGTCTTGTCTGTTCAATCTTGCCTTTCTATATTTGTCATATTTAGTCCAGTCTTGTCTTATCTGTCTAGACTTATCTCATCTCATGTTATGTCATCTGTCTAGCCTTATCTCTTCAATCTTGTCTGTCTATTCTGTTTGGTCTTATCAGTCTAGTCTTACCCGTCTACTCTTGCTTGTCTAATCTTATCTGCCTAGTCTAGTCTGTCAATTTATTTCGTCCTACATATCTAGTCTTGTTTGTCTATTCTTGTCTGTCCAGTTTTGTCCGTATAGTCTTGTCTGTCCAATCTTGCTTATCCAGAATGTTCCATCTAATTTATTCTATCCAATCTTGTATGTGCAGTCTTGTCTGTTTAGTCTTGTCTGTCTGTTTCCTCTAGTCTATTTAGCCCTGTCTGTCTGTCTAGTCCTGTCTGTCTAGTCTTGTCTCTCAGTCTAGTCATGTCATATCTAGTCTAGTCTTGTCTTATCTAGTCTAGTCTTGTCTTATTTAGTCTGGTTTTGTCTTATTTGTCTAGTGTGATCGGTCTAGCATTGTCTGTCTAGTCTTATCTGTTCTCTCTTGCCTGCCTAGTGATATCCTGTCCTAGCGCAGGGGCTAGTTTTGATTGTCCTTCACCTCCAAGTATAAAAGTATAGATCGCATAAAAGTATAGATCGCGTGGTATAAATCGCAAGTGTAAAACTGAAACAGGAATAAAATATTCAAAAGAAAAACTTTCTATAGAAGTCTCAAAAACGAGATTTATAGTCGACATCGTTGAAGTCGCGAGTTGAGTAAACTATATTTAAAAAAAAACTGTATATTTATCTTATTCAATTTAACATTGAGTAACGAATCCGTCTGTTGGTAACCTCTTAAATCTAGTCCAGCCGCGTCAGTCGCGATAAGTTTTGAGTGTGGTGAACAAGTTATCAACAAAAAAAAAAGACACGAAATTGGTGCGTCACTAACTTTAGCAGTCTATATATACTCGTTTCGTTATCGCTCAGTACATGCATTGCATTTTTTCTGTGAAGAGGTTCTTCTTCACTTCCCTCCCTTGGATTTTTCTTCTTTGTTTTGGGGTCAAGGTCTGGTTTTAGAAAAAGGTTAATGTAAGTATTTCGGTCTGGCTGGTTATGCCGATGTAAGTGCAACGCGTTTTATTTCACGCCAACGATCGGACTCGTTTATTTTAACTAAACTGTTGATTTCTTTTTAGTAAACAATTTAGCAAACTAATTATTCAGCCGATAAGCGAACGTCCAAGTTTTACACTACATTCGATAAATATACGCGCTAAATAGTTTACTTACTACCTTTATAAAACCACTATTTACACTGGCTATTTGCAGAATTTACATAATTTTTAACTGCTAAGTTCCAACGTCAGCACAACTAGGCGATATTACAGGCATGTAGTAATTTAAGAAACACTAAACACACGAAATTAAACAGACTAAACTACTCAGATAACATTAGACCCACCAAATTAGACCTAAAAGATTAAACAGACAAGAGACAAATAAGACTAGAATGACAAGATTAGACAGACAAGACTACAATTAAATAGACAAGGCCAGGCAGACAAGATTAGGCAGTCAAGACCTTTTTTTTTTGGGCGTATCTGGCAGCTGGGAGCTGTGCAGTGTGCATCAATCATTCGAGAACGATGGAATGATGGATGTAAATTTAATTATTGTTTTTACTAGGTAACTCCTGATTTAGCTTGGTTGCACTATCCAATTATTTCTGTGGCGTTTCAGCCTTTCGTCATCTTCTTTAGAGGACATAATGTTTTGGACAAGCCTGCCGGTCCTTTCCCAATTTGTTTTGTTATCCATCATGTACCTCAGTATCGTTCCTGGTTCGAACGGCATCTGCACACTACCTGTTTGTATTTCTCTTTCAAGGTCCCATCTATAGCAGTCAAATATGGTGTGGCGTACCGAGTCCATCTCGCCACAATATTCGCAAAGGTTCGTATTTGATGCAGGTTGTCACGTAAGCAGCAGTGACCTGAGAGGATTTGAGTTAGATGATAGTTTGTCGCGCCGTGCTTCCTGTTCAGCCATGTCGAAATATCTAGTATGATCAGCTGTGTGCATTGGCCTTTGTCCGACGGCCGCCATCATCTTTGCCATTCATCTAGCAGGTTTTTTCTAGCTGTTTGCCTGTTACTACCATTCACGTATAATGCAGCTGTCTCCTTTGCTAAAAGGTCTATGGGAAGTATGCCCGCGATGACTAGCTCCGGATATAGTTTTATATGCGCTACAGACCGTAATAGCGACCTTTCTTTGTACTGCTGCTAGCTTCTTAACATTCCTTTCCACATACATGCTGTTAGCCCACGTTGGGGCGGCATAAAGCATAGTGGATTGTATCACCATACTAAGATGTTTGTGGCTCCTTAGGCCACCTACGTTGGGCATAATTTTGTCCAGCGCTGCGGCCACCTTCATGAAAATGGGAAAAAGGAAAGTCTTTTATTCACTGCTACTCCAAGGTATGTGATTTTATCCTTTGGGACTATGCGGGTTTATTTATTAATTTTATTAATTTATTTATTTATTCTAGCTATACAACCCTGGGTGGGTCTTGGCTAACTGCACTACTTTTTTCCACTTAATATGGTCTTCCATCAATCTATGGTCGAAAGGAATATTCATCTTATAGAGATCTGATTTAATGTTGTCTCTCCAACGCATTCTAGGACGTCCGAGTGGTCTCTTTCCTGTTGGAACCTCTTCCCACACCGATCTTACAAGTCGTAATATGGTCTTCCATCAATCTGTGGTCGAAAGGAATATTCATCTTTTGGAGATCTGATTTAATGTTGTCTCTCCAACGCATGCTAGGACGTCCGAGTGGTCTCTTTCCTGTTGAAACCTCTTTCCACACCGATCTTACAAGTCTTTCGTCATCAAGCCTGTGTACGCGACCTGCTCATCTTAGTCGTTGTGATTTAATCTCTTGGACAATATCGCTGCATGAGCTTGTAAAGCTCATGCACCTCGGCATTCGTTCTAATGCGATACCGATTTGTGGTCGGATCGTGCTGGGGTCCAAAGATTTTTCTGAGGATTTTTCGTTCAGAACGACTTAGTTTTTCTTCGTTTGCTTTGGTCATTGTCCACGTTTCGCATCCATATGTTATTACTGGCCTGATAATGGTTTTTTGATTTCATAAGATTGTTTAGTGCGCGTAGGCAGCGGTTTGCAGATTGGAATTGGATTCTTGATTTCCTCAATGGCGTCGTTATCAGTAGTGACTGTAGTTCCAAGGTATTTGAAACGTTCTACCTTTTCGAAATTAAAAGTGTTAACTGTGACGTTTTGCCCTATTCTATCTCTCCGTTCCATTGTGTTTATACACATGTATTTGGTTCACTCTTCATTCACTTTTCACCAATGATAGTCACCAATGATAGTCACCAATGATATCACCAATGATATCGATGTCATCTGCGTATTCTAATAGTAGTTTGGGGCCTTTAGTTGTTAGCAATTCTGTTTTTATTTCCGCTGATCTCACGGCTTTCTCTCATTTGCTCATCCACGTTGACTCGCGGGCGCGGTGGCGGGCGCGGTCACGAAATATCAAACATATGGCGTTATATCAAAGTGTTCACGTACGAAACGCACGTGCGGTCTAAGTAGCGGGCAAGCTAGCGACTGGCGCGCGGCGCGCTAGCGGCAATATCAAACGCGTGAGATGTTTGTATGTGTTCACATTGAACTAGCGGCGGAACGCGCGATTCACTCGCGACGTCAGTAATTTCAACCAGTACGAACTTATCGCTAGAAACGATAGCATGTTTTCACCATGTCTTTCAATACAGAAGAGTTTATTAGTGCTGTTCAGCTTAGTATACTAACCAGAAGTTAAACTTACTTACTTATAAGAAGTTATACTAACCTAACCTAACCTGACAACAGGTCACACTCGCGCAAACTCCTGGCGGCCAATGTGAACACGTACTCGCCACGTCTACCGCGCCCGCACCCTTCACCGCGCCCGCGAGTTCGAACGTTAACAAACACTAAGACGAGGTTGAAAAACAACGGTGACAGGGCGTCGCCTTGTTTAAGCCCACCGTGTATTTCGAAACTACTAGATAGACTGTTATTTATTCGAATTTTAGATACTCCACCCTCCATACAAACCTTAGTCATCGGAATGATCTTGTTTGGTATTCTGCCATCGCATTCCAGACCTGACTTTTCTCTATGCTATCGTATGCCTGCCGGAAATCTACGAAGAGATTATGCACCCTTCTATTATACTCCCATCTTTTTTCTAGAAGCTGCCTCAGTGTAAAGAGTTTCTTGTATTGTCTTTAATCGCCTAAGCCCAGTAAGTAACACAGCCTTGGACTTTTCCGGTGCGAGCGTTAAGTTATTGGTTGTCATCTGTTACTAGTTGTATTGCGCGGTTTGAGCTTTGCATTATAGTGGTTTCCGTTCTAGCTGAGACTCTGTGAGTATACAATACAACTACAATATTACAATACAACTTCTCGTTGCATTTTCGTAATGTAGACACGTGGTATTTGGTCAATGGAGTGGATGGTGTCTCTCTGGCTGCGATCCGTAGGAGCAATGTCCGTTGGCTGTCAGGATTACGTATAGTCCGTTCCGTTTTGGCGCAAATTTTGCCGTTGTTTTATTTTTCGCTCTGCTTACTTGGTGCGAAACTACCCATACTAGCTCCTTGGGCAGGTATGGTTCTGCGAGAATTCTTTTTTCCTCTCATCTCGCGTTTTCTCGTGTCGTTCCTGTGCTGCGTGAAAAGCATTGATCTGCTTGCTTAGTCGGATGGTGATGCTTGGTGGATGGATATCCGTCTTCATGATACACCTGAGGTAATGCTCTACATCGCTGGGAGTTCGAAGTTCCCGTCCGAACGTAAGGTATGCGTGGATCATCCCGGTTGAGGTGCAGTGGGCAGAGTTCATTGCGAATCGCGGATCGCAGGGAGCTTATTTGGCCAATCGGGCTATGCTGTGCCGACTTGGATGGCAAGTTGTGCTTTCAAGTCTCTGTTCTTCCTTTCCATTGGATTGGCAGCAGGGTGCTACTCTGGGCTAAAGTGATGGTCTATCTCGAACCAGTGCGTGATGGCACTTATGATTTGCGTGACATTGTCGCTGATAAGGCGTCGCGGAAGTCCATAACGTAAGAATACTTCTTCTGTTAATGTTTTACCACAGGCAGCTGCTGTGGCAGCTTCCAGGGAATAGTTCGATCCACCTGGAGGCAGTATCCTCGATTATGAAAATCCATTTTTCTTTGAGGGTCCTTCTGGTAGGGGGCCGAACAGATCGATGGCTAATACCTCGTTCATTATGTAGCCCCTGGCAGTCCACTGTCTGATTTGTTCGGGGTTATCGGATTCGAAGGTGCTCAATATTTTCTTTATTTCGATGCTAACGTAATTGAACGAAACTTCGTCTTGATAAGAAATCTGAGATTGCATTTGTTTTCCCGGGTGCCCGGATTCCCAAGTTGCAAGGCCCATCGTGCGAAGGGCCCGCTGGGTGATTTTAAGGTCATCAGCCATCTCAATGATCGGTGGTCTTGTATAGAGTTATCTTGAATGTTCGGGTAAGTGTCCTGGATATAAAGTGTTGCCTGAGGGCTTAGTAACATTTATTTGCTAAGATTATTGCTAAGACTAGTCTTCTTCTAATTTCTTCCCTCACGTTGTTTTGCCTATTTACTAGTGAGCCCAGATATATGAATTCCTGTACCACTTCCATGTTGTATTCTCCGATGGTCAGGTTTTGCCCAATCCTATTTGCTCTTACATTCGCGGTTCCTATTATGTGTTTCCTCTTGCTTTCGTTTACTTGCAGACCCATTGTTCTGCCGGCTTCCTCGATTTTTACAAATGACTCCTTGGCCGATGCGACCGTTCTCCCTATTATGTACTTCCATCTGCTTGTAATAATAATTGCTCTTAAGTATGCGTAGTAGATAAGAAGTCACGCCTCTTCTTGTCAGTTCATGCATTATAATCTTCCAACTTGCACTATTAAAAGCATTTCGCACGTCGAAGGTGATTAATGCGCATATCTTTCTCGTCCTTTTGGTGCTTTGTCTTACCTCCTCGGTAAGTTTTAATTCAGCAATTATCGCACTGATTGTGGAACTGACCCTCTCTGAAGCCTTATTGTCTTTCAGACAACCCTGTTCCAGTCTCAAGTTCTCTTTTTAAGAGTCAAGTTCTCAAGTTCTCTTTTGTATGCCCAGCAGCAGTTGTTATAATAGTTTTCTCGGTGTGTCTAGGATGTACAGCGGCCTATATGAAGTTGGTTCGCCCATTGGTTTATTTCCCTTACGTTTTGCTCTTTGCCATTTCCTCGGAAAATTTCCAGCAATTAGTTCAGAGTTTATTGTCTCCAATACAATTTGTAGTTGGTGGCGAGCTACAATTTTTGTTATCTCGGGTGGTATACCATCTTGCCCTGACGCTATTCCATTGTGGATCCGCTTTTCTGCTATGGCGAGCTCCTCCTCTGTAAATAATGGTATATCCTTTACCTCTGGCTGCACCCAGGTAAAGGGTTCATATTCTGGGAAGAGTGCATACACCATTCATTTGAGGTCATCCATAGGTAGTTATGTATTATGGGCATGGGCTTTGAGTTTCTTTTTACATAGCTGAAAGGCATCTCTCCATATGTTTGCGTCTAGATCCTGGACCATTTTTTCCAGTAGGCTTGTTCCGCTTTGCTTATTGCTTGGCGTAACTCTTTTTTTAGTTTATATGCGTCCATTAATGTTTTGAGCGTGTCGGGCTCATCTTTTCTGGTTTCTGCCGTTGACTTTTCTTCTGGCTGACACGCATAAGGCCCTCATGTCAGATATTTCGTTGGTCCACCAGTATACTTGCTTCCTCCTCATCCTCATCAGGGGTAAATTTCCTTCTATAATAGCAGCGCTTATGCAAGCAGTACTGAACGAGGTAGAGAGTTGGTGCAGGGGGTCGACCTTCGGGTCAATCCCCAAAAAATCCACTCTAGTACCATTCACTAGAATGAGAAAAACGGATGGGCTAAAGCCCCCAATTTCCAATAACGAGAATATAAAGGTGAGTGGTGAAGTCAAGTATCTAGGTGTAATCCTGGATGCCACATTGACTTGGAATCAACACCTAAAGAAAGCTACCCATAAGTGTAAAATGGCACTGATGATGACTAAAAGAACACTTGGAAAATCATGGGGACTGAAAATAAACATGGTATACTGACTATACACTATGGTAGTTAGACCCATTCTGACATATGGCTCCACAGTATGGTTAACCAAAGTGAAGCAAAAACAGGCCATCAGAGAACTCTCCTATGTTCAAAGACTGGACTGTTTAGCAAATACGGGAGCGATCAAAACCGCCCCAATTGCGGCTCTGGAGATGATCCTAGGCCTTCCTCTCCTGGATATCTTTATCATGGGCGAGGCAAGGATGGGAGCTTTCAGATGCATATGCAATGGCACATGGGAATCTCTGGCGAGGTCAGGACACACCATGATAACGAATGTCATATTAGAATCGTACCTCAATATAGAGGGGGATTCGATGCCCAAAAAGCTGTCATTTGATCTACCCTTCAAAACACTTCTACGATGGACAGAAGGCAATCAAATAACCACTTGCCAAGGAGGACTGGATTGGTATACAGACGGCTTCAAGAAGGACAGTGGTACTGGCGCAGGAATCTATGGACTGTCCCTGGGGTGCAGCCTATCTGTACCCCTGGGGACACATGCCACAGTATTCCAAGCAGAAATACAGGCTAGCATGGTCTGTGCCCGTGAAAATTTTAGAATGGACTACAAAAGTAGAAACATCCGCATTTTCACGGACAGTCCGGCTGCTATTAATGCTCTAGCGTGTCACGAAATCAAATCTAAGACAGTTTGGGACTGTCTTCAGGACCTAAAAGCCCTTGCAACGCATAACAAGGTCACACTCGCTTGGGTGCCTAGCCACACGGGACTGGTGGGTAACGAAATGGCGGCGAAGCTAGCAAAAGATGGAACCTGTAAGGCAAACATCATTGCTGAATGCGGACCCTACATTATTAAGACCACGACCCGAAATAAAATCTGTAAATGGGTAGCAACTAAGCACCAGCAAACGAATGTTAGCAAACCTATCGGGAACTCTAACTGAAGAAATCCTGCAACTGCCAAGGAAGCAGATCGCAATTGTGGTAGGCCTACTTACAGGACACTGCCCTCTACGAGAACACCTGCATAAAATGGGTATCTAGAAGGATGAACCTTTATGCAGGTTATGCTATGAGGAGGACGAAACCGCCGCCCATATATTCATCCACTGTGAAGCAATTGCACGTAGGAGACACAAGCTTGATATTACAGCTGAAAGAGTCCCCGTGGAAATCACACAGATCATGGCACACAGAATCCTGGACCTATTGGAGGGCCTGGATCTATTTGCATGAATGAAACAATGTGGGGAAATACAATAGGCCAATGGGCCGCAGTGTTTTAAGGGCTAACCCCCCTGGACCCACATTGGTTAGAGAAAAAAAAAAACTTGTTTCCGCCTCTTTGGTCCTCTTTTCTTCGGTAGCGTAGATACGGAGTTAGCGTATCAGCATTTCTCGTTTCACTGCCTAAAATCTGCTCTGCAACGTTGTTTGTCATTGCTGCTTCATCGAGGAGTTTTATACTCCAACCTTTTCTGGAGTGTGGATTTTCTGGATGGGTTTGCTTCTACCTTATATGAGATGTATCTGTGGTCGCTCAGTGTTTCCTTGTTCAGAACCGTCCAGTCTTGTGTCTTTTTGGCCAAGTTATGTGAACAGAAGAATAGGTCTATTATAGAAGATGACTTTCCTCTAGAGAATGTGTGCTGTTTCCCATGGTTCAGCAAAACGATATCCAGTTCGGCCGCCCAATCCGTCACCTCTGTTGTCTTTGGCGAGAAGTAACAGCTATATAGGATGTAGTGGTCCATTTCTACCCAGACGAACCCCGATCCGCTGCCGTATCTTATTGGTATTTTCGTGTTCATAATCCTGATTGCCAGATTGACAGACTAGACTAAACGTACAAAAGTAATCAGACAAGGCTGGAAAAACGAGATTATACAGAAAATGCTACACAGAGAAGACTACATATAAAACTACACGACAAGACTACATAGACAACATTACAAATACGATACTAGACAGACAAGTAGAATTATCCATAATTGTTTAAAATTTAGCAACTATTCTTACATTTCTTACTGATACAGCTATTTTATTTTGTAGAAAAGAAAAATAGAGGGGCAGGATCAATGTTGATTGGATACTAATGACAAATTTGTCAATATTTATACAACTACAGTAGCTTAGTTGTATTGCAATAAGTCTATTTAAAATTTTCTGGAACAAATATTAAGTTATTACAAAAAGATTTGTCACGTATTTAATAAGGCTATGGATTCAAATAGACATCTACCTGAATACAAAAAGAGTTTTTAAATGAAAAACCAGAATTAACTTCTACTTTAATGATAGATGTGTAAATGTTTGTTCAAAGGGGTTATAACTGATTCAGGCTCACTAGTAACATCACATTCAGCCTAATTTAATCTTTTTCTTAATCTAATTTCTCTGTACAACTTTGGTACTTACGTATTAACGCCACCACAGCTACAGATTTGAACAAAATGGATGGTAAGATTAGGTTATAACGGAGCAGATAAATCTAGACCACATATCGCGCGGTAGCTCGACCTCTAGATCCGAAATATGAAAAAATATTGTTGTGATAAGGGTTAGATTAGATTATATTAGAGCAGATAAATACAGACCACATATCGCGCGGTAGCGCGACCTCTGCTGTGGTAGCGGTAATATGTAAATACCCAACTTTATTTAATCTGTTTGGTTTTACCAAACTTTTAGTTTTAGTTAAGTTTTAATGCTCTAATCTGCTCTTAAACAAGAAATATTTTTTAAATTTTATTAGACTTGTCTAGTGTTAGTTTGTCTATTTTGGTCTTGCATTATATAATGCAGGACTTTATGTGTAGTTATTTCGTTCATACAAAAACTTTTTTTCTAATCTAGATAATTAAGAACTAGCGCAAATATGAAACTCACAGTCTGACGACTATTTTGTACTAAACAAAACATAAACAAAAGCTAGCAAGGACTACTGCATCACGACGTGTCTGATGGAAAGATGTCTGATGACTAGAAGAAGATTTTAACGGTGCAACGACACGACAACGACACATTCATGACACGAAAACAACACATCAATGGCAGGACAACGACGGTTTAATCGCACGTAGATGGTTTTAGTCGTAGTCGTATGTGGAATCGCAAATTGAATGAACTAACGTGTAGTATACTTCAGACAACGACAGCAAAGTCATCAGACAGACGATTACTCTAAAGCTGGAATTTTTGTCAGTTCCTGTAAAATGTTGATTAAAATAAGTGCCACAGTTTTGACAAATTTGAATAACATTGTTTCTATTGCGGAAAACTTTTCAAATTAAAGTAGTAAGAGGAAATTTATTTCGAAAGAAAAGAAAATAAAGGAAGAAAACTCGAGTAAAATGACCAGACAGAGATAAAGCGAATTGCAGAAGTGAGTTTAAAAAAGTTGTGTTCATTCATTTTTGAGGAACTGTAAAAGGGAATGGGAACATTGGCAAAAATTAGAAACACAAAATACAAAAGGAATTTCAAATATTGCGAAGAATAGAAATCGAATAATTGTAGTAATTCCAACATGTTGTCTTACGTAATCCTGTATTTAGTAATCGGCATTAAGGGAAAGTCTTCAATTAATACATATCCTTCATTAAGTAAATGTTATAAATGCGAAAAATCGATTTTTCAATAAATATTTTATTAATCGATTTTGATAATGCCCTTTCGGTGATAGGAGCAGAAAATGAATAAAAAACTAGACTGAAATTGTCTTTCTTTTGCCCGCATCGACGGGGCGTCGGGGCGCCTGCGTCCCTCGGGCGTCGGCGTCGCGCAAGGCAAACGTTTCTTCTCACTCCCGACCTCTCGTCCCACCGACATTTCCATCCTTATCGGATTCCATCCATATCAGTTGGGATCGCTTAGCGACTTCGTGTACGTGGAATACATTCATCTTCGTCGGTATAGTTGGAACTGTGTGAGTGCGTCTTTATTGGGCTGGGGGTTAGTTTTGTTTCGTCATGAACTTAGCCAGCTGGGTGCTGGTGGATCAGTTTAGTTTGTGCGCTAGTGGTGGAGCGAGTTAGTGCGGATAGTGTTTTATTTGTGGAAGACTACGATGGTCACTTGACGTCGGGCTGCTTCACTTTTTTTTACCGGTCGAAGGTTTTGTTTTTTTTTTCTCAAGTTTTTCGGTTATTTGTTATAACAAAAACACATTTCTTTGGATTCTTGGTGGAGTTTTTAACTTATTTTCGTTAATTGGTGGGTTTTCTGGGATAGGGACGTACAAGGGGAATTTGTCCAAAAGGTAACAGAAGAGCGAATCACATTTCAACAATTTGTAAATTTATCGATTTCGCAAATGCGTTAAAAATATTTCCAAATTCTCATACAACTTAAAAGAAAACTTAACTGTTTCAAGTATAGTTAACTAATTAACGCAGATTAAAAGAAAATTTATGAAACTAGAGAAATAAGCCAAACATTTCAAAACTGGAACAGCAAGATTAAATATGTCAGACATGGCAGATCAGACTACTGCAGACAATCTGATCTGCCATCTCTAGTCTCTCTAGTCTTATTGCTTCTAGACTCTAGTATCTAATCTTGTCCAAGTAGCCATGTTTGTCTAGCGTTAAATGTCCATTCATGTTTAGTCAGTTTTGTCTTTTATGCCTAGTCTTGCCGGTCTAATCCATGTCTGTCTAGTCTTGTCTGTCTCGACTTGTCTGTCAATTCTTGTCAGTCTAATATTGTCTGTCTCGTCTTTTATTCCTAGTCTTGCCGGTCTAATCCACGTCTGTCTAGTCTTGTCTGTCTAGACTTGTCTGTCTAGTGTTGTATGTCTAGTGTTGTCTGTCTAGTCTTGTCTGTCTAGTCCTGTAGGTCTAGTCCTGTCTGTCTACTCTTGTCTGTCTAGTCTTGTCTGTCTAGTCCTGTATGTCTAGTCCTGTCTGTCTAGTCTTGTCTGTCTAGACTTGTATGTCTAGTGTTGTATGCCTAGTGTTGTCTATCTAGTTTTGTCTGTCTAGTATTGTCTGTCTATTCTGGTCTGTCAAGTCTTATCTGTCTAGTCTTGTTTGTCTAGTCTTATCTGTCCAGTCTTGTCTGTCTAGCCTTGTCTGCCTAGTTTTGTCTGTCTAGTCTTGTCTGTCTAGTCTTGTATGTCTAGTCTTTCCTGTCCAGTCTTGTCTGTCTAGTCTTGTCATGTTTGTCTAGTCTTGTCTATCTAGTCTTGTCTGTCTAGTCTTGTCTGTCTAGTATTGTCTATCTAGTATTGTCTGTTTCGGTAGTGTAGTTGACAAAATACTCGCCTTTCAATGCGGGAGACCCGGGTTCGACTGCTCTTCGGGGAGGCGACAACTAGGGCAGTTTTCACTAACCGTCTGGCCTGCCCACTAGGATTAGGAGGTTTAGTGAGACCTTCTCCCAAACCACTTTTTACAAGTCTTGTCTGTCTAATCCTGTCTGTCTAGTCTTGTCTGTCTAGTCTTGTCTGTCTAGTCTTGTCTGTCTAGTCTTGTCTGTCTAGTCTTGTCTGTCTAGTCTTGTCTGTCTAGTCTTGTCTGTCTAGTCTTGTCTGTCTAGTCTTGTCTGTCTAGTCTTGTCTGTCTAGTCTTGTCTGTCTAGTCTTGTCTGTCTAGTCTTGTCTGACTAGTCTTGTCTGTCTAGTCTTGTCTGTCTAGTCTTGTCTGTCTAGTCTTGTCTGTCTAGTCTTGTCTGTCTAGTCTTGTCTGTCTAGTCTTGTCTGTCTAGTCTTGTCTGTCTAGTCTTGTCTGTCTAGTCTTGTCTGTCTAGTCTTGTCTGACTAGTCTTGTCTGTCTAGTCTTGTCTGTCTAGTCTTGTCTGTCTAGTCTTGTCTGTCTAGTCTTGTCTGTCTAGTCTTGTCTGTCTAGTCTTGTCTGTCTAGTCTTGTCTGTCTAGTCTTGTCTGTCTAGTCTTGTCTGTCTAGTCTTGTCTGTCTAGTCTTGTCTGTCTAGTCTTGTCTGTCTAGTCTTGTCTGTCTAGTCTTGTCTGTCTAGTCTTGTCTGTCTAGTCTTGTCTGTCTAGTCTTGTCTATCTAGTTGTGTCTATCTAGTCTTGTCTGTCTAGTCTTGTCTGTCTAGTCTTGCCTGTCTAGTCTTGCTTGTCTAGTCTTGTCTGTCTTGTCTTGTCTGTCTAGTCTTGTCTGTCTAGTCTTGTCTGTCTAGTCTTGTCTGTCTAGTCTTGTCTGCCTAGTCTTGTCTGTCTAGTCTTGTCTGTCTAGTCTTGTATGTCTAGTCTTGTCTGTCTAGTCTTGTCTGTCTAGTCTTGCCTGTCTAGTCTTGTCTGCCTAGTCTTGTCTGTCTAGTCTTGTCTGTCTAGTCTTGTATGTCTAGTCTTGTCTGTCTAGTCTTGTCTGTCTAGTCTTGTCTGTTTAGTCTTGTCTGTCTAGTCTTGTCTGTCTAGTCTTGTCTGTCTAGTCTTGTCTGTCTAGTTTTGTCTGTCTAGTCTTGTCTGTCTAGTGTTGTCTGTCTAGTCTTGTCTGTCTAGTCTTGTCTGTCTAGTCTTGTCTGTCTAGTCTTGTCTGTCTTGTCTTGTCTGTCTAGTCTTGTCTGTCTAGTCTTGTCTGTCTAGTCTTGTCTGTCTAGTCTTGTCTGTCTAGTCTTGTCTGTCTAGTCTTGTCTGTCTAGTCTTGTCTGTCTAGTCTTGTCTGTCTAGTCTTGTCTGTCTAGTCTTGTCTGTCTAGTCTTGTCTGTCTAGTCTTGTCTGTCTAGTCTTGTCTGTCTAGTCTTGTCTGTCTAGTCTTGTCTGTCTAGTCTTGTCTGTCTAGTCTTGTCTGTCTAGTCTTGTCTGTCTAGTCTTGTCTGTCTAGTCTTGTCTGTCTGGTCTTGTCTGTCTAGTCTTGTCTATCTAGTCTTGTCTGTCCAGTCTTGTCTGTCTAGTCTTGTCTGTCTAGTCTTGTCTGTCTAGTCTTGTCTGTCTAGTCTTGTCTGTCTAGTCTGTCTAGTCTTGTCTGTCTAGTCTTGTCTGTCTAGTCTTGTATGTCTAGTCTTGTCTGTCTAGTCTTGTCTGTCTAGTCTTGCCTGTCTAGTCTTGTCTGCCTAGTCTTGTCTGTCTAGTCTTGTCTGTCTAGTCTTGTATGTCTAGTCTTGTCTATCTAGTCTTGTCTGTCTAGTCTTGTCTGTCTAGTCTTGTCTGTCTAGTCTTGTCTGCCTAGTCTTGTCTGTCTAGTCTTGTCTGTCTAGTCTTGTATGTCTAGTCTTGTCTGTCTAGTCTTGTCTGTCTAGTCTTGTCTGTCTAGTCTTGCCTGTCTAGTCTTGTCTGCCTAGTCTTGTCTGTCTAGTCTTGTCTGTCTAGTCTTGTCTGTCTAGTCTTGTCTGTCTAGTCTTGTCTGTCTAGTCTTGTCTGTCTAGTCTTGTCTGTCTAGTCTTGTCTGTCTAGTCTTGTCTGTCTAGTCTTGTCTGTCTAGTCTTGTCTGTCTAGTCTTGTCTGTCTAGTCTTGTCTGTCTAGTCTTGTCTGTCTAGTCTTGTCTGTCTAGTCTTGTCTGTCTAGTCTTGTCTGTCTAGTCTTGTCTGTCTAGTCTTGTCTGTCTAGTCTTGTCTGTCTAGTCTTGTCTGTCTAGTCTTGTCTGTCTAGTCTTGTCTGTCTAGTCTTGTCTGTCTAGTCTTGTCTGTCTAGTCTTGTCTGTCTAGTCTTGTCTGTCTAGTCTTGTCTGTCTAGTCTTGTCTGTCTAGTCTTGTCTGTCTAGTCTTGTCTGTCTAGTCTTGTCTGTCTAGTCTTGTCTGTCTAGTCTTGTCTGTCTAGTCTTGTCTGTCTAGTCTTGTCTGTCTAGTCTTGTCTGTCTAGTCTTGTCTGTCTAGTCTTGTCTGTCTAGTCTTGTCTGTCTAGTCTTGTCTGTCTAGTCTTGTCTGTCTAGTCTTGTCTGTCTAGTCTTGTCTGTCTAGTCTTGTCTGTCTAGTCTTGTCTGTCTAGTCTTGTCTGTCTAGTCTTGTCTGTCTAGTCTTGTCTGTCTAGTCTTGTCTGTCTAGTCTTGTCTGTCTAGTCTTGTCTGTCTAGTCTTGTCTGTCTAGTCTTGTCTGTCTAGTCTTGTCTGTCTAGTCTTGTCTGTCTAGTCTTGTCTGTCTAGTCTTGTCTGTCTAGTCTTGTCTGTCTAGTCTTGTCTGTCTAGTCTTGTCTGTCTAGTCTTGTCTGTCTAGTCTTGTCTGTCTAGTCTTGTCTGTCTAGTCTTGTCTGTCTAGTCTTGTCTGTCTAGTCTTGTCTGTCTAGTCTTGTCTGTCTAGTCTTGTCTGTCTAGTCTTGTCTGTCTAGTCTTGTCTGTCTAGTCTTGTCTGTCTAGTCTTGTCTGTCTAGTCTTGTCTGTCTAGTCTTGTCTGTCTAGTCTTGTCTGTCTAGTCTTGTCTGTCTAGTCTTGTCTGTCTAGTCTTGTCTGTCTAGTCTTGTCTGTCTAGTCTTGTCTGTCTAGTCTTGTCTGTCTAGTCTTGTCTGTCTAGTCTTGTCTGTCTAGTCTTGTCTGTCTAGTCTTGTCTGTCTAGTCTTGTCTGTCTAGTCTTGTCTGTCTAGTCTTGTCTGTCTAGTCTTGTCTGTCTAGTCTTGTCTGTCTAGTCTTGTCTGTCTAGTCTTGTCTGTCTAGTCTTGTCTGTCTAGTCTTGTCTGTCTAGTCTTGTCTGTCTAGTCTTGTCTGTCTAGTCTTGTCTGTCTAGTCTTGTCTGTCTAGTCTTGTCTGTCTAGTCTTGTCTGTCTAGTCTTGTCTGTCTAGTCTTGTCTGTCTAGTCTTGTCTGTCTAGTCTTGTCTGTCTAGTCTTGTCTGTCTAGTCTTGTCTGTCTAGTCTTGTCTGTCTAGTCTTGTCTGTCTAGTCTTGTCTGTCTAGTCTTGTCTGTCTAGTCTTGTCTGTCTAGTCTTGTCTGTCTAGTCTTGTCTGTCTAGTCTTGTCTGTCTAGTCTTGTCTGTCTAGTCTTGTCTGTCTAGTCTTGTCTGTCTAGTCTTGTCTGTCTAGTCTTGTCTGTCTAGTCTTGTCTGTCTAGTCTTGTCTGTCTAGTCTTGTCTGTCTAGTCTTGTCTGTCTAGTCTTGCCTGTCTAGTCTTGCTTGTCTAGTCTTGTCTGTCTTGTCTTGTCTGTCTAGTCTTGTCTGTCTAGTCTTGTCTGTCTAGTCTTGTCTGTCTAGTCTTGTCTGCCTAGTCTTGTCTGTCTAGTCTTGTCTGTCTAGTCTTGTATGTCTAGTCTTGTCTGTCTAGTCTTGTCTGTCTAGTCTTGCCTGTCTAGTCTTGTCTGCCTAGTCTTGTCTGTCTAGTCTTGTCTGTCTAGTCTTGTATGTCTAGTCTTGTCTGTCTAGTCTTGTCTGTCTAGTCTTGTCTGTTTAGTCTTGTCTGTCTAGTCTTGTCTGTCTAGTCTTGTCTGTCTAGTGTTGTCTGTCTAGTCTTGTCTGTCTAGTCTTGTCTGTCTAGTCTTGTCTGTCTAGTCTTGTCTGTCTTGTCTTGTCTGTCTAGTCTTGTCTGTCTAGTCTTGTCTGTCTAGTCTTGTCTGTCTAGTCTTGTCTGTCTAGTCTTGTCTGTCTAGTCTTGTCTGTCTAGTCTTGTCTGTCTAGTCTTGTCTGTCTAGTCTTGTCTGTCTAGTCTTGTCTGTCTAGTCTTGTCTGTCTAGTCTTGTCTGTCTAGTCTTGTCTGTCTAGTCTTGTCTGTCTAGTCTTGTCTGTCTAGTCTTGTCTGTCTAGTCTTGTCTGTCTAGTCTTGTCTGTCTAGTCTTGTCTGTCTAGTCTTGTCTGTCTAGTCTTGTCTGTCTAGTCTTGTCTGTCTAGTCTTGTCTGTCTAGTCTTGTCTGTCTGGTCTTGTCTGTCTGGTCTTGTCTGTCTAGTCTTGTCTGTCTAGTCTTGTCTGTCTAGTCTTGTCTGTCCAGTCTTGTCTGTCTAGTCTTGTCTGTCTAGTCTTGTCTGTCTAGTCTTGTCTGTCTAGTCTTGTCTGTCTAGTCTGTCTAGTCTTGTCTGTCTAGTCTTGTCTGTCTAGTCTTGTATGTCTAGTCTTGTCTGTCTAGTCTCTTGTCTGTCTAGTCTTGCCTG